>OZ010738.1:80846760-81361760 GCA_963932295.1 Tipula lateralis | reverse complement strand
AATATTCGAACTGAATTTCGAATATTGTAGCACCATCTATCACGAATCATATTCCCTGCTCCACTTTGGGCAATAATATATGTACATATTTTCCTCACAGAATGATTATTTGACGAGATATTTTAAAGTTTCAGGTTTAAAAAAATCACACCCAGTGTATTTTATTGATTTCTCCATCTGCTCCATCATATTTTATGTATTAACCAAAAATTAAAATTAAAATTACGTCAACATAAAAATTTCACATAATATAAAAGTCATAAATATTTGATAAAGAGCTAATCATATTTATTGACGTGATTATCAGAATTGATATAATTTATTAATTGCATGAATTATAAAATTTAATTAAATTTGATTAATATTAATGAATCACATAGTGATTTTATGTTAATCAATTATTGAAACATATTTAATTTATGATTATTTAATTAATTATGTTTAATAAATGGGGCATAACATATACAAACGTTCTAGGCATACAGTTTTGTTATTTAACCCAAATCTTTAATATTTTTATATTTGAAAATACTTGGCTTGTTCACCAAAAGTAGATTTGTAGACAGTGGAATCGGATGATCATAAATGATAACGACCTTGGCCATCGTTGATAAATTTTATAAAACACAGAATTTTGATGGAAAATACAAATCAAATAAATTACTGAGCGATCAAAAGTGATCCTTAACTGCTGTATAATGAGCCGAATAAACAAATTGATAGGCACCAATGTCAAAAATTGAACTAATCGACCAACCACATGTGGTAGTGAACCGCTATAGGTGCTCAGCCTACCAAACGCTTTTACACGCAACCGCTTTACTCGTGTGATGAAAAACTCTCTTCATCAGTAAGCTACAACCGGTATTTTAGGAAAATAGAACTTGAAATTAAGAGGAACTGATTATTCAGTTTAAAGATAACGGAAGTGACTTTTCGAGACAAGACATAAGTTGTTGTGGATGGTTTTTATTTTCAAAACGATGATGCTACATGCCAAATGATTAAAGAATAAAAAAATTCATTAAAAGATCGACATAAGGTAAAAACATATTGAAATCCAGACTGGTGAACTATAACTATCAGACATCGTTATCTTCTGTAAAGACATTTATAATAAAAACGAATGTTGAAAATTCAAAATGCGTATACACTCATCTATAGTGAATTTAAGATCTTCAACTCTTGGATCAGAGCTCTTATACATTTATAAAGGCGTTTCAATAAATAGAGTTATGGTTCACAGCAAACTATCCTACATATATTAAATCTACTGCAGCGATATTTTCTTGTTTCTCCCAACCCAACGAAAGAATTTGCGTGAACTTCTTCCTAAAGAATCCTAAAAATACAACAACAAAACCTAGGATTTTTTTAGGAAGAACTTCACACGTGTGTAGTTGCAAATGAAGTATTTCCTAATTTCAATATTACAAATAAAATTTTATTAATGTGTTTACATGTATCAGTAAAATTACGGATTAATGAATAAATGAAATAAGTATTCTTTCAACACATGGGCCAACCCATCTTCAATGTCAGTACTATAGGCTGGCATGGAGCTATGCAATGCGCAGATGGTTCTACGAAAATCGGACCTATAGCCGTACGTCCTCGATTTGGCCGTTAAGGCGTAAAGAAGGTCGTAAATAAGCGAACCGCGAAAGAGCTGGGAGAGCCTTGAGCCCCAAAAAAAAAGATAGCATAGAATAAAATAAAAAAAAAAAGTATTCTTTCTAAATAAAACAGTAAATGATGATTGTAATTGTATTTAAATATATAAATGATAAAATATCATTATTTTCTATTCAAACTAAAATAATTGTAATATTCTTGTTATACATTACTATGGATCTTATCTACCATAAAAACATCATCATTAGAAATTCTAATGGTCCTCTGGGTGATTAGTATTCGAAAATTCCATAATAAGTAATCAATTCGCATCATAGGTACTTTCCTAAAATTTTCCCGTGCTTCAGGAAAACCGGCACCAAAATCCGAATTATAAAACATACAGCTTGGGGTTTCAGGCTAATTTCTTTTGGGAAAGCGGATGCTTTGTTCAATGTTATTCATGAAAACAACTACGAATATCTGCAGGAAAAATTCCAGATCTACTTGATTTCTTCATCACAAAAGGTATTTCATCCAGTTGCACTAGTGTTGAAGGAATTATCGACTTAACGTCTGATCACACCCCTGTACAGTTATCAGTAAACGATATAGTCATCAAGAAAAAGAAAAAGCAAAACTTCACTAATCGATTCACGGATTGAGATCTTTTCAAAAAAAAAATTGGAAGATCTAGTTGAGCTAAATGTTAGTATTAAAAGTATTAACGAATTGGAACAACAAACAAACAATATCATTGAATACATTCAATTGGCCGCCAGTCTAACTACTCCAGAAATAAAGGATAAACCGGAGATCGAAGTCAAATATCCGGCTGAAATCAGAGAACAAATCAAAGAAAGAAAAAAGGCAAGGAGAATATGACATCTGACCAGAAATCCCGCTGCCAAGAGAACTTTCAATCGTGTAAGTATCAAAGTCAATAGACTAATCAAAAGCTTCAAACAGGATTGATTCGACAACTACCAAAGCGGTCTAGGTCCATAAATGAATAAGGACTACTCGTTATGGAAAGCAATCAGAAAATTTAAACGACCTGTAGTTCGAATACCATTTATAAGAAATGCTCAACGCAGTTGGGTTCGACAAGACAAAGAAAAAGCGGAACTCTTTGCTCAGCACCTAGCAACTGTGTTTCAGCCCCATGACATTCAATCCAACACGAACTCCTACTTATCAACCAAATCAGGATTTTAAAAGGATCAGACCAATGGAAATTGCTCATGAAATCGACAAAAGTCTGAACCAAAAGAAGGAACCAGGAATTGATGAAATATAACCGGGTCTGTTCAAGGAGCTTCTATGTAAAGTAATCATCATGATCACAAATGCTTCAAAACGGCCCAAACAATTATGCTGAAGAAACCTGGTAAACCAGATGAAGAAATAATATCATACAGACTAATTTCACTGCTTCCGGCCCTATCAAAGCTGTTTGAAAAACTACTACGGAAACGTCTAAAGCCAATGGTAAACGCCCCTGTTTTTCAATTTGGATTCAGGAACAACCACTCTACAATAAATCAAGTCCATTGAATAACTACGGCAATAGAGCAAGCGTTAGTAGAAAAGAAATATTGCCCCGCCGTATTTATGGTTGTATCCCAGGGCTTTGATAGGGTTTGGCACGAGAGATTGATATTCAAGATGAGCAAAATGCTGCCACAAAACTATTGCCAGCTGATGGAATCATACCTCTCTGATCGTCAATTCAGAGTCATCCATGAAGAAACATGTTCTGACTTTTATCCAAAGTTAGCGGGAGTTCCGCAGGGAAGTGTTTTGGGACTTGTCCTCTACCTTCTCTACACTGCGGACACACCTACAACGAATAAAACATTCATCGGTACGTTTGCCGATGACATCGTAATTATGACAGAGGACGAATCTCAATCAAAGGCAGTGGAAAATCTGCAACAAGCAATGAACAACGTTACTCAATATGGACAATTTACTGGAAAATCGTGCTTAATGAGCTTTAAACCCATGTGACATTTACATTTCGACACAAAAATAACAATCTATGCATATACCTCAATGGAGCACAAGTGGCGCAAGCTGATTCGGCAAAATACCTTGGTCTACATTTAGATTCAAGGCTCAACTGGAAACATCACGTGCGATAAAAAGCTGAACAGATACGATTAAAACAACGTCAAATGTACTGGGTTAATTGGGCATCATTCCAAAATGATGAACCTGTATTGCAAAAGACTAAACTATCTTCAAACCAATATGGATGTATGGCACGCAGCTATGGGGTTGTACTCATAAGTCTAATAGAGACATTATACAACGAAGTCAAAATAAATTTCTTCGAATAATCACCAACGCTTATCATCGATTCGTGACTAACCGGGAAATACAAAATGATCTAGAAATTCAATTGATAGACGACGTCATCCGCCAATGTGCCATAAAACATGAGAAGAGACTTCTTACCCACACAAACATCGAGGCCGTACAACTACTGGACAGTACAAACGAAGTAAGGTGGCTCCAACGAATCAAACCACATGAGTTAACCGTATGAATATTATATAACAAGGGAACTGGACACTGGTACAGCAGACCTAAATAAGTTTTATGCTTTACTCATAAGTACTAATGTAAACCCTACTAATGAATTATTAATATTTTAAATTGAAGTAGTCATACCAATAAACGTGTTATTTAAAAAAAAAATATTTATATTTATATATATATATATATATATATATATATATATATATATATATATATATATATATATATATATATATATAATGTAAAAACAATTGGATTTCGGTCCCGGTTTTCCTGCAGTACGGGAAATTTCGAGGAAAGTACCTATGGTACGAATCAATACAAAATATTTTTTATTTGTTAATATGAAGTTATACAAATAAATATAAACAAATAAATTATTGTAAGTTTAGGAAGAGTTATGGAAAACTTCAGTCTCATACGAAAGAATCAGTAATTTAGGTCCAATTGACGTTAAACCATCTGCACAAAGTTCTATGCCGGCTTATAGTACTGACACAAAAGATGGGTCGGCTCATTTATGCTGCACTCCAGCAGGGGTTCAAAAACGTGTTCACACCATGGTATTTGTCTTTTATTTTAGTTATCAGGGAAACAGAGTTAACAGACACTTAACAGAGTACAATTTAAGCTGTTATATAATTTGAATTTGACAAGTTTAGTCTTAACATAATCTGGCAACAATCAACAGGCCTATTTTGGCCTAACATCAATGCGTACGGAAGGTCTCAGGAAAATATATCAACATACCACCCATAAGGGATCAAAATGGTGAAATACTAACAACAGACGGAGCACAGTTAAAGAGATGGGTAGAATACTTCGACGATGGAACACCAACTGGCTCGGTAAACTTCGCATTACCCAATAACGCTGACAACGAAGCCATTAACACTAATCGACCAACGGAACGGGAAGATGGTAGTATAATTAAGAAATTTAAGGACACCAAGACACCCGAAACGGATCATATACCTGCCGAATTATTCAGACATGCTACATCCACAATGATGAAAACCATAACGAGAGGCGTTAGCCGGTAACCGAAATATGGAACACGGGTAAAATACCGCGGAAATGGAAAAGGCCTGACCATAATGATTCCTAAGAAAGGCGACCTAAGGGAAAGTAAAAATTGGGGAGGTATATCGCTTCTTAACATAATAATCAAGGTATTATCAGTGATCATCGTCAAAAGAATATCGCCTACAATAAACGCGAAACTTAGAAAAGAACAAGTTGGATTCAGACCAGGGTGAAGTTACACTGACCATATAAATACAGTTCGCATCATCATAGACCATTCAAATGAATGGAACTTATCACTATACCTTCTCTTCGTGGATTTCGAACGCGCCTACGACACCAAACACAGGAATGTAATATGAAAGACACTTTGCAAAATAGGAATTCCGATCAAAATAATCCAACTCATACAAGAAATGTTTCGGGATGCAGGATAACGAGTGCAATACAAAGGCAAGCAAAGTGAAACGTACCACAATAATCATGGAGTACGGCAAGCGGCAAGGATGTGTACTCCCACCACTACTGTTCGTAGTAGTATTATAGATAATGTCATAAAGGACGGTGAGTCACCCAATGGCATTCAATGGGGGTTAATGAACAAACTCAATGACCTGGATTACGCAAACGATATATGCCTGTTAACTCACAAATATTCCGATATGCTGTAGAAAATACAGAAACTATCGGACTTAGCGAACGACAACTCAACAGTACAACATCCACACCAAAAAGCGTTATCCAACAACAAATCGAAGATGTAGAAGAATTCGTATACCTCGGATGTACTGTATCAATAACAGGTGGAACAGAAGAAGATATCACCAAGCGAATAAATAAAGCCAGAGCAACCTTCATCATGCTACACAAAGTCAGGAACACTTCTGTATTCTCTCGAAACACCAAAATACGGATGATCAACTCATGTTTTTCTATACGGCTGCGAAACATGGAGACAAACTCGGCAGATCACAAACAAGATACAAGTATTCGTCAACAAATACGTCAGACGAATACTAAGGTGCTTCTGGCCTACCAAAATATCCAATACCGATCTCCATAGGCAGACATATCAAGAGAACATTGAGACTATTAAAAATTAATGAACGATAATTGCGGAAGCCAGACACATTGGAAAATCATGGGCTGAAATAAAATCAGTGGCCCCAAACAGAGTTAGATGGAAAAGTCTAGCAGACGCCCTATACTCCTAAAGTAATAAGATACAAGAAAAAAAATTAAAAGAACAGAAAATTCCTTTTTGGTAAATCAGCATGCGTTTAATACCAGCCGGCCAATGATAAACTTTGTATTATTGAGTCATAGCAAACCTGACCCTATAAACAATGGTTCTATGAACAATGTTTTATCTAAATATTATGTCCTTAGTTCTCCAAGGGAGTTTCATCTTCAACCCAGTTTATAGACCTATCGTAAAGATCATATTGACTTATGGCCAATTTGATGAGATTGTTTTATCCGTTATTGTGAACCTTAAATGATTTCTAGGTTTTCTTTCGTCAGTTTGCACTTAGAATACGCCTTGATCGGAATCCACATTATAGCCCGTGTTGAATCATTATTTTGTGTTTAGCTTTAAGAAGACTTTTTCGCGGTAAAAATTGCCTTAGGTATGTGTTTGTTGTTGAATGTTGAACAGTCATCCGCCCACCAAACCGAATGTTCTCAGTTATTGTATTTTTGTGCTCCATTCGATTTCTTATAAAGGATTTTCCAATAAGAGGTTTCATTTTTAATATTTAAAAACACGAGTATTTTTTAAGAGAAAGAAAATGAATTTTTATTTCATTGCTAAGAAGAAGGTATACCATTAATGTTTGAAAACGATATCAATCAAATGGGCGCCTCGACTATGTTTGTATAGCATCCATTATCTATTTTATGCATATTTGCGGCCGTATGTCTCGATAACATAACGAATCCATCTTGAAGATGGAATCGATTGTGGTGCATTGGCATAAACCTTTCCTTTACGTGGCCCGAAGAGAAAATCACAAGATCTCAGTGGACCATTGGAACACATCTTCGAGGAATAACACGTGGTCAGAAAACTTTTCTTGAAAAATTGTTTCGTTACTTGTATGACACGTAGTGCCGTCTTGCTGAAAATAAACGTCGTCCACACCAAAAAGTGACACGTTTAGGATGGAGTGGCTTTTCAACAACCATTTTTGTACTTTCCAAGCCCTTAATGCTACAATTCTGCTTATTGACGAAGCCTCCGAGGTGGAAACGGGCCTCATCATTAAAGATGATTTTTCAATGAACATCCGGATCATTTTGATGCATTTGAATTACCCAATCACTGGCGATACAAAATTTATGGTGATCGGCCGGCTTGAGATCTTTTGTTAACTGAACTTTAAAAGCATTAAGACCTAAGTCTTTATATGCAAATACGGTGTAATGTCGTTTGTGGAGTTTCAAAGATCGACGAGGAATCGACCAACATAAGTTTTCTTCATTTGCACTAAGGGCTACACCAGCATTATTATTATCAGTTGTTCTTGAGCGTCGCACACGGTTTCGATTCTTCACATCACTAACTTGTCCTAACAGCTCAAATTTTTCCGCCAGTTTTACAATTGCCGGCCGAGAAAATGCTTCACAATGACCAAACAGAGGTTTGCGAACTGTGACCACGCTGGTATCGTACCATTTTTAGTACTGGCGAAATGTCAAAAGATGACAGCTTCAAAAATGACAACTGCCCAAATAGCAGGCTATTTAGAATGAAACCTCATATTGGAAAACCCTTTAGATGTCCAGATTTTGCAATTGGGCAAGATTTTAACCAGTCAAATTACGACATGTCAAATTTGATTTTTACTACTCATGTAGATTGCTTAAAAGAATCTCTTCTATATTTGATTTTAATCTCTCAGGATTAACATTTTAGAGTTTTGTCAAGAGATTGTGTTTTATAGTCGTTCATTTTTCTTCTATCTCCATAGTTTAAGAGCATAAAGCGTATATACTAGGTCAGCGGACTCTATTGGGACTATTATATTATTTTCAGCTCGTCCATATTTTAACGAGTTCTTTCGCTACGACTAATATCGTTCTCTTAAGCTCATGGCTGGCATTTCGAATTTCCTCTTTTCTTGTGAATTACAATCCAATTATACTCGTCTTTAAAGGGTCTATTTAAGTGTCTACTTGCGCTTGTTTATGCTACAGATCCAAATTTCTCAACCTCTTCAGTTGACGTTTTATTAATGGTGATTGGCGTGTATACCATGATATTGGTTTTAATGATGTTAATTTTAAGACCTACGACAGCTCTGTAACTTCAGCTATATACATGTCGATGTGATCATTAATTCGTGCTAGTGTTCCCCTTTGAATACCGGTTATAAGCCAAGCATTGCCTGACATCGCGAGATTTGAAAAATTGTTCAGTTTGTTTTTCCTTGTATTGAATTTCCTAAAATTCGTTCCACATTGGGTGCTGACTTAGCCATATGCACGTTCAAAGTGAACCAAGAGTATATAGGTACAGCTGTGAAGTACTTTCCTTTAAATATTCTATGATGATATGTGTACTGTTGATATCATGTTGGATTGATGGATTCCGTTTTCCATTTCTGTCGGATTCTGCTAATTCTAGTGTTTTATCAGTAATCCATGGTTTTCTAGTGCTGTCCTGGTAGCCGAGCAGACTGATAGCAGTTGATCATGAAGCATTTATTCCAGCAGTTGGTTTAATTTTGAACTACCAGTTGATGGTCTCAGTGCATATCTTCTCATTGTTCTGATCTTTTTCCGGAAGGTTAGAAATTTCCATTTAAATCTTGGTTCTGTCAATTGATGAAGACCAAGTGTATTTAAGAGTTACTTTGGGAACATACTGCCTCCTTTGAATAGATGATTTGATGAAAAGACATTTTCCTATTATTGATGTCATGTTCGCGTTTTCTGTTCCAAATTAAGCATTGAAATCACTTTGAACCATTTTTCTATCATTTCGGTGTGTGCACCGATAGTATCAAATTGTGGCTGGCAGCTGTTCATAATATTTATCTTCCGTTATGTCGTCTGCATCTCCGTATAGATCCGAAATAGAAAATGACTAGATACTTTCAAATCCAGCCAACTTATAAAAGATCAAGTGTCACGATTAGTACAAAAAGTTGAGTCGGGCTACCAATTGTCTATAAAAATTTATAAATGCTCTACCCATTAAGATAGTATCCTCCCAACATTTTCTACATACTGTTGCCATAAGACATGATGTCACTCGAAAAGTTATATTTTATATAAAATTAAATTACGGACACCACACAAATTAAATTATATATTGATGATGCAGACAGCTCTGTTGAATATTGAAAGATTAAATTGTCCATGCCAAGACGATATTACAATATTATTGCTATCGTTCTATGGTCTACACAGAATGGTAAAACTATATTATAGTTTGTATGTTAAATAAGATTTTCTGCATGACTTGTATTCTTATACGAGTACTGTTATTACGTCTACGTGACGACAAGACTTTACATAACTATACAACTAGGAATATAACACTTAATACGTTTATATGTTTAATCGGGATTAGCATTTTGGATAATATGTAGGTTAGATAAGTTTTCAAACTATTTGAGATTAAGTTTTATGATTTTGTGGAACAACTCACAGAATAATTGAATTTTTATTAGTGTATGCTCGAATATCACCGGTTGTTGCTTAATGGTTAAGAAAGTTTTTCATTACGCCACGGATGACATAAAAAGCGATTGTGTGTAATAGCATTTGTTCGATTGACCACCTTACAATGAGTATACCAATACGTATAGGAGGTTCGTAAGGTCTCAGTTGAGACGAAGTTAAGGGCCATTTACGACCTTTAAGCCATAGATTATTTTATACTCGAATATCCATTATACCAAAATAATGTTTTGGCGGTCCGGTTAGAAACTGCAATGTCTGTTAGCTCAGCATTTTTTCCTTTATCTCCGATTTTTGGAGCATTGGGTGTCAACTAGACTGGACCATCAAACTCTATTTGGGTCTGTTGCTTTTATTATTCACATGATTTGCTAAGTTGTTTCGCCTCGGTTAGCATCGTTCTTCTCCAGGTCATTACTGGCCTTCCCACTTTTCTCTCCCCTTGCTGGTTTCCTCGAAGAATAAAATTTAATCTACGGACTAACCAACACGTCGTATTTTGTTCTCCAATTATAATAAATAGACACCACCCGAGGTAATCTATTTGATTAATTGTAATCCAAGGTCATTTAAAGCATTTTGATCTTGCATTACATGGTCCTCGAGCCATCAAAACAACAAAATTGTGGCGAATTCAATTTAGTGTATAGGACCAAATTCTAGATCTTATCTTTTCAACCGTTGAAATGGAGAAGTTGATAGACAAACAAAAGGAAATAGGTGAAAATTCACAACACCTGCCAGAAATTACTACAAAGATGGTGATAGCCGAAAACCCATCTCGAAGGAAAGATAAAAAAATAGAAAAATAGAATTGCCGAGATGCGTCACCACCTGCACAATGGACCTCCGCCAATACCAACGGCTTAGTCAACACCATTGTCTAGTCTGGAAAACATGCAACTCTTCGACCTTCACAAAAACTTTTTGTAGAAATTGGTGGCTCAACGAGCCAGTAACGAAAGCTAGATGTTCTGATGTTTATAATGTGGAATCGATAAGAGTCCAAAAAAATAACTGAATCTTACAATAGAACAATCATCCAAAGGAATAGAGATATTTGACCAACAACACATAGAGATTCTTTCAAGATAACCACTATGAAACTTTCAAAGATTGAGTGGATAATGTAATATGTAATGCGATTTCAACCAGTAACAACACGTTCTGAAGAAGCATCCAAAGTACAGTTACCCAAAGTTCATAGCTTCCGTTGTATGGTGATTATGAGCAGTGGTTCTCGTTCAACGACTTATTCACTAAGCTCATTCACAACAATAACCAAATATCCGATACAATAAAGGTGACATACTGGAAGTCAACTGTAAAAAAGGTGCACCCCATTTATATAAATCACCTCAAAATAACTGCAGTGACAAATACAACAAAGCCTGGGAAATACCAACATAACGTGCAGCATCCGCGTAAGCAGTTCGAATTCTGCATGATACTACAACTTAAATGATGCGTAACATCAGTCAGCTAAATATTAATTCTTTATTCGAAGCACTATAGATAATGTTCATTCTAGGCAAAAAGATCCTGAATCAACTCGGCTATACGAAACAACGTTAGAAAAATCGAAAGAAATTCAACAAATAACGGGTTTTTAAAACTTTCCCGAAAAGATATTTCCATCATTAGAGGCCAAGGGAATCATGAAGATGACAAACACGACAAACAAAATTATCACTAAAACTAAATGTTCATGCTACAACTGGCAACAGCCCAATGTCTGGTAAAAGGATGTCAAAGAAAGCATAAAACACCTGTCTTCTCTGTTTAACATAACAACCCATATCAAAGTACATCAAAAAATACATGCACATCCACAATACATTACTGATTTGCATGTCAAGACTAGCATCACACTTTTCTATATCGCAATAAAATGGCGTCAAACAGCAAGGGAACAACACAAACCCTTAAAGCTAATCAACACAGCCTTTTATTAATACCAATAGCAGAGGTCAGAGTTGTTACAAGCATTGGACTAACTCTCGAATATGAGACTACTCAATGGGCTGGGTTACTGGCACTACTAGTACCATCGAAAGCTGCTAATATTCTGAACACCAAGAAGAAAAAAGCACATGTCAACATTTTACGAGGCACAAATCTGGAGACATTCGATTAAAATAAAACTAGTGCCAAAGTTCGATGCAAACTTTAGCATAGAAAAAAGTCGACCAATACTACAATAAATACCATAACCAATTGGTATTATGCTTGGAACAGACTACTATTCAATGGTAATGGTCAAATCAGCTTCACGTAAACTCGGGTTCCTCAATAGATGCAGACGGATTGTTAGATCGCATCAGGTTCTCCAGATATATAAAACCTGTACTAGACCGAGTATAGAATATTATACTGTCAGGTTTGAAGTGGAGCGTATGAAATTGCTCTCCAGTTGCTGGATAGAGTTCAGCGACGTGCCATCCGAATAATTCAAGACTTACAAAAGTTCTAGACAGCCTACAGCACCGCAGTAAATGTTAGAAGAAAAAAAAGAAAGAAAAAAATCAAGTCGAAAAAGCATTCCAAACAGAATGAAACGGCATGATGACGGACGCTTTCAGACTTCTACTGATCGAGAAAAGATTTATCAAGAATGCAGAGTACAAACAATTATATCATCGATCTAAACTTGTCCTTTGCCATCAACCAACACCTTTCTATGGAATTGTTATAGTCAAACCGTCTTGTGGCGTTCTTGAGCAACTCCAACAAATACAAATAAATTATCTCACGCCACAATTAAGTTCTTGTAATTCACTAGTACTGTCGCTTCACAACTAAAACATATATATACGAATCGCACAGTATGAACATCAAGTCCGGTAGCATATGCCTGATGAGATGGATTTGATCTTTTCGATCACATACAAATTTTAGTCAAAAAAAAAATAATTTTTTTTTTGATTGATTTTGTCTTTTCTCGCATAAAACGACATAAACTGGCAAATTTTTGGTCAAAAAAAATTTTTAATAATTAAATATTAAAAAATTGAGTTGTTATGAACTACATTTAACACACGCTTTGGTAGGATATCTGTAGAAATCATTCAAAAGTGTTTTTATTCAATATTTATCCATTTGAACGTAGTTTTGAACGATTTATATAAAAATCTTACCAAAGCGTTTGATCAGCACAAATAAATTTTTTTAATACTTCAATGGTTTTGTTTTAATCGTAATGTTAAAGGATTTTGGTATAAATCGTTCAAAACTACGTTCAAATGGATAAATAATTCATAACGTCATCATCATCAGATCGAAACCGGCCTAGTGGATTACAAGGTACAAGCAACAACTCAGATTTACAACACACATTTTTTACATAAAGCTACACGCTTTCTACAATGGTGACCCCAACGGCCCTGTTTAGGGCATTACACGTCAAGATCTTCTGACACAAAACCACCCGATAATTTTCATCCTACCTCCTGCCTAACGTAAAACGGCAAAAGTTTGACTTCCCACAATGGAATTTCTCGGCCTTCTCTTTTAATTCGTGGTGGTACCGTTTCACGCTTCAAGGCATAGATATTTCCAGGAAGTTCGTTTCATGCTGCAACAAAGCCAAATTCAATAAGGTGGGCGAATGTGGGCACCCACAAATACAGCATGCAGTCAAGTTCGTTTCATATCGCAACACAAGCCTATACTTACTAAGCGGGCGAATTAAAGGCACCCCAACCATTTACGACACAGATATTCATAATCATCTTTCGGAGGGGGGAATTCACTTTCATTCCACGCTTTCGCTAGTAGTATAGGTTTAAAGTTTCTGCCGTTACAGTAGCGTCGCCATTTAGTAGTCCTGCTGGAATATTATCCATACCGCAACTGCTTTGTTGTTCTTTAACTTCAGAACGGGAAGTTATACCGTTCCCTGGATGGATAGGCTTCGTTTTGTTTATTATCTGTACCGTTATCTTCGAAGAACTCTTTCCATCCATTTAGCTGATGTCTTTTAGCTGATGTCTTGACCTGAAGAAGCCTTTTTTGGTGGTAAGGTATTGAATTTTCAGATGAACTTGTCTTCGGTGTCCTTTCACTTCTTGCCATCTTCTTTATTTGTTGAGCAATTTCTTCAGTTTTGATTCGATTTTCCACCGTATTATAATAGCAGAGCTGTAACTTTAGTTGACGGCGTTCTTCAATTATTGTTACTGTGGCAGTCAAGTACATGATAGTCAAATTGTAACCACCCAGTTGGACTGGGAGGTACCAGGTTCGAATCCCGATAGAGGCAGGATGCAAAAGGAATTTTTCAGCATGAGATTACGAACTGTGGTGTGAATGAACACAACTATGACCCTCTGTTGGAGTGCAGAACTCATGGACCGACCCATCTTACATTTAAAAAAAACATGATAAAAAAAAATTACATTTGTGGCAATCTTAACGTAGACTTTATTAATTTGCTTCCATTTATGATCGATGTTCCTGGTGTCAGTCGTTGGAAGATGGAGTTGCAGCATTTCTTTGAATGTGTTTCAAGTGTCAGTATTTTTCAGTCTCTCGATGTTGAATTTCCTTCGATCAAATTCGTTGCATAGCTTGTAGCTTCTATAAGTGCTCGTGTTACCTCCGCATATGGTGCCCACATGGTTTATCCGAATTCCAGACTACGTAGCCTCTTCTGTATTTAGCATTCATATAGTATTATTTTGAAGCCTCTAACAGGGACCGATGATACACCAATTCGGGTCAACCAAGGAAAGTGACGTTAGGTGTAAATACCTCTTCCAAACAGAAGAAGAAGCTGCGAAGTTAAGGGTGCAGTAATTGCTAATGAGTAAAGAAGACAAGGCACAGCAGTTACTAGAACTATTCATACAACGCGGAACTGATTATTTTGTGAGACATTCAAATCTTTTATTAAATAAAATATTAATTATTTAAACATTAAAACAATATTGAGTTCAGTGATAATAATTGAGTATAGTTGTACCATTGAAGCCACTTTAAATTAGAGTACACGAGCCATTACTTAGTCCTCATTTAACTTCAGCAAGTTACATTCCCATACGTCGACTGGTCGAGCGATTTTTGTGATGAACAAAAATATTCTGTTATCCCCGTTGTCATGCCGAACGCAATGATACGTACATCCCCTGTCGATGTGATTTGTAACGAATTCGATAAAAATACCCCCTCCTTACTGGGAAAGAATGGATTGTAGTAAATTCGCTGTAATTTTTGTAGTTCACCCGTTATTGGATTGTATTGACTGCAGCGCGTACGTGCCAATATACAACTCGTCACATTAACATAGAATCCTATTCGATTGGATCGATCAGCTAATGTTCGCCGGACCATTATTTCTCGAACACAATTATCGATCTGTTAATTAGGTAAAAATATAATATTATACAGCACCTAGCAAACTATTAATTCGAGTCTCACCAACATATCAACGTTTATACGACGGACACATCGTACAAAATCACAATGCCCCGTATAGCAATTTCCATATAATGGAGATGGTGTCGGTTTAGTTCCACCAGCCATCGCTTGCAGATTTGATGCACACGATGCGTAAACTGATTCGTCTAAATACATTGTAGCACATTGGCTCATCGAACTGAGTTGTGTTGCGCCCGCTGGTAATGAGGCAGCCCGAAAAAAACAACCATAGCATGCGTCTCGTGTTGTTGCGGATGTGGTTTGAGTTGCGTTGCACAACAAATTTAACAGTGACGTCAGTTTATAACTATGTATATGTATTATAGATAAATATAAAATGTGATTCGTTTATAATCTAAATAATGTACCTGTCGCCAGCACAAGCAAAATTTGATACTTTTCGATAAAATTGTCCTCCATCAAACTGTGTATGACTTTGCAGCATGTACCCAAAATTCTATACCGCACGCACCAAAAAAGGATTAAATTTATATAATTGTTTAATAATTGGAGAACCCAGTCCACAGCCACTCACCACTAATAACACGGCATTTATAATTAAATATTTTAACATCATTTTGATATAAAAAATTAATTTTATCGCGCTAATTTTTTTTTTTATGCAAAATGCAAATTTGTAATGTAAACCAACTAAACACGACAAAATTTATGTTAACACTAAGCTCTGGTATGCAAAAAAATTAATTTTAGTTGGAATTGATAGTTTTTATGCTTTTTAGATTAACATTTGTTGATAACAGAGAGTATTCAGCGTATCGTCACATTTTTATGACCATTATGGGATAATCTGTATACAGTCTATTGCTCTCCAATGCATTCATATAGATGCTGTGCGATACCTATGTGCTTTATGTTATATATGGGCATTGTATGTATGCACTTAAATGGGAGGAACGAAAACTGATTGCTATTGGATTAGTGATAATTACATATGTAGCAAATTAGCGTTAGTTATATCATGATTGTGGGAATGGGAAAATTATGATATTCTATAGATTAGGTCAGTTTCACTCTATTTCCCATTCACATGCGTCAATAATATATAGATCACCAACTATTGAGCTCATTGTCAAGTGAAATTAATGGTTTTTGGTATACTATACACTTTCAAAATATAAAGAACTACCTGAAATACATAGTCTATACCTATCCAAAATTTCAGGTCACCGACCAATTAGTGCAATGGTTAAAGTTGCGGCAGGAAGCTGGGTTCGAATCCCGATAGAAGCAGGATGCATAAAGGGTTTAAAGGTTGTTTGTGTGATTGAACAAATCTATAAAGCCATCTTGAAGTGCAGAACTCATAGGCCGATCCATGTTCTTGACCCTTCAGTCCCATAGGCTGGCATGGAGCTAGGAAAAGCGCAAATGGTTGTGCGTTAATCAAACTCCATAGTACGTCCTCGATTGTCATTCTGTATATAATGACATAAGATAGGACGTAACTAAGCAAATATGTGTTGTGTGTTTATATCGGTTAGGTTACACTAATGCTTCTAGCTTTATTGAGGAATTCACTACGCTCTTGGAAGATTTAACATATCCCAACCTAATTATTATGGGTGACTTTAACATAGATTTTCTAAAACCTAGCTCACTTCTGGATAAACTTTTGCTTTCACTATCAAAACTATATTTCTGAACCAACCAGAAAGTGTGATGGCTGAATTAGAAATTATTTTAAGCGGTTTGTCAATGGCTATCACTGGAAAAAAATTTGGGTCAAGTTTCATGTGGGGAGTCCGGGAAAATTCGATTCATTGAACCCGTAGTGCAAACTTCTAAAATTTCTATAAAATCAATCTTTAAAGTGTTAAAGCTGGATATAAGTTTATTTTAAGCGGTTTGTCAATGGCTATCACTGGAAAAAATTGACAACTTACTGCAAATAAACTCTTATTCAGCCATAACACTTTTAAGGTTGATTTTATAGAAATTTTAGAAGTTTGCACTACGGGTTCAATGAATCGAATTTTCCCGGACTCCCCACATGATACTTGACTCAAATTTTTTCCAGTGATAGCCATTGACAAACCGCTTTAAATAAACTTCTATCCAGCCATAACACTTTTAAGGTTGATTTTATAGAGATTTCTGAATTTAAACATTATTACGTATGAGTATTTTAATTAGTTTTAATAAAGTGTTTTTCCGTTAGTTTGATAACTTTTCGTGGCATCAAATTTGTTTTGGTTGGAAAATGTCGGAGAAAAATTTTCGGCTAGAAATCAATCAAAAAAATATACAATTTTTAACTTTCGGCTGGAATAGCAAAGACACAATCTGCATTATCGATTATTTATTTTTTCGGCTGGAAACTTTCGGCTAACTTTAACAGCATGTCTGCTTGCCAAAATGCATGTTAATAATAATGGACTTAATCAATATAGCCGAACCTTATGTGACACTGTGAATATAGAAATCGAAAAAAGCAAAAATAAATTTTATTCAACAAAATTTATCAACAATGGGAATAATGCTCGCAACAACTGTAGAAAGGTCGATGAAATTGTAATGGGACGTTCAGATTCAGCTGAAATAAAAAAAAATACAAATCAAACTGGCCAGTTAATTTCAGAGTCAGGACAAATATCCAATGAGTTCAACAATTTTTTCACTCATGTTGGAGACTCAAACATCGCAACTGTTTCTATGAGTTCAGTTGATACAAATCATATGATCTCTCAGAATTATAATTCGGTCAATAGTTTAGTTTTATCGGAGATTTCGGCTTCAGAACTGCTCTACATAATTCGTTCTCTAAAAAACAAATGTTCTCCAGGTTTGGATGGTATCTCGAATACTGTTGTAAAAAAAATGGCGTTCTTTCTAGTAGATGTCTTAGCTTTTATTTTTAATCTAAGCTTGGAAACTGGAGTGTTTCCTCTATCATTATAAGAGCTATAGTTGTTTCAATATTTAAAAAAGGTGACAAAACATATCTTAATAATTACCGCCCAATATCACTACTTTCTGTTTTATTTAAGTTGTTTGAAAAAGCGATTAAGTGTAGGATTGTTTCCTTTTTAAATAAAATAGGTTTGTTGTCGCCTCTACAATATGGGTTTAGAAAAAATAGAAATACAGAACAAGCATTATTGGAACGAGTCCAAATAGTACGAATAAATCAGCATCTAAGTGATGAGTTACCTAATAACCTAGGGGTTCCACAAGGTTCTGTATTAGGGCCTTTACTGTTCTTAATTTATGTAAATGGAATATTTCATCAATCCTTTCATGGGTCTCCTACTGCGTTTGCCGACGATTTTTCATTTACATACGCTAGTAGCAGCAGACAGGAAAATCTCAATCTCAATTCAGTCAACGAATTTCGATACTTGGGTGTCCTATACTTGACAGAGACTTAAACTGGAAATCGCATATCCAAGGACTAGAAAATAGATTACTATTGGTCTCTAGAAAATTACATGTACTACGTCGATATTGTCCACAAAATTTACTGAGGATCATATAATTTGCCTTAGCTGACTCAATTATGCAATATGGTCTATCATGTTGGGGTAGTGCATGTAAATCTATCTTAAATCCATATACGTAAGGCAAAAACAATTATTAAGAATTATATGTTTCAAACCATCATACTCACCTTCGTGGCCTATATTTGAAAGTCTAACTATACTACCGCTCGTGTCTAACTATACTACCGCTTTAAGCCCTGTGGTTGGGGGCAACCATGTTTCGTAAATATTTCGAACGAAACATGAGATCCATAGAATACCACCACAGTATCCAGAGCTTGTCTTAGGAGGCGACTAAATCTGGTTGGATCGCTGGGCTGACGACCCGCATCCGTAAAAACCAACTACAGTTAAAAATGTCAACAAAAACAAAAAAATCGGATACCGCCTAAATAACTATGACTCCCCGCTTAAGTACACGGATACGAGAATGAGGATCAGCACGTGGAAGTCACTAAGAAAACCTGGCGCGTTGGACGGCCTTATCACATGTATGAAGGAGTATCGGCTGGAACTCGTAGCGCTCCAAGAAACTCGATGGCCTAAAAGTGCAGTCCATGTGTCCCAAGGCTATACGTTGCTACACAGTGGAGATGACCTCGGAAATCTTGGAGTTGGCTTTCTCATTGGGCCGCAGGTAAAAAAGGCTGTGTTGGACTTCCAGGCAGTCGATAATCGAATGTATAAGCTTCGCTTGCACATGCGATTAGCCAACCTGTCAATTGTATGTGTACATGCGCCCACTGATGCTAGCCAACCATAAAGACTCATTTTACAATAATTTGGATAATCTGATGGGCTCTTTACCTGAGCACGATGTCAGATTAGTGATTGGTGACTTTAATGCTAGAGCTGGCAGAAATCAGACCAAGTTATGTAATAACATATAGGTCCGTACTCCCGACACGAAACTGCGACCGAGAATGGGGAAAGAATGATGTACTTTGCGATCGCTCATGATCTCAAAGTGGCAAGTACATTCTTTCCCCACAAAAACATCCATTTGGAAACATGGACACATCCACGTAAAACATTCCGAAGCCAAATTGACCATGTGTTAATTTCAAAAGACCGGGCTCGGGTAGCCCAAGACGTGAGATCGTATCGGTCGTCAACAAAATTCGTAGGCAATGACCATTATATGGTCACTGCAAAGCTACAATGAAGATTTTCGTACAACTCAGGGAGGACAGGAGAATATAAAACGCGATTCTCCTTTGAAGGTCTGATAAATGAAGAAACGCAACGAAAATATCAAGATCTTGTCAGCAATAGCATTATGCAATCCAATTACCAATCTGATGATGTGAACAGTGTCTGGAAATTATTGAAAACCTCGGTTGACGATGCGGCCCAGCACACTCTCGGTATAGTGAAAACTACGCCCAAAAATGATTGGTTTGATGAGGAGTGTCGCCTTGCTGTTGAGGAACGAAATATAGACTGAAGAAGCGGGAATGGTGGAAGGCTAAGGTCTTAAGAGTACAACAACTCAGCAATGAGCACAATACGCTTGGTTTCTTTAAAGGAATCACCGAATTGCACCATATACCTTAAGATCTCGGTCAACATCCATTCGGGACCAGGGTAGAAACCTCTGTATTAACGTCGATGCGGTATTCGATACATGGCGTGAACATTTTTCTGATTTACTTAATGTTCCACATGCATCACATACTGTTTTTGAATACCCTCAAATACAGACCACGGAAATGTTCACTGAGGATCCGTCCTATGAGGAATTCACAATGACCATGCAGAAATTAAAGAAAACTCGTTCACCGGGAGTTGATTGCCTTAATTCAGAGCTCTTGATATTCGGATGGCTAACTTGGTGGAACTGTCTTTTCGACCTTATTCGATTGGTATGTTGAAATGAGCCCAATTTTCAAGAAGAGTGATTGCTTGACGAGCGAGAATTATCGCAGTATAACTCTCCTTTGCACAGCATACAAGTTACTGTCATACATTATCTTGGGAAGAATTCCTCCTCTAGATTTCAAGCAAGCCTATGACTCGATCAATCGAGAGAGATTATGGTATGCGTTTGAATATTTAGGAATGCCGCAAAAATATGTACATCTGTGTAAAATGACAGTAACGCAGTCACAATGCTGTGTCAAAGTTGAGAACAGGCTATCGAGAACTTTTGCAATCACTACTGGTGTTCGACAAGGATATGCGCTGTCCCCGATACTTTTTAATCTCATGTTGGAATACATCCTTCGTAAAAGTGAAACACCTCAGGACAATATCTTATTCCGACAATCCAATCAACTTCTTGCATATGCAAATGATATCTGTGTGATTGGATTAAATGGCAACGGAGTGAAAGAGATACTTGATCCACTGGAACAATTTTCAGCTTCCGTTGGTCTCAAAACCAACGAGTCCAAAACAAAATATCTGATCTCTGGTATTCGAGACCAAGACGCAGTTGATTTCAGTAGTGGTAACCACACGTTTGAAGGAGTGATGAGATTCAAGTATCTTGGATCTCTCATTACTCATGATAATAGTGTGGTCGAGGATATCAAGATCCGCCTTGCCGCTGGCAATCAGGCTTTGTATCCTCTACGTCCACTGCTGAAATCAAAATATCTTGCAAATACGGATAAACTGAAACTGTACAGAGTGTTGATCAGACCCGTTGTCATGTATGGATGTGAGAGTTGGACCTTGACGGATGAGTACGAAAGATGGCTTCTATCATTCGAGAGAAGAATCATGCGTGTGATATATGGCCCAAAACGCGACGTTGATGGCACATACCGAGTTCTATTCAATCACGAGATCAGGAATTTAATGCAAATTCCTGATATCGTGCATGAAATCGAAGGACAGCGAGTACGCTGGCTCGGTCACGTTCTGCGTGCTGATCCGAAACTAATGATACAGCGATCTTTAAAGGGAGAACCGCCTTTCGGGAGGCGAAAAGTTGCTTCTTCAGCTGGCTCGCGATCAAAACCGTTGGAGTCAGATTGTTGACACGGTACGGGCTAACAATGGCCTGTAAAAACCGGAAAAAAAATACACTTTCAAAATATAAATAAATAGAACTAAATAGAACTACCGGAAATACATAGTTTATACCTATCCAAAATTTCAGGTCACCAACCAATTGGTGCAGTGGTTAAAGTTGCGGCAGGAAGCTGGGTTCGAATCCCGCAAGCAGGATGCATAAAGGGTTTAAGGGTCGGTTGTGTGAAAGAACACATCTATGAAGCCATGTTGGAGTGCAAAATTCATGTAGTTGCCCTATTTTAAGCGTGAATTATGCCATATTACACCTCCCCCCTCTCCCCGAGAACCCCCTTACTCGTCTCTAAATGCTGTTCGAAGTCCCAAACAAACTATTGGTAAAGATTTGGCCCATTGGCTGTTGTCGTGACTCAGAATAGCAGCTTTTAAACTTCGATGCCATCTTTCTATCATCCCATTACAAGCTGGATTATAAGAAGTGGTTCGTTTGTGCTTGAATCCTAAAAATTTGAAAGTTCGGAAAATCGTGTTGATTTAAATTGTGCCCTCTGATCAGTTATAACACTAGATGGTACACCAAAACCGCTAATCCGATCCTTGATTATAGCATTAGCTACAGTCTCCGATTTAATATCTGATACAGGTATAACTTCAAGCCAACGTGTGAATCTATCTATTAGGGTTACACAATATCTATATCCCTCAGATGGCGGTAGTGGACCAATGATATCCAAGTGAACATCGTCAAAATGTCTACTTGAAATTGTGTAATTTCCTAATGGGGTTTTAACGTGTCTTGAAACTTTTGATTTTTGACAAGATATTTGCGCTTTATCCATGTTTTTAATATCTGTATTCATTTCTGGCCAAACAAACTTTCTTGCTACCATTTTGATAGAGGTACGTATACCGGGATGTGATAAGTTATGAATCGAATTAAAAATATCTCTTCGAAACTTTTCTGGTATGTAAGGTCTTTTAGAACCAGTAGATATGTCACGAAAAATCTCATTGTCGGAACCAAATAAAGGAATTTTTTTTAATATGAGAGATTTATTTGTTTCCCTCAGTTTCGTTAGAGTAGGATCCGATGCTTGTTCTTTTGTTATAGCATTATATAATCAATTGAGCAACTAAGCGTTATCCCTTCTATTCTTGATAAGGAATCAGCTACTTCATTATCCTTACCAGAAACATGCTGAATTAATATTCAGCTACTACTAATGTAGTATATTGCGCTATAAGATCTAAATGGCGACGTTGACGTGGAGATGCTTTATCTAAATTTTGTTGTAATGCAAAAACTCAAGGCTTGTGATCTGTAAAAAGAGTGAGTGAAATGTTTAAAATGTTTAATGCACTATAAGCTGCGAAAAATTCACGATCATATGCACTGTACTTTTGTTGAGTATCATTTAATTTAACTGAGAATAAACTAAGAGACACCCTAATATCTTCTAGTCTTTGTTGTACTACAGCACCTATGGCCGTATTCGAAGCTTCCACCATAACTGCCATTGCTGCTTCAGAAGATGGATGTACTAATAGTCTTGCATCTCTTAGCTTTGCTTTACATGTATTAAAGGCTTTAGAACTTTCGTCAGTCCAAACTATTTTGCGCTCATCATTTTTTATATTACCTTTTAGATATTCGTTTAATATTTCCTGATCATCTGCAGCGTTTTGAATAAATTTCCGATAAAAATGTATCATACCTAGAAAACTACGTAAACTTTTTATTGTTTCAGGTTTAGGAAAACTATTTATCACTTCAACTTTTGCGATGGAAGATTTTATGCCATTAGTTGAGATGTCATGTCCCAAAAACGTAACCTGAGGTATCGCAAAAAAACATTTATTGACATTAATTATTAAACCTGCATTTTTTAATCTTTCGAAAATGATTTTATGATGTTGCAAATGTTCTTCCATAGAATGCGATGCAATGAGCAAATCAATGTATGGAAAACAGAAACTTAAATTGCGTGAAACTGAATGAATGCATCTTTGGAATGTCTGTGTCGCATTCCTAAGACCAAAAGTCATTCGTATGAATTCATAAAGTCCAAAGGGAGTACATATTGCAGTTTTTGGAATATCCTGATCACTAACCGGAATCTGGTGATAAGCTTCGACTAGATCATGCAGTTGATAAGAAAAATCTGTTAAAAATGGAATAGGGTATCGATCGAGTTTGGTTTGAGCATTTAAAGAGCGATAATCGCCACATGGATCGACTTAGTTTTGAAAAGCAAGGATGACCAGTTGTTGAGATAACGTGACTTACTTTAAGTTTTGTATTGTTACTTAATTTTTCGATAGTTATATCTTTATATAGTTCTAAAAGCTTAAATATTTTAGGATTTAAAAACTCGGATGAAATCGTCTATAGAGGATGGCCCTACAGTGGTATTTTTAGCTCGAACATAAATAGCTGAAAGAGGATCAATGAGCTTTTAATTTTTAATATCAACTAATAAGCCATAGTGCTTTAAAAAATCTGCACCAATGTTGGCGTTATCTACGTCGGCTATTATACATTTCTAGATAAAGTCTCGGCGAAGATCTCAATTTAATTTTAAAATTATATTTCCGCACGTAGAAATTTGAGAAGCATTTGCGGCAAACAATTTGAAATTACTTTTGTTCATTTTGTCCGACATGGTAGGATGTATAACTGAATCATCTGCACCAGTATCATCAAGAAATTGTCTTTTGCTGGAGCAATCGATAGTAAGAAGACGACAAGTATTAAGGCAAACATCGCTATAGTCGTCATCAACGACGTGCCAGTTAGTTTTCTGTAGTGTCTTCAGATTTAATATTAGGTTTATAATTGCATAGCGAAATACATTTACTGACTTTGTCATTAAATTTATAATGATACCAGCATACTGAAAATTGTGGCTTAACATTGTTAAACTGCTTCGAAAACGAATTCTTAACTTGGTGTGAATGTTTAGATTGTTTTGGTGAAAGACTTCTATTAGGAACTTTTAAAAGACTATTAACTTGATTTGAATGAATATTAACCTGTTTTTTTAACTTGTCGATAGTTGAAGAGTCGCTTGAGACAACAGAACAAACCTCTGAAGCTCTCTGGACTTCTAAAATTGTGTCCACTGTAGATGCTAACTTATCTAGACTGTATTCTTCTAATCTAGTTAACACGGATTGCGCTTGATCAGGTAAGCGTTGAAGCCATAGATTCTGTAAAACAGAGTCTTGAATTTGGGTTCCTGCAAGACTTTGCATTTCCCTTAATAGTTGAGATGGTTTTCTATCTCCCAATTGAAGACTTTTGAGTAATCTATCCAATTTTATTTTGGAAGAATCGCTCAATCTTTCAATGATTGCCTGCTTAAGGTCGAGATATTTATTTTTTTTGAAAATTTACGAATTTTTTCCACTACTCTATACATAAAATGAAATATTAAAAGGTGAAAATAGTGTTCATAACTGCAAAGTGTTTTGTTATAAATAATCATTAAAAAAGAAATGTTTAACTCTTCCTATATCTTATGTCATTCCTAACCAAATTCAGAATGTAAGGCTATTCATTAAATTCGCACAGACCTTCGAAATAAACTGGCATAGAAGATATTCGATGTCAGATCATAATTAGATGAAGAAAAATAAATAAATCCTAACAATAAAAATAAAGATACCATCTGGTCAGTGCCTATAGGTGTTATTGTATCAAGGTCAACCATGACTACGTTTTGGTCACTTTTTGCTTATAAGTACTCAATCTAGTCCATTATTCTAGTCACAGTACTGCTGACATTGAGCTATGCAAGGTGTAGATGGTTAAAAAATTTGGGAGCTGCCTTGAACCCCAAAATAAACACTTAAAAAGTAACCCATTTATTAAGTGAACATTAATAAAGCTCGTATGGAACTTTTGAAGTTGTAAATCAAATTTTTTGTAAATATTTTCATTTTAAGCCCAAATATTAGAAAAGAGTCATTGAACGCAATTTCGAACGTTTTCCCTATGCATTGAGATTTTTCAGTTATTTACTACACAGAAAAAAATCGAGAGCATTCTAATCAACCGATTGTGAAACCAGTAATGACATGTTGGGTGTATTGTGGCACCATTTTGTTAAAACAACATTTTCTAACTGAACTGTAGGTCTGATTAAACCAATTTGGGATCAATAAAGTTTAACAATATGTCCCGGTAGTAATCTCCAGTCATTATTACAGAATTCAATTCATTTTACTCTAAAAAGACTAGTGGCTCTTCTGTTTATTAATAAATCCAGCCAAGTTAAAATGTGCTCTATCGAGATGACATTGATAAGAGAAACCCTATAAATCAGCCCACATTCGGCCTCTCTTCATCAAATAGATGTTCCATTAGAAATGGTTATCGAATACTTTCTTCGAGTGTCCAATTCCAAAACGGCGACAAAACCAAATCGTCCTGTAATGGAAAATGCACCCTGTATTTATTCTGGAAACCAATTCCAAAATTTTCAGTCAACACAAGATACGTTTAAAATGTAAAAATACGTTTAATATCAGGTCCAATTCTTAAAAGTCACAAGCATTTTTATGTGCAGTCTGATGTAGCATCTTTTTTCACTGATAAAGTGATGAGGAACAATCAAATTGAATAAAGCTCAGCGTAATTCTGCAATTACAATATTACAGAGTGTGAGTGTTGAGGCGGTGAGCGTTGAAGCTATGGATACTGCTAAATTCGTGGCCATTATTTATGCAATATCAAAAATTGAGTGTTCTGACGAAAATCACAATGTTGAACTTATCACGAAAAAGCTGGTAGAGATTCACCTCGTATTCATAATCCTAAAAACTTCAATAAGTATAAAATCATTTAGTGGAGTACGAACCTCTACGCATTTGAAAGAATCGATGCATAAACATAGAAGAGAGTGTTAGTAGTCACAAAGGAACTTTAAATTTAGAAAAACGACCAAATTACAAAGATCATTTATCATTTACAATGAAACAAGATCATTTACAATGATATAAGAAAAGCCACCCACCCAGTTTTTATAGGTACATCACAGAACATGAGAATAGTGAAAAGCTCCGTACACAAAGAAAACGAATTAATCACGGAAATTCTTGGAATTCCTAAATGAGCATGCTCCTGAAATAATTGCGGTTCATCAATGCCATGTCTCATCAATAAAAGCTTTGACTTAATTAATTGGAGATCACTACTGCTCTTTTTAATTTTCCTAATTAAAAATCTCCTGTTATTGATAATCTTTTTTTTTAACTCTGCAATCTGTTTCGGGGCTCAAGGCACTTCCAACTCTTTCGCAGTTCGCTTATTTACGTCTTTACCTTACGTCATTACAGTCAAATCGAAGACGTACGGTTATATGTCCGATTTACGTAGAACCATCTGCACATAGCATAGCTCCATGCCGGCATAAGGTGCTGACATGGAAGATAGGTCGGCCCATGAGTTCTGCACTCGAGGATTAGAGTCTAGTACCTCCCGCTCCAACACCTGGGCGATTATTGATAATCTTAACGGTGAAATAATACAACTGGCTTGACAGTATTCGTTCAGCTCCCTCCCAGTTTGTAGAGTCGGTATAGCTTAAAGGACTCACATAAGAGTTCTATCGTTGGCACACAGCATGCTAAGCATGCCGATATACAAACCACAACCCTGAAAAGATAAAGGATGTCCAGAATCCCAAGGTGTGTTTATCAATTTTTGAGCAATTTGCTTGAAAAAAGATGAATGTTTGTACCTCATTAAGATGTTTTAATTTGCGTTTGACAACCGTACGGCGTTCGCGAAGTAAAACTTTCTTTTAACTCAGTTTGAGAATTTATTCTGATCCTGGTCTCGCATTCCAATTCATCTGTATATTCAAGGTAGGGGATAGGTTCTTTCTTTTGTTCTGGTTCCCTGAAAAGGAAACAACTCCTTCTTCCCTTGGGAGAAAAAACACGTATCCAATCTGTTCCTTTTCCATGGCAAGAATGAGTTTTGCCGTCATAATCAACAAGTGCACTTTTCAGTGCTTATCTTTTCCGTCACTGGTATCACAAAATCCTCGTGTAAATTGAAGGGCTTTTAAAGGTTCCATTAATGCCACCAAGAATAGGTTTTCTAGAGTTTAGGTTTGTGTTATTAATAATTACATCCGACGAGTAGAGGACAAAAATTATGTTCGTCTGTGCAGAGGCCAATAGTACACATATAAGGCTACGTGATCCCAAGAGCGCCTGGTATCCGGAAATCCTGTCAAAGGCTTAGCTAGTTTTTAGACTGGGCCTCCAGCCAGTTTGGTTATCGGCACTATGCGGTTGACACCTTAATCCGGCCCAGTTATTTAGCGCTAATTTTTTTTTCATATCTCACAACGGGAATATTGTACAAGCGTTTGTGGTAGCTGCAAGATACGGAGCTGACAGCTTCACACTTGACCAACATCTGGTCCACCTGACCAACATCTGGTCCATTGAACTAGCTATTTAGTCATGTACTGTTTTTATACCACTCCCGCCAAATTTACAGGGAATGTAAATGTCACATCAAATCAACAAATCATTGCTTGTGATTGAATAAAAAAATAACAACGGGCTGGTATCTGAAACTTTATATCGTATAGTGGACATAGCCAAAGTAAGTATAACAATTAATTGATAATTATGCAAGACAGTTAAAAATTAAATCAAAATTAAATATATTCAATAGAGACTCGATTTACCTTTTTGACAAATGTAGTAGTTTAAATAATTTATTAGGAACAAGTATGTCCCAATGAAAACACCTGAAAACACATAAATTTTACAAATTACCACACATAATTTCTAAAAACTGAGCTTTTATGTATTATAAATAATTAAAACTTTATAGTAATTATTGAAAACCAAATGCTTTCACATCTATACAAAATAAATCCAATTAAAAATTATATTATTACACATTATTTTATATAAATACCTGTGTACATACATACATCTCTGTATGTATACCTTAATAATAGAAAAAGATTATTAGTACACATATACATACATGTACATACTACACAAGTCGTTTTGAAATGAAAAGAAAATTTTTAATTTGTTCCTTAAAAATATGCTTTCATACTGTACCATTAGCATTTTCTTAAGATTTATTACTTATAACTTTAAATATAATCTGGATTAAAAATTATTAGTATTCCATACAAATAGGTACTTCTAAGTGTTATTAGATTTAAAAACTATTTGAGCTCGATTGATTAAAAAAATTATGATTTATTTTATTGTACTGCCTTGTAACTGTAACTGTTGTTTGTATCGTTATACTGTAAGGATATACTAGAGCCGTACGTTCGACAGTTCCTTGTGGTCTTTCTGATGAACTATGGAATTGTAACAAATGTAGTAATAAGAATTTTGACACCAGAAACTCCAACCTGTGACCTTAGGAAGCAATTTATAGCTGACTAGACTCAGGGATGGGTCTGGAGGTGTATCAAGGCATTGTTGGGGTTTGTTTAAATGCTCAAAAAACATAAAAAAGGAATCCTGTGTTTCCAATCCAATAAAACACACCGCCGAAATCAACGTATTTCACATCGCCATTTCTTACACTCTAATACGTGGATGTTTCTTCTTCTCACCCATCAAAACTCAAGATGATATACAATTAATTATAATCATTAAGGCTGTTTTTTTTAAAGGTTCACAACTTTGAGTTGACAACACTGCTTTATTTGGCAATCTACTTAACAGCTGATATAGTTGCTTTTTATATACATGTTTTTTATATCGATCTTTACAGGCCATTATTGGCCCGTACCGTGTCAACTATCTGGCTCCATCGGTTTCGATCATGATCCTGCTCTTCATATTGTTACAAGCAACCAGACGATGCCAGATCGCTTTCTATGCCGTAGAGCCATCGTCGCCGACAGCGACTTCTTCGCCTACCGAAAGGCGGTTCTCCCTTTAAAAATCGCTGTATCATTCGTTTTGGATCAGCACGCAGAACGTGACCGTGCCAGCGTATTCGCTGTCCTTACTCACGAGTAATTACTCACGATAATAATGTGGGATCCAAGATACTTGAATCTCATCACTCCTTCAAACGTGCGGTTTCCACTACTGAAATCAATTGCGTCTTGGTCTCTAAAACCCGAGATTAGATATTTGGTTTTTGACTCGTTGATTTTGAGAACAAAGGAAGCTGAACACTGTTCCAGTGGATCAAGTATCTCTTTCACTCCGTTGCCATTTAATCCAATCACACAGATATCATCTGCATAAGCAAGAAGTTGATTGGATTGTCGGAATAAGATATTGTCCTGAGGTGTTTCACTTTTACGAAGGATGTATTCCAACATGAGATTAAAAAGTATCGGGGACAGCGCATCTCCTTGTCGAACACCGGAATTGATTGCAAAAGTTCTCGATAGCCTGTTCTCAACTTTGACACAGCATTGTGACTGCGTTACTGTCATTTTACACAGATGTACATATTTTTTTGGTATTCCTAAATATTCAAGAGCATACCATAGCCTCTCTCGATTGATCGAGTCATATAGGCTTGCTTGAAATCTAGGAATACCTGGTGTACATCGCGAGATGTTTCATAGTACTTGGAAAGAATCATCCGTAGCGAAAAAACTTGATCAGTGACTGACCGATTTGGATGGAATCCTCCTTGGTAGTCACCGACAATTTCCTCCGCCAAAGGAGTAATTCTTCCCAAGATAATGTATGACAGTAACTTGTATGCTGTGCAAAGGAGAGCTATACCGCGATAATTCTCGCATTTCATGCGATCACCCTTTTTGAATATTGGGCATAACGCGGCCACTTTTCATTCGTCAGGCATAACTTCATTTCGCCATACCAATCGAACAAGGTCGAAAAGACAGTTCCACAATTTTAGCCCTCCGAATATCAAGAGCTCCGAATTAATGCAATCAACCCTTGGCGAACTATTTTTCTTTAACCTCTGCATGGCCATTGTGAATTCCTCATAGGATGGATTCTCAATGAACATCTCCGCGGTCTGTAATTGAGAGTATTCAAATACAGCTTGTGATACATGTGGAACATTAAGTAGATCAGAAAAATGTTCACGCCATGTATCGAGTACCACATCGACTTTAACACGGAGGTTTCCATCCTATGGTCCCGAATGGTAGTTGACCGAGACCTTGAGGTATGGTGCAATTTGGTGATTCCTTTAAAGAAACCAGGCGGGTTGTGCTCATTACTGAGTTGTTGTACTCTTAAGACCTTGGCCTTCCACCATTCGCGCTTCTTCTGTCTACAAATGCGTTTAGCTGTCCTCCTAGCAAGAACTGCCTTGTTTTTCCTTGCAATTGTAAATCGAGTCTGCGCTACATTGTGGGCTATATTGCGTTGCTCAACAGCAAGACGACACTCCTCATCACACCAATCATTTTTGGCCTTAGTTTTCACTATACCGAGAGTGTGCTGGGCAGCATCGAAAACCGAGGTTTTCAATACTTCCCAGACACTGTTCACATCATCAGATTGGTAATTGGATCGTAAAATGCTACTGCTGATAAGATCTTGATATTTTCGTTGCGTTTCTTCATTTATCAGACCTTCACAGGAGAATCGCGTTTTATATTCTCCTGTCCTCCTTGACTTGTACGAAAATCCCCATCGTAGCTTTGCAGCAACCATAAAATGGTCACTGCCTACGAATTTTGTTGACGACCGATACGATCTCACGTCTTGAACAACCCGAGCCCGGTCTTTCGAAATCAACACATGGTCAATTTGGCTTCGGGATGTTTTACGTGGATGTGTCCAGGTTTCCAAATGGATGTTTTTATGGGGAAAGAATGTACTTGCCACTTTGAGATCATGAGCGATCGCAAAGTACATCATTCTTTCCCCATTTGCGGTCACAGTTTCGTGTCGGGAGTACGGACCTATGTTATTACATAAGTCGTTCTGATTTCTGCCAGCTCTAGCATTAAAGTCACCAATCACCAATCTGATATCGTGCTCAGGTATAGAGCCCATCAGATTATCCAAATTATTGTAAAATGAGTCTTTATCTTGGGGTTGGCTTACATCAGTGGGCGCATGTACACATACAATTGACAGGTTGGCTAATCTCATGTGCAAGCGAAGCTTACACATTAGATTATCGACTGCTCGGAAGTCCAACACAGCCTTTTTTACCTGCGGCCCAATGAGAAAGCCAACTCCAAGATTTCCGAGGTCATCTCCACTGTGTAGCAACGTATAGCCTTGGGACACATGGACTCCACTTTTAGGCCATCGAGTTTCTTGGAGCGATACGAGTTCCAGCCGATACTCCTTCATACATGTGATAAGGCTGCCAACGCGCCAGGTTTTCTAAGTGACTGCACGTTCCACGTGCTGATCCTCAATCTATCCGGGTAGTTAAGCGGGGGGTCATTGTTATTTAGGCGGTATCCGATTTTTTTGTTTTGTTGACATTTTTAACTGTAATTGTTTTTTACGGATGCGGGTCGTCAGCGCAGCGATCCAACCAGATTTAGTCGCCTCCTACGACAAGCTCTGGATACTGTGGTGGTATTCTATGGATCTCATATTTCGTTCGAAATATTTACGAAACATGTTTGCTTCCAACCACAGGGCGACATCAATTAGATGCTTCATTAGAAATTCTTAAAGAATACTTTCTTCGATTGTTCAATTCCCAAACGGCGACAAAACCAATTCGTCCTGTAATGTAAAATGCACCCTGTATTTATTCTGGAAAACAATTTCAAAATTTTCAGTCAACACAAGATACGTTTAAAATGTAAAAATACGTTTAATATCAGGTCCAATTCTTACAAGTCACAAGTATTTTTATGTGCAGTCTGATGTAGCTTCTTTTTTTACTGATAAAGTGATGAGGAACAATCAAATTGAATAAAGCTCAGCGTAATTCTGCAATTACAATATTACAGAGTGTGAGTGCTTAGGCGGTGAGCGTTGAAGCAATGGATACTGCTAAATTCGTGGCCATTATTTATGCAATGTCAAAAATTTAGTGTACAGACGAAAATCACAATGTTGAACTTATCACGCAAAAGCTGGTAGAGATCCACCTCGTATTCATAATCCTAAAAACTTCAATAAGTATAAAAACATTTGGTGGAATACGAACCTCTACGCATTTGGAAGAATCGATGCATAAACATAGAAGAGAGTGTTAGTACTCACAAAGGAACTTTAAATTGAGAAAAACGACCAAATTACAAAGATCATTTATCATTTACAATGAAACAACATCATTTACAATGAAATGGGAAAAGCCACCCAGCAAGTTTTTACAAATACATCACAGAACATGATAATAGTGAAAAGCTCCATTCACAAAGAAAACGAATTAATTACGGAAAATCTTGGAATTTCTAAATAATAGCGGCTCATCAATGCCATGTCTCATCAATAAAATCTTTGATTTAATTAGTAGGAGATCACTACTGTTCTTTCTAATTTTGCTAATTACAAATCCCCTGTTATTGATAATCTTTTATTTTTTATTTTTATCTCTGCAATCTGTTTCGGGGCTCAAAGCACTTCCAACTCTTTCGTAGTTCGCTTATTTACGTCCTTACCTAACGCCATTACAGTCAAATCGAGGACGTACGGTTATAGGTCCGATATATGACTGCCTATAGGACTGACATGGAAGATGGGTTGGCCCATGAATTCTGCATTCCACCAGGGGGGAAGGGGGTCATAGATGTGTTCATTCACACCACCGATCGTAATTATATGGTGAAAAATCCTTTTTGCATCCTGCCCCTATCGGGATTCGAGCCCGGTACCTCCCGCTCCAACTGCCACAGGTTTAACCATTGCGCCACCTGGGCGGTTATTGATAATCTTAACGCAACTGGCATAATACAACTGGCTTGACCTATACCTTAAAGTAATACAGTCATACTTTCCAGCTTCCTGAAAACAGGCCAAATGATCATTGTAAAAGGACAGTGGATCATGATCCATTGTCACCAAAATTACGGATATAATCATGCTTCTGACAATATTAGGCAGAATATTAGCAAAATACTTGTTAAAAGACTAACACCTCGAATCGAACAAAGTGATCTGTGATCACTTTGTTCGATTCGAGGTTTCATTTCAGAAAAAACAAGTCAAGTTTGATTTCAGAAAAAATAAATAGGTCGTTCAACTAAGACAAAAAGTAAATGAAATACAATTAACATACGTTTGGAAAGGCAGTTTAGTCTATGGAAAGAGTATGAATAACAAAAGCACAAGAAATGCTCAACTGTTGCTTCTTTGCCTCTCACTCGTTGTTCGCAGTTTGCGAGGTTCCAAAGGACAAAGATGGCCCATATTTAGGTCTTTAGGCTCGGGTTCTGATTGGACCCAGGGCATAGACTGTACCCCTACAGACCTGGGTAGGACGCAGAACAGAATCCGTTCAGTTCCCTCCTAGTATGTAGGTCGGTATAGCTTCAATGACTCGTTTAAGAGTTCTATCGTTGGCACACAGTATAGTAAGCATGCCAATATGCAAACCACAACCCTGAAAAGACAAAGGATCTCCAGAATCCCAAGGTGTGTTTATCAATTTTTGAGCAATTTGCTTGAAAAGTGATGAATGTTGCACCTCATCAAGATCTTTTAATTTGCGTTTGACATGCATACGGCGCTCGCGACATAACACTTCCTTTTAACTCAGTTTTGGAATTTCTTCTGATCCTGGGCCCGCATTCCAATTCACCTGGATCTTCAAGGTAGAGGATAGGTTCTTTATTTTTGTCTGGTTCCTTGAAAAGTAAACAACTCCTTCTTCCCTTGGAAGAAAAAACACGTATCCGATTTGTTCCTTCTTCCAAGGCAAGAAGGAGATGTAATAATCAACAAGTGCACTTTTCAGTGTTTATCTTTCCGTCGCTGGCATCCCAAAATCTTTTTGTTAACTAAAGGGCCTTTAACCAATTGCACCCCAACGATTATGCATTAATGTCTATGTTAATATCCGGGCATTATTATTCCCTATTAAAGGTTCCATTAATGCCAGCAGGAATAAGTTTTCTAGAGTTGCCGAAAACATCTCTAAGTTATTAGGCTCGGTTGCCCTGTTCGATTCTTTTAAATTTAGATTTGTATAAATTATAATTTCGTCCGACGAGTAGTGGAGAAACATTTTGTTCGTCTTTGCAGAGGTCAATAGTATATTTATAAAGCTATACGCGATCAGTATAGTGCCTGGTATCCGGAAATACTTTCAAACACTGAGCTAGTTTTTAGACTGGGCCTCAAGCCAGTTTGGTTATCAGCGAAATGCGGTTGTAACATTAACCCGGCCCAGTTGTTTAGCGCTTAATTTTTGTCATATCTCACAACTGGGATATTATACAAGCACCTGTGGTAGCGCAAGATACGGAGCTGACAGCTTCACACCCGACCACCATCTGGTCCATTAGTAATACAAATTGAAATAGCTTTTTAGTCATGTACTGTTTTAAACCACTCCCGCCAAATTTACAGGGAATGTAAATGTCACATCAAATCAACAAATCATTGCTTGTGATTGAATAAAAAAATAACAACGGGCTGGTATCTGAAACTTTATATCGTATAGTGGACATAGCCAAAGTAAGTATAACAATTAATTGATAATTATGCAAGACAGTTAAAAATTAAATCAAAATTAAATATATTCAATAGAGACTCGATTTACCTTTTTGACAAATGTAGTAATTTAAATAATTTATTAGGATCAAGTATGTCTCAAAATGTAAACACCTGAAAACACATAAATTTTACCAATTACCACACATAATTTCTAAAAACTGAGCTTTTATGTATTATAAATAATTAAAACTTTATAGTAATTATTGAAAACCAAATGCTTTCACATCTATACAAAATAAATCCAATTAAAAATTATATTATTACACATTATTTTATATAAATACCTGTGTACATACATACATCTCTGTATGTATACCTTAATAATAGAAAAAGATTATTAGTACACATATACATACATGTACATACTACACAAGTCGTTTTGAAATGAAAAGAAAATTTTTAATTTGTTCCTTAAAAATATGCTTTCATACTGTACCATTAGCATTTTCTTAAGATTTATTACTTATAACTTTAAATATAATCTGGATTAAAAATTATTAGTATTCCATACAAATAGGTACTTCTAAGTGTTATTAGATTTAAAAACTATTTAAGCTCGATTGATTAAAGAAATAATGATTTATTTTATTTTTCTGTCTTGTAACTGTAACTGTGGTTTCTATCGTTATACTGTAAGGATATGCTAGAGCCGTACGTTCGACAGTGCTTTGTGGTCTTTCTGAATGCCTATAATTGTAACAAATGTAGTTATAAGAATTTCGACAACAGAAACTCCTGTGACCTTGGAAGTAGATTATAGCTGACTAGATCAAGGATGGGTCTGGAGGTGTATGTTGGTCGTTGGAGCTGGTTAAAATATAAAAAAGGAATTCTGTGTTTCCAATCCATTAAAACACACCGCCGAGATCAACGTATTTCACATCCCATTTCTTACACTCTAATACATACTTGGTGGATATTTCTTCTTCTCACCCAGCAAAACTCAAGATGATATACAATAAATAATAATCATTAAGGGTGTTTTTTAAAAGGTTCACCACTTTGAGTTGGCAACACTGCTTTATTTGGCGATCCACTTGACAGCTGATAGTTGCTTTTTATATACATAGTTTGGTTTGACATTTCACATCAGAGTAACGCTTAACAATTTTTAAATTTTTTTAATCAAAATAATGGTTCTATTCATCTCACTTATCGTGCACTTCGTCCATTTAATGGCGTACATAATCGTCCCTCAGTGCAGCTAATTCAAATAACGATAAATCGTTTTCGGACCTAGTTTACTCTTAATGATAATGTGCATCCCGTGAGACGCCGAACAGTGCGCACTCCGATGAATCCCATTTTAGGTTGAAAGGGTACGTAAATAAGCAGATTTGTCACATTTGTAGTGAGGCTAATCCACAAGCTTTTGTCCACAGAAATTACTGTTTAGTATGCTTAATGGGCCGACGGAGCTATTGTTGCATATGTCTTCAAACACGATGATGGTCTGAATATTAGTGTCAATGGTGAGCGAGAGGGAAATGATTAGATATTTGTTCGTACCTCGATTAGCGGGCAATAATATGGCTGACATGTGGTTCCAACAGGACAGAGCCACATGACACACAGCGAGTGATACAATTGATTTACTCAAAGAAACTTGTAATGAAAGAATAACTTCGTGTAATGGTTCAATTAATTGGCAATCAAGATCGTGTAATTAAACCCCATTGAATTATTTTTATTGGGGTTAAATAAAGTCACTTGACTTTCTTTTCAACGAAAATAGCAATTTCACAATAAATACATGCCGTACAAACAAATTAATTAGTATGGCGAAAGACAATTCAAGTTCACTACCGCTACACTCGATTACTTTATAGAGAACGCCAAAACCACTCATTCGATTATAATGAACACAAAAAAATATTTCTTCCTTAACATTTTATCAACTCCGGATCAGGTGCTCCACGCCCAGTCACTGCGGAGTTCCTACCTCAAAAGACCATTCTCTTTCTCTCTCTCTCTCTCTCTCTCTCTTTCTTTCTTTCTTTCTCTCTCTCTCTCTCTCTCTCTCGCTCTCTCTCTCTCCAACTACACTCTCAGAAATTTAGAGGACAGGGTCTGACTCTATCAATGCTCCTATAACCGTATCCCAAAGTTAGTTACGGTGCTTTAACAATAGTTCGCTCACTACACAATTCCATAAGTGATGGTTTTAAATTTCCCGAACTCCGAATACTTTCCGAATGCAGTTAGTAAGGATAAAAAATTTGGGGTTCAAGGCACCCTCTACTGTTTTTGGGCTCAAGGCACCCCCTACTGTTCGCGGTTCGCTTATTTACGTTCTTACTTTTACGCCATTACAGCCAATTCGAGGACTTACGGCTATAGGTCCGATTTTCTTTACCATCTGCACATTGCTTAGCTCCATGTCAGCCTATAGTGCTGACATGGAAGATGGGTCGGCCCATGAGTTCTGCACTTCAACAGGGGGTCATAGTTGTGTTCATTTACACCTACGATCGTAATTTTATGGTGAAAAATCCAATTTGTATCTAGCCCCTATTGGGATTCGAACCCGGTATTACGCTCCTACTGCCGCAGCTCTAACCACTGCGCCACCTGGGTGGTTCCCTCGTTAATTCGAACCACCAGAAAAATAGTTAATGGGAAAATAGTCAATGTTCCATCAATCAATCAACTCATAGGGTTATAACCTCTACCAAAGTGATCATCTGAATTTTGAAGTGTGACACACCGATGTGGGGTAACAGTCCATACGATATAAAAGCTAAGTTCTTGTGGTTTCGTCTGAATCGGAACGTGGTGGTTATAAATCTATGATAAAACCACTTGAGAATCAAACACATGGTACAGTGATAGAAGCAACGGCAGAATAGCAATTAATGCAAGATAAAGAATTTTTTCCTCATCTGATCATGACAGAAGATTTGGACGAAAGAACTGCTGAACAATTTATGAGATGACAACATTAAATAGTGAGGCACTATGAATAGAAAATATTTGGAACAGTGGCAAACGGTCGACACAAATTGAACCTATGGCCATTCATCATTGATTGCTTGAGTAAAATGTTGAGATGACAACAAACTTTTAAAAAGCAACCTTATGCTGTTTTTAAATCTTGAATAGGAAATCAATGAAAATTGGTAGAACTAATTAACCGAAAGTTGCAGTTTATTAAATTATGGGGCTTTCTACTTAGAAAATATTTTCGTTGATTATGTTGTAAAGGGAAAAATCAGCAGTGAACACTGTTTGGACATATAGAAGCGTTTGAAAAGTGAGTATTTAACTCGAAATGCTTGCTCATGGCTAAATCTTACCAGATATAACTAGATTGCCTATTCGTTATATTAAGCCCCGCTCGATACATTTTTCTTTTAACGATCAAACTTGCTAAACCACCAACCTAAAAGGTTATAATTTTGACGTTATTGAAGAGGTAAGTTTGGCGTCTATGGCGTGACAGGAAAAGGTGTGTCAAGCAAGCATAAAGGAGATTATATATTGAGTATTTTCTTTGTGAGGTGACTTCAAAAGAGATGGGAACAAGTAGTGTATCACAACAGATCAGTGGGTTAAATCGCCAAAGACAGCCACAGTAACATAACACATGTCTAGACTATATCTGGAACTACACTTAAATATGCCTATCGAAAATGTAAGAGCGGTGTCATTTAAAAGCACTGGATAGTCATATATAAATTAACAAACATTCAACTCATCGCGATAACCCTGTATTACATGAAAACGGAGTACAATTGTATGAATTTGGTGAGTATTACACGAAAAAGTGTATCAATCGGATTAATTATGCTTGATCTATTGCTAGAGATAGTGAATTTCCCATAGGAACCTAATGGCCGGTTGATTTAGGTACCGACCTCCAACGTTATGCTTCATAACGTGCTAGTTTGTTATTATAACTGCTTTTGTCCTATGTATACTGCTAACTCCAGGCCAGTAGAAGTATACTCCGTGTATTTTCCGGCTACCACAACGGCGATGGTTTCCTTAACATGGTGTACGCTTCAATCTTTGAGCTAAGCATGGGAAGGAGAGTCGTACCACACCATCATACATCACGTTCCAGAGTGTATAAGACCGAGAATGTACCCTTGTAACTGCATGTTTTTGTCCTGTCACCTGTTTAATATTTAAAAAATCCTCTGACCGAAGAAGCTCGCAGCTATTCGGAGCTATTTGCTATTTCGGTGCCTCCATCCGAAAATGTGCGTTAAATATACTATTCAAACTAGTCGTATTAAATGCATTCTCACGTCTAACATTTCATTTTGCTCCGTATCTACCACATTTAATCACACCTACTACACGTGCTTTTCTTATACTTTCTATAGTACTCTCTCAGTCTACCTGTACTTTCAATACACTTAACGTAGATGGCCGCATACGATTCGCTCCAGAATGGTTCTGTTTTATTTATAAGAGGTCAGCTCATAACAACTCAATACAACAAGAATGAATTCCGAATCACTAGGTTCTCACGAAACAGGTACCGAAATATCTTAAATTTCTATAGTTTTATTTGGAATTGATGCACGAGAACCAACATAATTTGTTGAATGAGAACCAGTATAAACGGGGTGAGATAGAACGTCTTTCCAAATGCAAGTTTTTATTTTTTCTGGGATGGAATACTGCAATAACTTCTCAGCTTACATAAACAATTCATGATTTTCCGTTCTAAGAAACGGTCTCGAGTTTGGTTCTCGCCGTTAACCAAAAATTAACATATGGCGATTGTGTGTAAAATTATTATAGTTGGGCTGACCACCTATAATGGTCACCAATACGATCAAATGGTTCATAAGATCTCAGTTGAGACGTGATAAGACCCGTTCATGGCGTCTAAGCCATAGATTTAATCATATAGGCAAATATGAATATTTTTATTTGAAATAAGAATATTTCAAAACCATCAACAATTATTTGGACTACAAGTTGAATGTAGTCCATGTTGATGGTTTTGAAACATTCTTCGATATGAGTTGTTGCAGTAAACCAACTGATGATTGATGGTGATTTATCCAAAGTTCCGCTATTAAAAATGAAATATTTCATGCCGTTTTGAAATAAAAAAAATTGTTTCAGTATATAAACAGGCGACAAATATGCAAACTGACAAGTGGAAATGCGAAAAATTGATATCCAACCTGGACGGTGAATAAACACTATACTGGCTTTACTCATATTTGTAATTTGAACTATTATGAAAAATGTTGCTCAAAACTACTAAAACGTGTTTATTTTAACACAAACCATATCAACAGACCGACCATACACAACAATATCAGAATGTGGCTAGGAGGTTTATCGCAAATGACAACAAAGTTGTAACTAGCTTGTACTGTTATTACACGTATATACACTCGTATATATACTCATGCACATATTATACTGTTGCATATGGTTCAAAACCTCAACATATTATCGTTATTTTTTCATACATAATTATTATGTATGTTGGTGTTACGTTACCTACATAGTGGCTTGTATTTTTAATGTTCTGTATTATAAAAATTGATGGGAGTTTAATGATGTTATGATTGTTGATATAATAAGACGATTTCATCTGATTTTATAGTTTTAAAACCAGTAAGCTAATATAAACGTAAACCTGGTGAATGCAGGTGAATACGTATACATTTTTAAATGTACATAAAACATAAAAAATAGCCCTGACCCTTAGCGTTAAACTGTCTACACACAAATGGGAAATCTTTATATATTTAATGATGAAACCTTTTGATGCACGAGCGTCGACTGCAAAATTCAAGATTTGATGGCAGTCATTATAAAGAGTGTTCAAAAGAAATCGTCTCATCAATCCCATCTATTGCTAACTGCATTTTTAAAATTTTTATTAAAGATAGAGTTTTAGACCGACACTGATAAAGACCAGCTTTAGCTCTTAATTTAGAAATAATGTTTAATTTTGATCCTATTTTGTCATATTTCACGCATCGATCGGCTTTCATACTTCAATCCCTGCTGATACATAGTTTTATTCTCCTTTTTAATTATTCAAGAATCACGCATTATGTATAGGCATTCCTTTCAATTTCCATGGTTCAATTTAACTCGCTCGATTGTAGGGATTGCAAATTTACCGATTTTTTCATTTACCGGTAAATGATAAAAATCCGCTCGGTTTACCGATTTACCGGTAATTTATGGTTCACAAAGTATTTCTGAATAATCATCAGATGAATTAGTGTTATTGTCAGAAATATTACAATCTGCAATTATCATACTTAAAAGCTCAATAATGCCAACAATATTTTGGTCTATTGCAGTTTTACTCAGTAAATTAAATAAACCATAATTTTTATAATTAATTGTTCTGGCATGATCCATCAGATTTTGTAGAAACTGGAATACATTTGAATTCTGTGCAAGTAATTCATCTATCATGAATTCTTAAGTGTGATATCTGCACTAAACAATGTAAAATCTGATAAGCTTAACGATTCTACTGCCAACTTTACAGGTTACAGTGCCTTTAAAATTTTATTAACTAGGTTTAATTCATGTTGGATGGAACTTGCGAATCATTTGTTGTTATTACATTTAAACCCTCAGAGAAAACATGATCCCCCTCGCCGTTTTCATAGACTTTAGATAAGTTCAAAATAAGTTGCTTGAATAAATGGATACCAAGCGTAAGACATAGCTATGAGTATTTCAAAGTGACTGTTGTACCTTCTGTTTAATTGCAACAACGTTACTAAAATTGATTCCAAATGACTTAATATTCATGTATCGACGGTTTTCGATTAACCACCATTCGTCGAGTGTAAGTCTAAAATTGTCACCATTTTTTATCTGGCTTGCAATTGGTTAACCAAATTTCATCACGAATTTTTTCTTACTGAATTGACAATTTTGGAACGGAATATCTTTTGGCGATTAGTAACATTCTTAAATTATAAGAGGTACACAATTTTACGAACGGTAGACTACCTTTGGCTACTATTCTGGAAATTAAAGTCAGTGGTTAATTTATCGGTAAATATTTGATTTTTTACCGAAAATTCGGTAGAGAAATTTGTACAGTAAAACTGGTAAATCGATTTACCGTTTACCGATAATGCAAGCTCTACTCGATTGTTCGAAGCATTTTAGTTCTCTTTTGCTTGCCATAAAGATAGATTTTTTCAAAAGAACACTACACCATTCAAAGTACATTTGCCTTATATTTGACATTTTTTTCCCTATTCACAAATTCACCTAGAAGAACTCTCGGGTCCATAAAATCATAATCATTTACCTTCTTACTCAAGCAACCCGTTTTGGCAATCCTTACTTATTAATTCTAAACCAGCCCTTTACTTACTTATTATTTCTAACACCCAATCGATCATCACTAACACTAGCATCTGTAAGCAAGTTATACTTGTAGGTTCGATTTAAAAAATAAAAAAAGAATATTAAAATTTTTATAATCGTTTTATTCTGGACTCTTTGACTACATTAAATAAACTCTACAAAATTACAACTGTGCGAGACATATATACGAAATGCATTTCAATGAAATGCATTTTTGTTTACTGTGCGAAAAATATAATGTACTTATATTTGTTTTGACGAAAAATAAAATATACTTATATTTGTTTTGACGAGTCAACATAAGTATATGTTGATCGTCTTAAATTTCTATTTTTTTCTCAGCAATATTGCATTGGTGATAGGAATTTGATGATAGTGTTTTGATGATTGGAATTTGATGATGCACATCCGTTGTTATTGTTGACTGTGGAGTACCATTACGTAACTAGCACTTTAAAATGAGCAAGGTATATCATTAAATCTTTTGTCGTGAGTCTAAAACCCAGGCATGTAAATTTGCAGGAGGAACAGTTGGCATCACTCTTTGGATCTTGTCGAATATGTTCATACTCTCCAAAATTACGCGGGTTCTTTGTGATTTCGTAAAGTCTAATTCTGCCTGCAACCTGGTTATCATTTCGGTTGCAGGTTATCATTTCATTTACAAACATTCGTGCAGTTTCACGCACGAGTCATCCACTATCTCTTACCATTATGAGAAGTGAATCACCCATTTCAGACTATAAAGTGTATATTTGGGTGGAATAAATCGCCCCCAGTGTAGGAGTGCAATATGCAGACGATGGGCTTTCAGACCGCAGCTGGTACACTGGCTCTACACTGCCGTAGTAAGACCCGTTCTTATGTAAGGAGTGAGTGTTTGGTGGCCAGCACTGGATAGAAAAACCTATAAAAAGAAGTTAGAGAAGGTGCAAAGGATGGACTGTATGCTCATAAGCGGGACACTGAGAACAACACCCACTCAGGCCTTAGAGGTCATGTTACATGGCGATGGTCATTACAGAGGTCATGTTACAGTAGAAACACCTTTAGGCAGGTCACTCGACAATAATTGGTTCGCTAAAGAAGGAAATGGCGAACCTTGATTATATAACACCGATATTATGCTTCGAAAAATGTTTTCAAACCTTAATCCCTGCAAGAGAATTCTGGGGGAATAAACTACCACTGGAAACCGAAGCTATACAATTCTACACGGACGGCTCAAAGCTAGATGGTAAGGTCGGAGCTGGGCTGTTCTGTGGAGCATTAAATATAAGCACTTCCGATCGTCTCCCTGACCACTGCAGTGTGTACCAGACGGAGATAATAGCGATTGAGGAAGCCTTGAGCTGGTTGAGTCATAACGTGATATCCCAGAGGGATATCACGATTTATGTGGACACTTGGACAGTCAGGTGGCTATCAAGTCACTGGAAGCAGTGCTGTTGAAGTCTAGGGTGGCATTGGGTTGCCACTCGTCTCTAAACGAGATGAGTGAGCATTTCAATATTCAGATTATCTGTGTCCCTGGCCACTCTGACGTCGAGGGTAACTGAAGGGCAGACGAACTAGCTAGGCAAGGTACAACTCTTCAGCTGAAGCCTGAAAGGACTAATGTGGGGAGCCCTACAACGGAGCTTAGACTGGCTCTGAGGAAAAGGGCAGAAGCTTTAGCGCTGGAGAGGTGGACTAACATCCTCACATGCGATAGAGCGAGACAAATGTGGCCAAGGCTGGATTTGAATCGCTCCAGGACCTTAATCTCTCTGGAAAGGAGAGATCTAAGAAGGATATATGGAATTTTAACGGGACACTGCCTTTTCGGTGAACATGCGAAAAGGCTGGGTCTAGAAACAAATGGCTTCTGTAGCAGCTGTACGGACGAGGAGGATGAAGCGACGCTTGTTCACTTCCTGTGCTCTTGTCCTGCACTGGCACTAAGAAGGCATTAACATTTGGGTAGGAATGTAATGTACAACCTTTCAGATCTTGCAGATATTAAGGTGCGGGACATTTTACGCTACATTAGTAGCTCAGGATGGTTCCAATAGAGTGTAAGGGGTATTAGAGGACTAAGATCCTGTGGTATCACAACGGATCGGCAACGGTCTAAGTGTGCGTTAGCAGCAACTCTAACCTTACCTTACCATGTTTAAAACATCCGTGCACCTGCTGATGTATAAAATAACTCGTCGATCCTGGGTAAAAAGTAAAACTGTTTTGATAATTGAGTTTCCAATAATCTCAAGCTTCCAATACTATGAATCAACCCATGGATTCATAGACTGCTAATTACACCTGAGGTTTGTTCATCATTAGTTATCTCATCCACTTTTGCTTGTTTTGCTCGGTGCCAGTAAATGAATACATAATTTGTATATACTCTGCAGTAACAACCGCTTAATTTTTTGTAATGTTAATTGTTCCGTCCATTGATGTGTTAATTCCTTTACTATTTTCTGCTATCGTTGATCGTTCTCCTTTATACACACGGATTGTTCTGCTCATATTTTATTATTATTTCTAATTGTTGGCCTCCACAACCATTGTGCCTCACCATTGTGCCACAACCATTGTGCCTCAACCATTTCCAGTACCTCCATCAAATCCTTCCCAAAATCTGTTTTCAACTCATTCTTCTTCACTCAATATTCCGAGTTAATTCTCTTTATGACTTCTTATTACTATTCAGTTGCAAAGCCAGTTCGGCATTACTGTAGTTCAAGATTTCTCCGTCCAATATTCAATACCAAGACCAACCCATTTATATTCATGATTGTTGCCAATTCGTATTTCTCCCTTCTTCGTTTCTTGATAGTCAGATTGTCTTGACGCGGTTTGCAACTTGCTGTACTGGTATTTATAAGAATACACTAGTATTTATGTCTGAATGAACCTTTCGATCTTGAAAAGAGCACTTCCCTATCCTACTTATTGACAATAGTTCTCTGAATCCTAAAAGTATTCTCAACTTGGGTGTTATCCGTAAGTTTTAAAATCTACAATTCAAAGCATAATACTAGATCTTAATTATCAAATCAACAATATTTTGGGTATCCGAATGTTTAACGACGCAAACACAGATTAAAAAACAAACGACCAGCGTTTAGTTGAACATTTACAATTTTATATGTCACAATAAAAGTGCAGCCGGAGCTTTGGTGGTGGATCCATATTTGTAGGCCGACTTACTGACAAACGTCTTCACTTCGAACTCGACCTTAGTTATTCCGGATGGAGTTACGCCTCCGTCAATTCCGTATTGTGGTTTCAGAATGAATCCTGTCAACATCTCGGTGGAAATTGTCTTCAGTAACCTGAAAGCAATGGACATAAATAAGGCCACTGGACCTGACGGAATTCCTGTTCGAATATTGAAGAAGTTTGCCAGTGACTTGACTCCAATTTTAACTAAAATGTTTCTCCTTTCTTATAAGCAAGGTAAATACCCTAATGTCTGGAAGAGTGCGATGGTGCAACCGGTTCTTAAACGTGGTTGTGATAAAGCTAAGCCCTTAAACTACCGGCCAATATCAATTGCGTCAACTGTGGAGTTGCTGGATAGAGTTCAGCGGCGTGCCATCTGAATAATTCGAAACTCCAGACTTAAGAAAGATCTAGACAGCCTACAGCACCGCAAAGATGTTGCAGGACTCTGTTTGTTATATAGATTAATAAATGGTAAATGTTCTGCATAATTCAAGGATAAAATACCACCATTTGTAACGCCAGGACGGGTAACACGAGGGACAGTTAATGCGCATAGGTTTACGGCGAAGCTGCCGAAACCTCGAACTGAAGGTGCAAAGCACGAATTCATTTATCGAAAATCTAGGAAAAGGAATTCGTTATCCGGTTTTCAGTTTCCGTTTGAGTATAAAATGCAAAAGTTTAAGGCAGCTATAACCTTTACTAAAAGGATCGCGCATAGAGTGCAAGAGCTCTGACAGTTACAAGGAGCTAGGACAGTCTAAAAGTCCGCTCTACACCAAATTAAAACTAAACGTAAAAAAAACCAAAAAATATGTGAAAGACTAGCATAAAACTATATGCCAAAACTTGCTACTGCTGGGGCTTTGAAAATAGTCTTCATTCTTTCTTTAACCACTTTAACTTCACTGGTCAAAACATTACTTGTCCGATAGGTTACTTGGTGTTTTACCACTGCTTATGTATACAAATCAGATAGATGCTCGATCTCACCATTACACTACCAACAGTCAATGCAGTGATGTCTAAATTTCAATATTGTACATTTCGAAATATTTCCATGAGACATTTTAGAAATGTCTACAACTTGTGCTTCGAATCACTCGCTGATGTTGATTCACACGTTGTATATTGTTAGCTCTTCCTCATTTCGTTAATATTTTTTAAATTAAAAGTGACTGAAAGCGAGTTGAAAACTGAACTCAAATAACCTGCCTGACCACACTACACATATAACCTCTCGACCATGAACTGCCACGACGATTACTGTGTTGATTAGTGACATATTCACAATATGGACATAAAAGCAGGTTAGATTAAACTATCAATCTAATGTTATCTAACAACAATCCATTGTCATCTTTTTTTATATTATTTTAAAGCTTGGCTCCAATTACTGACAGCCATATCGCCACATATCTAGTTTACATTTTATTATTTTTTATTTAATTACAGATACAGGTAGAGAACTGGATATTCCCCATTTACATCTTGCTGTTAATCATAAATTGTTATATTACTAATTTTCACAAATTCATATATTTTCTTATAAACTAACCCCCCCCCCCCCCCCCCGCTCATTTCTCTGGTTAAATTATTTGCATTGTGGAGGATGCTGAAGCACGATCTGCCACGATTGTATTTCGGGCACACTTATATCAAATGTTCAACATCCTCCACCATGTCACACAACAAACAATCTATTTCCTCACTAGATCGACGTTTCCACAAGCATTCTTTCCCATTTCCATCGTTCAGTCTGATTCTCTCGATTGTTCTTACCATTCGTACATCTCCTTTGAGTTCCTTATAGAACGGGGTTCTCAAAAGAGTAGTGCACAACTCTGTACTTCTTTCCTCTTATCAAACATTTATGTTCATATTCACACTCCCATTTTCTCCACAGATTCATCTGAATCATTCGAAGTACATCTCTTGCATCATTCTTTTCATACTTCTGAACCAATTCATTCATTGTACCCTTCTTAGCTAACATATCAACTCTTTCGTTTCCTTCGATTTGTCGATGTGATGGTACCCATTGTATTGTCACATCACATTGACAGATACGAACACACTCAAAAATCATATCCGCATACACATTGCCTTGTATACCACCTCCACATTTAACCAAACCTATTCCACTCTTAGAATCGGAAAATATTACTTTAATCCGATTTCCATCAGTCACAGCCAGTTTCATTCCTTCATATATTCCTATTAGTTCTGCGTTCATTATATACAGATGCTATTATCCACTTTTAAAAATTTCTCCACATTCATTCTTGACATTAATACACCCACACCTACTCCATTATCAATCATAATGTGCTGCGAATACTGTTGACCGATTTTATCAAACATTATTTTGGCGATCACCTCATTCATTCCCTTATTGAAATTCTCCATATTCATGCACACAGTAAGGTTATTGGAGCGGGATGCGGACCGGCATTACATATTCTCAAAAACATATCCATATGTTCAAGTGCAATGCTGGACCTATTTTGAAGCCTTACTACCATCTCATTCCAAAACTAATTTTTCCTTGTAATCATTCTCACGCTCTCTGTATGTATTGGAGCGTTTCTTGCAATCGTCTGTTAACATGTTCATGTGGTTTCAAAAATTCATGCGTCAATCAATCCAAATACCCAAATACCTGTACTTGTTCACATGTTCAATTCTAATATGGTCTATCTTAATGTTAACACTTACTAGCATTTACTCTTAAATTTAGCTCTTTCATTTTTTCCATTAAATCATCCACCCCCTTTCGCGCTTTTTGAGCCGCCGCATCAGTGCTTCTTCCTTTACCTACCACCACAAAATAATCTACAAATTGCAGAAGAATTTGGTTTTCAGCATTGGTGCGGTGTATCTCACTCGTATATAGGTTGAATAGAGTTGGCGATATCTTACTTCCTTGGGGAAGACCAATATTCGCCACCCCTTCCAACCCATATCTGGTTCCATTCAAAATAATTTTTCTTTCACTCATGAAATCTTTTATCCACATACATACTATCCGTGAAAATCCAAACTTCGAAAGAATTTGTCCAAAAATACCGCAACTACTTTCATGTTGTCCTTTTTTACTTCCCACACAAACTTTTCTACACACTCAATTGCAGAGTGGTTCTTTCGAAATCCGAATGCTGTTGCTGGAAACAAATTATTTTCATTCATATATCATTCGATTCGTTCTTTCATCATTCCATTTAACAATTTTATAAAGATTTTTAACAGACATATGCCGCGATAATTTGTTGTCACATTCGGATCCCGATCCCGTTTAGGAATGGGCACCACTCTGCTTTCTTTCCATTTATCTGGCATTTTTGAACTCATCCACACTTTATTTATTACCTCAAGTCGACTTTGTTTTGTTGACTCATTCAACATCTGAACCATTTTGTAGCTAAGACGATTCGTTCCGGGAGTGGTAGATTTAGAATTGTCTAACACTCGTCGGAACTTGTCACACTCAAATTTTCCATCTAATCTTTCATTTTCACTAATTCTCTCAACTTCATTTAGCTCATTTAAATCATTTTCATGTTTCATTTGGGACACATATTCCCGCCAACTTTTTCTTATGGCTTTGCGAATAGCATTCTTCAACTTTCCAGTCATTCTACGATACATAATCTTATTCTCACTACTGTTATTCCTATTAAATTCACGTAAGGCTATTCGCTTTCTTTCATACCAGAATTGAACTTCATTATTCCACCATCCATGCACATTAATATCTTTCAGATCCAAAATTTTTTAATACACTCTTTATTCACTCGGTCTATCTCACTATCTAACTGGCATTGACTCATTGCATGTTCTCCGAGAATCTCATTCGTTTCTTGCACCCATCTCCTACTATTAATTATTTCACACTTCTTTCTTAACATTCTGTTATCACTCCTGATTAGTTTTATCATGAAATGATCTTCACCCAAATTTCCTCTTCGACATTCCAAGTGACTCTGCCGGTCAGCTCAATAAATTTCAAGGACAGATCTAGTGCACTGGTCGTACCGCCTACATTCGCCATCTTAGTTGGCCTCCCATCGTTCAAGAGTACTAATCGAAGTCTTGTAATTAGGTCATCCAACTGGTTACCACGTACACAATTATTGGTAACCAGTTGGCTGGCCTAATTCAAGACTCCGATTGTCACCTTTTAAAAGCTCAATGTTACAAAACCTGCCCATATCGGATTAAGGGAGATAATTAATATAATACCTAAGATGGTTGGGAATATACGATTAACCTGGGTTAAAAACCACTTGTCATGTTAGTATATAACACATACGTGAGACACAACTGTATCTATAAATTTGAAGACAACAAATGATTAACTATTGAATCACAAACATACACCACCCCATATGTGTTAGCCTCTCTCACTATTTCGTTCCTTATTTTATCTCGACAAACTGAACACCCCTCCGAATTGGCTGAGATAATACTGCTGATTTATTTTTATTCACTATCATCGACGTTGTCGTCGTCTTATATCCACATCCACATATACATATAAATGTAGGTACGACATGTTTTATATTATTGGAAATAAATAGAAAAATTTGTTCTATTTTCGTCTGGTATAGGAAAACTGTAATGAAAAATAAGGGATTAATGTGAATAAGATAAACTATACGAAAGAATGTTCTTCCGATTCGATATATAGTATTTTTGTATTCGGTTTTATAATGTCACATGGGTTTCGAGATTATTTATTAGCATTAAATACGGTAACGACATTGGTTACGGATTAGTGAATTATATACGGTTTTATAGTTCGTACTAAATTAAAACTTTTTATTTACTATCGAGAGTACTTCAATAACAATTCGATTTTTTTTATGATGTGGTACGGAGCAGGTGTACACAAATAGTTTAATTTCCCAACTAAGTAGATTTTCCCAGTATCATTATCGTATGTAACGAATAATGATACTGGAAATACATTTTGAGGTATTTGTGTATATATTCATCTTCCGTTCGTATACTTATGTACGTGTGTCAATATACATAGACGTTTCAAATATAAGACGAATGACAAAATAATTTCGAACCCTTTTCCAGTTTACACACATTGATTTGTTCAAAGTCAAAACACGCATCAAATTTACATCTTATCTCTATTTATATAAGAGGTTTATTTATTATAAAAGGTGATCGAATAAGAGCTTTCGGAAATTTTTTTGAAATATAGACCTACTCTACGACAGGCTCTTAGATGATCCATTCTATGGGTCCAATTTACCAACACTCTTTCAAATATTTCCAATCCTTCTAAAATGCAAGAATCGATTGTAAATGATCGATATAAAGAAGTGATTTCAGATACCTCCATTAAAGGGTCCCTTCCTTGAAATTATGTTCTCATCAAAATTTGTAGCGTTGCTTGGTATGGTTGGCTAAATTGTTTAAACAAAACCACCAAGCAAATCGAATGGTATAGATATATTTGTTTTAATTTGTTCTCACATCCAATCAATGACCTCATCCATCGCCTAAGACCTTACGCTCCCACCACAATGGGCTCACCTGTACAGCATCGAAAAAAAAATATATATAAAAACAAAAGAAATGCCGCGGTTGGGCTTAAGTCAGTTTATCAACCTTTTTGTCTTTTTCATAAAAAAAAATGCTGCGAGAAATCACCAAGAGAGGCACCAGAAACAGGGAGAAGATAAATAGTCACGATTCTGGCGGATCGAATACTTCGTAAAAAAATGAAAAAAAAACAGAAATAGATGGCAGATATGGGTTCGGCAGAAAATGTGCCAAGTCACGCTCGAGGTTGTGGCGAAAATGGCTTGCTGAAAATGGAGATACACCAACCAGGGGGGAAAACGAGAGCCGTGATGGTCAGCAAAAAAATAACTGAGGAAGGACAGTATAATTTGGACCGTCAAAGGTGACGGCGAGGAAAAACAAGACTATGAGAATAGCAAAAATAAGAAAAAAATAGAAAAATCAAAAGGTGGATGACGGTGAGAAAAGATTTCCGCATCCAAACTGTTGTATAATTTTTTCTATTGATAGTCTTAATATCTTAATAAATCGATTTTTTTTCTATTGATAGTCTTAATTTTCTGGTGGTATTTTGGATACCCCGCCCGAGTCCACTCGCTCATACCTATATACAAGAGCAAAGCCGGACATACCTGCTGATATAGACTGGCGCCCAACTTCGAGTTTTAATTTATTTGTCTACCCAAACCACAACCAACGCGGACGGCACGTTACAAATTTTCTTTCAATAAATCGATGGTTTGGCTTACTGTGTGGCACGTCCTGTTGAAACCACAAGTAGCTACACCAGTATCATGAATTTTTCGCATTAAACATTCATTGATATTTGCTCTATATTTCGCTATATTTTTCATTCAGGATGCATTGGAAGCTGTTGAATCTCTTCTGGCTGTTCATCAGCCAAAATACCACAATTTTGTTAGTTGGCGTTTCCATTTAGCCAAAAATGAGCTTCATTGCTTGATACAATTTTTCGATAAAAACGGATCAATTTGAAGCTATCCAACGCCCATAAGAATAATCGATGACGCAAAAGAAGGTCAACCATTACAATATGCCATATGAGAGACCCAGTTGTTCTCGCGTAAGTAAGTGTATTCTTGGCCAAATATCAATAGATACTGAACACAAATGCCATACGAACATGACAGTTGTCATGCATGAATTCTAATGAGAATCCCAATCGGAAAAAGTATCTCCTTTTGGATCATTCTCTATATTTTTATATCCTAGTTTGTGTCACATACCGGGATATGTACCATAAAAAATCTGTGTGAGATAATATGATCACATAACACTAACAAATAGTGGGCTATTGATTTTCATACATCCAAGTACATAAAAATATGTATATTTGCGAATCGAGATTTAGAGCTTGCTTGTTATCAAAAACAGTATCAATCACAATATACTCGTACGTATAAAAATAAAGAAGAGATGATTTTCACAATCATTGTGAAATTCAATCTTATTACTGTCTATTTTATATTCATAATCCAAATAGATGTTTGGTAAAATCGATTTCACTATACGAGTCAACTATGTTAAAACAAGGTGGCTAAAAAACACCAGATAGACTTCCAGCTACCACCCAACAATAAATGTTTTTTGCAACATCGCATTTGTATTTTGAAGTTTGATTTGACCCATTTCTAAACAGTTAGAGAAACGGTCCACTCCGATAGGAATGTCGATTTAATCCCGACATGAAATTCGACATCCCCTAGAATTATTCCGTTCTATCAATTTAAATACTTCCACTTTATATTTTGACTTAGTAACGGACCAGTGAAGTTTTTAAGTTAATTGGTTTCCATGATCAATTTAACTCTTTCTTCAGCACTGCCTGCGTTCAATTTATCAAAACCATTTACTGTCAGCTTTGAATCAACTCGTCGTTATTTTAATCTTCAGACGCCATCTTCAGAGATAAAACACATTTGGGAAAAAAAAGTCTAGCAGAACGTCACAAAAGCTGTGGGCAAAATTGTGAATTTGAGTCCTGATGTTTTCAACTGGCATGACCTTAAACTTGTGATTTTTTTGGTATTGAATCTCTTTTATCCGTATAGGCTTTGCCTTTAATTGAATTCTATAACGTCAATTGGTTGAACATCTTGAAACAAGATGTTTAGAGCTTAGACAGTTATAGCATAGGTTTGATGATAGGATTCTTTTGTTTTGGTTGCATCCATTCCAGGAACTTTACCACACTGCAATAATAATTCGATTTCCTTTAAGTTCCTGTTTCATAGCCTTTGACTACATAGCTCCGTAGTATATTCGGTTTTGATATGTCTGATTTAATCGACCTCATACTACACATCGCGTGTTTGAGCTGGTTTGGATTTTTAATCGGCAAAGCATTGGGTTAATCAACAAATCTTTCTTTGCCGTACCGCTCCTATAGTTTATTGAATCGAACAAATGACGCTGCTTCTCGTCGTAACAAACCTTTAAGATATTGGAGTTTTTCCACACCTGATAAATTTGACTCCTGAACCGTGTAGCTGTACATGTCGAAATAGGAAAAACAATACGCGTAAATCCCTAAACATGAAGGAATGTTCAGTTTCAGTAATATGGTGTCTGTACGGTTGTTGAGCTGACGATCGTTGGTTGAAGGACATTCGTCATTTGGTGCTTAGCTACCTAGTTAATTCGAATGTTGGTTTTCAGTAATGCTATCGCTTCAAACAAACTATCCTTGATTGATAGAAATCTACCGCTTCACTTTCATTGAGCTTCAGAATACGACCTGCAAAAATGTAATTTTTTTTACTATGTGAAGAGATAGAAGACCAGCTGGTTCAGGACCTATGAAAATATAATCGGGAACCTGTTTTAGGCCAACATTTTGCAAATTTGTTGCACCCTCAATGTCACACTGGGCAGGTTTCCGTTACCTTGTTGTTTTAACCAAAGACGTTCAGAAATTAAGGCTCGTTATATTATTGCTCAGGGAGTTAGCGTTACTATCCGTACAAAATATATATTTTACCGTCGACAACCAAATTAAAATCAGCTTCCAGATATAAGGAAGAAATTACATTTTAGCTCAAGAATCCCAAAGAAAAAAGAGTGCAAGAGACACTTTGATCTCTGGTTTTAGAAACCAAGACGCAATTGATTTATATAGTCGTAACCACACGTGTGAAGGAGCGATGAGTAAATATATAATTAAAGAAGCCGTAAATAATTCCAGAACTCAATGCCACTAGAGATTCACGGTTCAATCCACATACACATACAGATGAAAAATACCCAATCGTGATTGATGAATCGTCACTACCCCGAGACCCCCGAATGACAGAGCAAGTACGCTACCCTCTCTGCCACGAGAGCGATTAGTATCTAGGATCTCTTATTACTCAGGATCATATAGCGGGAAGAAACTATCTTTATATTCGGTCACGTTTCTGTATGCGAAAAGGTCGCTGTCGGCAACGATGGCGTTAGCGCGGTCTGGCATCTTCTAATTATTAACAAAAATATGAAGAGCTGGCTCGTTATCGAAACAGATGGAGTTAGATTAATGGCTCGGTACTGGGCAATAATGACATATACCAACAATGGCTTGAGTATTTTCCATTATTCGCCTCTGTATTTAGTTATCCATGTTTGATGACGTTATCAAACTTTTTTCTTCTAGTCTTGCTACGATGCTTGCGCTACGAGCACAGTTTTGCGCAGGCCGTTTGCGCTTCACATTGTCAGCTTTATTACGTTACTCAACAAACAGTAAGTTGATAGTCCTCATAAACCAAAGGACTAAGTTTTTACACCACCCATACTCTCATCACTCTCATAAATCACAAAATGCTCTTGTTGACACTATCTTCAAATTTTTATTGCATTTTTTTATTTATCATTGCATACGCGTAATTTTCCAAAGATCGGTACGGCCGCACGTATGGTCAAATTTGAACTCAATTTTCACAAAATCACCGCATAGAATTTGGCTCAGGATTGTTTGATTCTAACCACCTATAGTTAAGGCCACCAATCGCCAATCACACAGATACTACAGGTTTTTTAAATGACCGGATCATTCTATTTCCCGGAAGGGGTTCCGTGTTAGCTCAACGGTGTGTTATAACCAAATACAAATCGTCAGGTCAGAAATCCAACCCAATTTAGTCTTCAATTTAGTCGGTAACGACAAGATTTGGTGATCACTCGTGATTTATTGTAAAAATAAATAATACATAATTCCACTAAAACAGGGTGTCCAATTATACACAACTATAAGGTAATGTCAAATATATTTGTATTCGCCCTGCAATTGACTATACAAAAGATCCACATATACAATACAAAATTTGTTCCATTGAATGCGAGTTAATCCAAAAATAAAACACAGAATCTTCTTTTCACACTTTTGTTGGAAAAAAAAACAAATGAATGGGATGGAAATTAACGTACGAAAATCATATTTGTATTTGTATTTGTATGAAAGTCTTATCATTGCCAAAGACAATACAACACTTCTGGTCATAAACCACAAACATTTTCGGTTTGTTTTTTCGTCGTCGCTCTAATTTATTTCTGTTGTAATTTTTGTTCATCTCGCCTAATCTCAAATACATAAAACATTTAATCTCGGTTTACATTTTTTGTTCAAAACACAAAATCTCTATGACATAATAGAAGTTCGCGGAGTTAACAAAATATGTATGGATGGACGAAACCCAATTATAAAAGGCAAACTTAATCAGTGTACAAAACCAATTATATTAACATACAGATACGAATCTGAGCTAAGTGAGACAAGCCAACATTTTGTTCCAGCCACCTAGTTCTTCAACAGTCAATTGCAAGTTAATTTCAAAAACAGTAAGGCAGCAAGTAATAAATATTTTTTGTTATACTTATGCTTAAGCTGTTGCCAGAAGACTCGATTTACGTAAATTATCAACATATACTTCCATTCTGTACCCCCAAAATATTTCAATGAAGAATATAACATGCACATCCAGCTGCCAGATATTAAAAAATTAGTGAAATATAAAATGTGGCTGTCAAACTCACGATTGGAAATCTCAGTTCTCTATATCTTAAACCAGTACAATCGAGCATGTCTTGTGGGTTAAACTAAACTGTTTAAAATTCAACTAACTTGTTCGTTGATTTGACTAAATTTGGGTTTGGAAAATTAACTAAAATTGTTGTTGAATCAACTAAAGCTTTCGTTGCCTCGTAGAAATTGTTGTACTTGTCCATATTCCTTCGTTTCTATCACAATTTTTGATGTGTTATGAATTCAACAAATTTTTTCGTTGATTTGACTAAATTCGGGTTTGGAAAATTAACTAAAATTGTTGTTGAATCAACTAAAGCTTTCGTTGCTTTTTTGAAATTGCTGTGCTTGTCAATATTCCTTCGTTCCTATCACAATTTTTGATGTGTTGTGAATTCAACTAATTTTTACGATGATTTGACTAAATTCGGATTTGGAAAATTAACTAAAATTGTAGTTGAATCATCTAAAGCTTTCGTTGCTTTTTTGAAATTGCTGTACTTGTCCATATTCCTTCGTTTCTATCACAATTTTTGATGTGTTGTGAATTCAACTAATTTTTTCGTTGGTTTGACTAAATTCGGGTTTGGAAAATTAACTAAAATTGTTGTTGAATCAACTAAAGCTTTCGTTGCTTTTTAGAAATTGCTGTTCTTGTCAATATTCCTTCGTTCCTATCACAATTTTTGATGTGTTGTGAATTCAACTAATCTTTTCGTTGATTTGACTAAATTCGGGTTTGGAAAATTAACTAAAATTGTTGTTGAATCAACTAAAGCTTTTGTTGTTTTTTGAAATTTGATGTTCTTGTCCATATTCCTTCGTTCCTACACAATTTTTGATGTGTTGTGAATTCAACTAATTTTTTCGTTGATTTGACTAAATTCGGGTTTGGAAAATTAACTAAAATTGTTGTTGAATCAACTAAAGCTTTCGTTGCTTTTTAGAAATTGCTGTTCTTGTCAATATTCCTTCGTTCCTATCACAATTTTTGATGTGTTGTGAATTCAACTAATCTTTTCGTTGATTTGACTAAATTCGGGTTTGGAAAATTAACTAAAATTGTTGTTGAATCAACTAAAGCTTTTGTTGTTTTTTAAATTTGATGTTCTTGTCCATATTCCTTCGTTCCTATCACAATTTTTGATGTGTTGTGAATTCAACTAATTTTTTCGTTGATTTGACTAAATTCGGGTTTGGAAAATTAACTAAAATTGTTGTTGAATCAACTAAAGCTTTTGTTGTTTTTTAAATTTGATGTTCTTGTCCATATTCCTTCGTTCCCATCACAATTTTTGATGCGTTGTGAATTCAACTAATTTTTTCGTTGATTTGACTAAATTCGGGTTTGGAAAATTAACTAAAATTGTTGTTGAATCAACTAAAGCTTTCGTTGCTTTTTTGAAATTGCTGTGCTTGTCAATATTCCTTCGTTCCTATCACAATTTTTGATGTGTTGTGAATTCAACTAATTTTTACGATGATTTGACTAAATTCGGATTTGGAAAATTAACTAAAATTGTAGTTGAATCATCTAAAGCTTTCGTTGCTTTTTTGAAATTGCTGTACTTGTCCATATTCCTTCGTTTCTATCACAATTTTTGATGTGTTGTGAATTCAACTAATTTTTTCGTTGGTTTGACTAAATTCGGGTTTGGAAAATTAACTAAAATTGTTGTTGAATCAACTAAAGCTTTCGTTGCTTTTTTGAAATTGCTGTACTTGTCCATATTCCTTCGTTCCTATCACAATTTTTGATGTGTTGTGAATTCAACTAACTTGTTCGTTGATTTGACTAAATTCGGGTTTGGAAAATTAACTAAAATTGTTGTTGAATCAACTAAAGCTTTTGTTGTTTTTTGAAATTTGATGTTCTTGTCCATATTCCTTCGTTCCTACACAATTTTTGATGTGTTGTGAATTCAACTAATTTTTTCGTTGATTTGACTAAATTCGGGTTTGGAAAATTAACTAAAATTGTTGTTGAATCAACTAAAGCTTTCGTTGCTTTTTAGAAATTGCTGTTCTTGTCAATATTCCTTCGTTCCTATCACAATTTTTGATGTGTTGTGAATTCAACTAATTTTTTCGTTGATTTGACTAAATTCGGGTTTGGAAAATTAACTAAAATTGTTGTTGAATCAACTAAAGCTTTTGTTGTTTTTTAAATTTGATGTTCTTGTCCATATTCCTTCGTTCCTATCACAATTTTTGATGTGTTGTGAATTCAACTAATTTTTTCGTTGATTTGACTAAATTCGGGTTTGGAAAATTAACTAAAATTGTTGTTGAATCAACTAAAGCTTTCGTTGCTTTTTAGAAATTGCTGTTCTTGTCAATATTCCTTCGTTCCTATCACAATTTTTGATGTGTTGTGAATTCAACTAATTTTTTCGTTGATTTGACTAAATTCGGGTTTGGAAAATTAACTAAAATTGTTGTTGAATCAACTAAAGCTTTCGTCGCTGTTTTGAAATTGCTGTACTTGTCCATTTTCCTTCGTTCCTATCACAATTTTTGATGTGTTGTGAATTCAACTAATTTTTTCGTTGATTTGACTAAATTCGGGTTTGGAAAATTAACTAAAATTGTTGTTGAATCAACTAAAGCTTTCGTTGCTTTTTAGAAATTGCTGTTCTTGTCAATATTCCTTCGTTCCTATCATAATTTTTGATGTGTTGTGAATTCAACTAATTTTTTCGTTGATTTGACTAAATTCGGGTTTGGAAAATTAACTAAAATTGTTGTTGAATCAACTAAAGCTTTCGTTGCTTTTTAGAAATTGCTGTTCTTGTCAATATTCCTTCGTTCCTATCATAATTTTTGATGTGTTGTGAATTCAACTAATTTTTTCGTTGATTTGACTAAATTCGGGTTTGGAAAATTAACTAAAATTGTTGTTGAATCAACTAAAGCTTTCGTTGCTTTTTAGAAATTGCTGTTCTTGTCAATATTCCTTCGTTCCTATCACAATTTTTGATGTGTTGTGAATTCAACTAATTTTTTCGTTGATTTGACTAAATTCGGGTTTGGAAAATTAACTAAAATTGTTCTTGAATCAACTAAAGCTTTCGTCGCTTTTTTGAAATTGCTGTACTTGTTCATATTCCTTCGTTCCTATCACAATTTTTGATGTGTTGTGAATTCAACTAATTTTTTCGTTGATTTGACTAAATTCGGGTTTGGAAAATTAACTAAAATTGTTGTTGAATCAACTAAAGCTTTTGTTGTTTTTTGAAATTTGATGTTCTTGTCCATATTCCTTCGTTCCTACACAATTTTTGATGTGTTGTGAATTCAACTAATTTTTTCGTTGATTTGACTAAATTCGGGTTTGGAAAATTAACTAAAATTGTTGTTGAATCAACTAAAGCTTTCGTTGCTTTTTAGAAATTGCTGTTCTTGTCAATATTCCTTCGTTCCTATCATAATTTTTGATGTGTTGTGAATTCAACTAATTTTTTCGTTGATTTGACTAAATTCGGGTTTGGAAAATTAACTAAAATTGTTGTTGAATCAACTAAAGCTTTCGTTGCTTTTTAGAAATTGCTGTTCTTGTCAATATTCCTTCGTTCCTATCACAATTTTTGATGTGTTGTGAATCCAACTAATTTTTTCGTTGATTTGACTAAATTCGGGTTTGGAAAATTAACTAAAATTGTTCTTGAATCAACTAAAGCTTTCGTCGCTTTTTAGAAATTGCTGTACTTGTTCATATTCCTTCGTTCCTATCACAATTTTTGATGTGTTGTGAATTCAACTAATTTTTTCGTTGATTTGACTCAATTCGGGTTTGGAAAATTAACTAAAATTGTTGTTGAATCAACTAAAGCTTTCGTTGCTTTTTAGAAATTGCTGTTCTTGTCAATATTCCTTCGTTCCTATCACAATTTTTGATGTGTTGTGAATTCAACTAATTTTTTCGTTGATTTGACTAAATTCGGGTTTGGAAAATTAACTAAAATTGTTGTTGAATCAACTAAAGCTTTCGTCGCTTTTTTGAAATTGCTGTACTTGTCCATATTCCTTCGTTCCTATCACAATTTTTGATGTGTTGTGAATTCAACTAATTTTTTCGTTGATTTGACTCAATTCGGGGTTGGAAAATTAACTAAAATTGTTGTTGAATCAACTAAAGCTTTCGTTGCTTTTTAGAAATTGCTGTTCTTGTCCATATTCCTTCGTTCCTATCACAATTTTTGATGTGTTGTGAATTCAACTAATTTTTTCGTTGATTTGACTAAATTCGGGTTTGGAAAATTAACTAAAATTGTTGTTGAATCAACTAAAGGTTTCGTTGCTTTTTAGAAATTGCTGTTCTTGTCAATATTCCTTCGTTCCTATCACAATTTTTGATGTGTTGTGAATTCAACTAATTTTTTCGTTGATTTGACTAAATTCGGGTTTGGAAAATTAACTAAAATTGTTGTTGAATCAACTAAAGCTTTCGTTGCTGTTTTGAAATTGCTGTACTTGTCCATATTCCTTCGTTCCTATCACAATTTTTGATGTGTTGTGAATTCAACTAATTTTTTCGTTGATTTGACTAAATTCGGGTTTGGAAAATTAACTAAAATTGTTGTTGAATCAACTAAAGCTTTCGTTGATTTGACTAAATTCGGGTTTGGAAAATTAACTAAAATTGTTGTTGAATCAACTAAAGCTTTCGTTGCTTTTTAGAAATTGCTGTTCTTGTCAATATTCCTTCGTTCCTATCATAATTTTTGATGTGTTGTGAATTCAACTAATTTTTTCGTTGATTTGACTAAATTCGGGTTTGGAAAATTAACTAAAATTGTTGTTGAATCAACTAAAGCTTTCGTTGCTTTTTAGAAATTGCTGTTCTTGTCAATATTCCTTCGTTCCTATCATAATTTTTGATGTGTTGTGAATTCAACTAATTTTTTCGTTGATTTGACTAAATTCGGGTTTGGAAAATTAACTAAAATTGTTGTTGAATCAACTAAAGCTTTCGTTGCTTTTTAGAAATTGCTGTTCTTGTCAATATTCCTTCGTTCCTATCACAATTTTTGATGTGTTGTGAATTCAACTAATTTTTTCGTTGATTTGACTAAATTCGGGTTTGGAAAATTAACTAAAATTGTTCTTGAATCAACTAAAGCTTTCGTCGCTTTTTTGAAATTGCTGTACTTGTTCATATTCCTTCGTTCCTATCACAATTTTTGATGTGTTGTGAATTCAACTAATTTTTTCGTTGATTTGACTAAATTCGGGTTTGGAAAATTAACTAAAATTGTTGTTGAATCAACTAAAGCTTTTGTTGTTTTTTGAAATTTGATGTTCTTGTCCATATTCCTTCGTTCCTACACAATTTTTGATGTGTTGTGAATTCAACTAATTTTTTCGTTGATTTGACTAAATTCGGGTTTGGAAAATTAACTAAAATTGTTGTTGAATCAACTAAAGCTTTCGTTGCTTTTTAGAAATTGCTGTTCTTGTCAATATTCCTTCGTTCCTATCACAATTTTTGATGTGTTGTGAATTCAACTAATTTTTTCGTTGATTTGACTAAATTCGGGTTTGGAAAATTAACTAAAATTGTTGTTGAATCAACTAAAGCTTTCGTCGCTGTTTTGAAATTGCTGTACTTGTCCATTTTCCTTCGTTCCTATCACAATTTTTGATGTGTTGTGAATTCAACTAATTTTTTCGTTGATTTGACTAAATTCGGGTTTGGAAAATTAACTAAAATTGTTGTTGAATCAACTAAAGCTTTCGTTGCTTTTTAGAAATTGCTGTTCTTGTCAATATTCCTTCGTTCCTATCATAATTTTTGATGTGTTGTGAATTCAACTAATTTTTTCGTTGATTTGACTAAATTCGGGTTTGGAAAATTAACTAAAATTGTTGTTGAATCAACTAAAGCTTTCGTTGCTTTTTAGAAATTGCTGTTCTTGTCAATATTCCTTCGTTCCTATCACAATTTTTGATGTGTTGTGAATCCAACTAATTTTTTCGTTGATTTGACTAAATTCGGGTTTGGAAAATTAACTAAAATTGTTCTTGAATCAACTAAAGCTTTCGTCGCTTTTTAGAAATTGCTGTACTTGTTCATATTCCTTCGTTCCTATCACAATTTTTGATGTGTTGTGAATTCAACTAATTTTTTCGTTGATTTGACTCAATTCGGGTTTGGAAAATTAACTAAAATTGTTGTTGAATCAACTAAAGCTTTCGTTGCTTTTTAGAAATTGCTGTTCTTGTCAATATTCCTTCGTTCCTATCACAATTTTTGATGTGTTGTGAATTCAACTAATTTTTTCGTTGATTTGACTAAATTCGGGTTTGGAAAATTAACTAAAATTGTTGTTGAATCAACTAAAGCTTTCGTCGCTTTTTTGAAATTGCTGTACTTGTCCATATTCCTTCGTTCCTATCACAATTTTTGATGTGTTGTGAATTCAACTAATTTTTTCGTTGATTTGACTCAATTCGGGGTTGGAAAATTAACTAAAATTGTTGTTGAATCAACTAAAGCTTTCGTTGCTTTTTAGAAATTGCTGTTCTTGTCCATATTCCTTCGTTCCTATCACAATTTTTGATGTGTTGTGAATTCAACTAATTTTTTCGTTGATTTGACTAAATTCGGGTTTGGAAAATTAACTAAAATTGTTGTTGAATCAACTAAAGGTTTCGTTGCTTTTTAGAAATTGCTGTTCTTGTCAATATTCCTTCGTTCCTATCACAATTTTTGATGTGTTGTGAATTCAACTAATTTTTTCGTTGATTTGACTAAATTCGGGTTTGGAAAATTAACTAAAATTGTTGTTGAATCAACTAAAGCTTTCGTTGCTGTTTTGAAATTGCTGTACTTGTCCATATTCCTTCGTTCCTATCACAATTTTTGATGTGTTGTGAATTCAACTAATTTTTTCGTTGATTTGACTAAATTCGGGTTTGGAAAATTAACTAAAATTGTTGTTGAATCAACTAAAGCTTTCGTTGCTTTTTAGAAATTGCTGTTCTTGTCAATATTCCTTCGTTCCTATCATAATTTTTGATGTGTTGTGAATTCAACTAATTTTTTCGTTGATTTGACTAAATTCGGGTTTGGAAAATTAACTAAAATTGTTGTTGAATCAACTAAAGCTTTCGTTGCTTTTTAGAAATTGCTGTTCTTGTCAATATTCCTTCGTTCCTATCACAATTTTTGATGTGTTGTGAATTCAACTAATTTTTTCGTTGATTTGACTAAATTCGGGTTTGGAAAATTAACTAAAATTGTTGTTGAATCAACTAAAGCTTTCGTCGCTTTTTTGAAATTGCTGTACTTGTCCATATTCCTTCGTTCCTATCACAATTTTTGATGTGTTGTGAATTCAACTAATTTTTTCGTTGATTTGACTAAATTCGGGTTTGGAAAATTAACTAAAATTGTTGTTGAATCAACTAAAGCTTTCGTTGCTTTTTAGAAATTGCTGTTCTTGTCAATATTCCTTCGTTCCTATCACAATTTTTGATGTGTTGTGAATTCAACTAATTTTTTCGTTGATTTGACTAAATTCGGGTTTGGAAAATTAACTAAAATTGTTGTTGAATCAACTAAAGCTTTCGTTGCTTTTTTGAAATTGCTGTACTTGTCCATATTCCTTCGTTCCTATCACAATTTTTGATGTGTTGTGAATTCAACTAATTTTTTCGTTGATTTGACTAAATTCGGGTTTGGAAAATTAACTAAAATTGTTGTTGAATCAACTAAAGCTTTCGTTGCTTTTTAGAAATTGCTGTTCTTGTCCATATTCCTTCGTTCCTATCACAATTTTTGATGTGTTGTGAATTCAACTAATTTTTTCGTTGATTTGACTAAATTCGGGTTTGGAAAATTAACTAAAATTGTTGTTGAATCAACTAAAGCTTTCGTTGCTTTTTAGAAATTGCTGTTCTTGTCAATATTTCTTCGTTCCTATCACAATTTTTGATGTGTTGTGAATTCAACTAATTTTTTCGTTGATTTGACTAAATTCGGGTTTGGAAAATTAACTAAGATTGTTGTTGAATCAACTAAAGCTTTTGTTGCTTTTTTGAAATTGCTGTACTTGTCCATATTCCTTCGTTCCTATCACAATTTTTGATGTGTTGTGAATTCAACTAATTTTTTCGTTGATTTGACTAAATTCGGGTTTGGAAAATTAACTAAAATTGTTGTTGAATCAACTAAAGCTTTCGTTGCTTTTTAGAAATTGCTGTTCTTGTCAATATTCCTTCGTTCCTATCACAATTTTTGATGTGTTGTGAATTCAACTAATTTTTTCGTTGATTTGACTAAATTCGGGTTTGGAAAATTAACTAAAATTGTTGTTGAATCAACTAAAGCTTTCGTTGCTTTTTTGAAATTGCTGTACTTGTCCATATTCCTTCGTTCCTATCACAAATTTTGATGTGTTGTGAATTCAACTAATTTTTTCGTTGATTTGACTAAATTCGGGTTTGGAAAATTAACTAAAATTGTTGTTGAATCAACTAAAGCTTTCGTTGCTTTTTAGAAATTGCTGTTCTTGTCAATATTCCTTCGTTCCTATCACAATTTTTGATGTGTTGTGAATTCAACTAATTTTTTCGTTGATTTGACTAAATTCGGGTTTGGAAAATTAACTAAAATTGTTGTTGAATCAACTAAAGCTTTCGTTGCTTTTTTGAAATTGCTGTACTTGTCCATATTCCTTCGTTCCTATCACAAATTTTGATGTGTTGTGAATTCAACTAATTTTTTCGTTGATTTGACTTAATTCGGGTTTGGAAATTAACTAAAATTGTTGTTGAATCAACTAAAGCTTTCGTTGCTTTTTTGAAATTGCTGTTCTTGTCCATATTCCTTCGTTCCTATCACAATTTTTGATGTGTTGTGAATTCAACTAATTTTTTCGTTGATTTGACTAAATTCGGGTTTGGAAAATTAACTAAAATTGTTGTTGAATCAACTAAAGCTTTCGTTGCCTTTTTTGAAATTGCTTGTCTTGTCCATATTCCTTCGTTCCTATCACAAGTTTTGATGTGTTGTGAATTCAACTAATTTTTTCGTTGATTTGACTAAATTCGGGTTTGGAAAATTAACTAAAATTGTTGTTGAATCAACTAAAGCTTTCGTTGCTTTTTTGAAATTGCTGTACTTGTCCATATTCCTTCGTTCCTATCACAATTTTTGATGTGTTGTGAATTCAACTAATTTTTTCGTTGATTTGACTAAATTCGGGTTTGGAAAATTAACTAAAATTGTTGTTGAATCAACTAAAGCTTTCGTTGCCTTTTTTGAAATTGCTTGTCTTGTCCATATTCCTTCGTTCCTATCACAAGTTTTGATGTGTTGTGAATTCAACTAATTTTTTCGTTGATTTGACTTAATTCGGGTTTGGAAAATTAACTAGAATTGTTGTTGAATCAACTAAAGCTTTCGTTGCTTTTTTGAAATTGCTGTGCTTGTCCATATTCCTTCGTTCCTATCACCATTTTTGATGTGTTGTGAATTAAACTAATTTTTTCGTTGATTTGACTAAATTCGGATTTGGAAAATTAATTAAAATTGTTGTTGAATCAACTAAAGCTTTCGTTGCCTTTTTTGAAATTGCTTGTCTTGTCCATATTCCTTCGTTCCTATCACAATTTTTGATGTGTTGTGAATTCAACTAATTTTTTCGTTGATTTGACTTAATTCGGGTTTGGAAAATTAACTAAAATTGTTGTTGAATCAACTAAAGCTTTCGTTGCTTTTTAGAAATTGCTGTTCTTGTCAATATTCCTTCGTTCCTATCACAATTTTTGATGTGTTGTGAATTCAACTAATTTTTTCGTTGATTTGACTTAATTCGGGTTTGGAAATTAACTAAAATTGTTGTTGAATCAACTAAAGCTTTCGTTGCTTTTTTGAAATTGCTGTTCTTGTCCATATTCCTTCGTTCCTATCACAATTTTTGATGTGTTGTGAATTCAACTAATTTTTTCGTTGATTTGACTAAATTCGGGTTTGGAAAATTAACTAAAATTGTTGTTGAATCAACTAAAGGTTTCGTTGCTTTTTAGAAATTGCTGTTCTTGTCAATATTCCTTCGTTCCTATCACAATTTTTGATGTGTTGTGAATTCAACTAATTTTTTCGTTGATTTGACTAAATTCGGGTTTGGAAAATTAACTAAAATTGTTGTTGAATCAACTAAAGCTTTCGTTGCTGTTTTGAAATTGCTGTACTTGTCCATATTCCTTCGTTCCTATCACAATTTTTGATGTGTTGTGAATTCAACTAATTTTTTCGTTGATTTGACTAAATTCGGGTTTGGAAAATTAACTAAAATTGTTGTTGAATCAACTAAAGCTTTCGTTGCTTTTTAGAAATTGCTGTTCTTGTCAATATTCCTTCGTTCCTATCATAATTTTTGATGTGTTGTGAATTCAACTAATTTTTTCGTTGATTTGACTAAATTCGGGTTTGGAAAATTAACTAAAATTGTTGTTGAATCAACTAAAGCTTTCGTCGCTTTTTTGAAATTGCTGTACTTGTCCATATTCCTTCGTTCCTATCACAATTTTTGATGTGTTGTGAATTCAACTAATTTTTTCGTTGATTTGACTAAATTCGGGTTTGGAAAATTAACTAAAATTGTTGTTGAATCAACTAAAGCTTTCGTTGCTTTTTAGAAATTGCTGTTCTTGTCAATATTCCTTCGTTCCTATCACAATTTTTGATGTGTTGTGAATTCAACTAATTTTTTCGTTGATTTGACTAAATTCGGGTTTGGAAAATTAACTAAAATTGTTGTTGAATCAACTAAAGCTTTCGTTGCTTTTTAGAAATTGCTGTTCTTGTCAATATTCCTTCGTTCCTATCACAATTTTTGATGTGTTGTGAATTCAACTAATTTTTTCGTTGATTTGACTAAATTCGGGTTTGGAAAATTAACTAAAATTGTTGTTGAATCAACTAAAGCTTTCGTTGCTTTTTAGAAATTGCTGTTCTTGTCAATATTTCTTCGTTCCTATCACAATTTTTGATGTGTTGTGAATTCAACTAATTTTTTCGTTGATTTGACTAAATTCGGGTTTGGAAAATTAACTAAGATTGTTGTTGAATCAACTAAAGCTTTTGTTGCTTTTTTGAAATTGCTGTACTTGTCCATATTCCTTCGTTCCTATCACAATTTTTGATGTGTTGTGAATTCAACTAATTTTTTCGTTGATTTGACTAAATTCGGGTTTGGAAAATTAACTAAAATTGTTGTTGAATCAACTAAAGCTTTCGTTGCTTTTTAGAAATTGCTGTTCTTGTCAATATTCCTTCGTTCCTATCACAATTTTTGATGTGTTGTGAATTCAACTAATTTTTTCGTTGATTTGACTAAATTCGGGTTTGGAAAATTAACTAAAATTGTTGTTGAATCAACTAAAGCTTTCGTTGCTTTTTTGAAATTGCTGTACTTGTCCATATTCCTTCGTTTCTATCACAAATTTTTTATGTGTTGTGAATTCAACTAATTTTTTCGTTGATTTGACTAAATTCGGGTTTGGAAAATTAACTAAAATTGTTGTTGAATCAACTAAAGCTTTCGTTGCTTTTTTGAAATTGCTGTATTTGTCCATATTCCTTCGTTCCCATCACAATTTTTGATGTGTTGTGAATTCAACTAATTTTTTCGTTGATTTGACTAAATTCGGGTTTGGAAAATTAACTAGAATTGTTGTTGAATCAACTAAAGCTTTCGTTGCTTTTTTGAAATTGCTGTACTTGTCCATATTCCTTCGTTTCTATCACAATTTTTGATGTGTTGTGAATTCAACTAATTTTTTCGTTGATTTGACTTAATTCGGGTTTGGAAATTAACTAAAATTGTTGTTGAATCAACTAAAGCTTTCGTTGCTTTTTTGAAATTGCTGTTCTTGTCCATATTCCTTCGTTCCTATCACAATTTTTGATGTGTTGTGAATTCAACTAATTTTTTCGTTGATTTGACTAAATTCGGGTTTGGAAAATTAACTAAAATTGTTGTTGAATCAACTAAAGCTTTCGTTGCCTTTTTTGAAATTGCTTGTCTTGTTCATATTCCTTCGTTCCTATCACAAGTTTTGATGTGTTGTGAATTCAACTAATTTTTTCGTTGATTTGACTAAATTCGGGTTTGGAAAATTAACTAAAATTGTTGTTGAATCAACTAAAGCTTTCGTTGCTTTTTTGAAATTGCTGTACTTGTCCATATTCCTTCGTTCCTATCACAATTTTTGATGTGTTGTGAATTCAACTAATTTTTTCGTTGATTTGACTAAATTCGGGTTTGGAAAATTAACTAAAATTGTTGTTGAATCAACTAAAGCTTTCGTTGCCTTTTTTGAAATTGCTTGTCTTGTCCATATTCCTTCGTTCCTATCACAAGTTTTGATGTGTTGTGAATTCAACTAATTTTTTCGTTGATTTGACTTAATTCGGGTTTGGAAAATTAACTAGAATTGTTGTTGAATCAACTAAAGCTTTCGTTGCTTTTTTGAAATTGCTGTGCTTGTCCATATTCCTTCGTTCCTATCACCATTTTTGATGTGTTGTGAATTAAACTAATTTTTTCGTTGATTTGACTAAATTCGGATTTGGAAAATTAATTAAAATTGTTGTTGAATCAACTAAAGCTTTCGTTGCCTTTTTTGAAATTGCTTGTCTTGTCCATATTCCTTCGTTCCTATCACAATTTTTGATGTGTTGTGAATTCAACTAATTTTTTCGTTGATTTGACTTAATTCGGGTTTGGAAATTAACTAAAATTGTTGTTGAATCAACTAAAGCTTTCGTTGCTTTTTTGAAATTGCTGTACTTGTCCATATTCCTTCGTTCCTATCACAATTTTTGATGTGTTGTGAATTCAACTAATTTTTTCGTTGATTTGACTAAATTCGGGTTTGGAAAATTAACTAAAATTGTTGTTGAATCAACTAAAGCTTTCGTTGCCTTTTTTGAAATTGCTTGTCTTGTCCATATTCCTTCGTTCCTATCACAAGTTTTGATGTGTTGTGAATTCAACTAATTTTTTCGTTGATTTGACTTAATTCGGGTTTGGAAAATTAACTAGAATTGTTGTTGAATCAACTAAAGCTTTCGTCGCTTTTTTGAAATTGCTGTACTTGTCCATATTCCTTCGTTCCTATCACCATTTTTGATGTGTTGTGAATTAAACTAATTTTTTCGTTGATTTGACTAAATTCGGATTTGGAAAATTAATTAAAATTGTTGTTGAATCAACTAAAGCTTTCGTTGCTTTTTCGAAATTGCTGTTCTTGTCCATATTCCTTCGTTCCTATCACAATTTTTGATGTGTTGTGAATTCAACTAATTTTTTCGTTGATTTGACTAAATTCGGGTTTGGAAAATTAACTAAAATTATTGTTGAATCAACTAAAGCTTTCGTTGCTTTTTGAAATTGCTGTTCTTGTCAATATTCCTTCGTTCCTATCACAATTTTTGATGTGTTGTGAATTCAACTAATTTTTTCGTTGATTTGACTAAATTCGGGTTTGGAAAATTAACTAAAATTGTTGTTGAATCAACTAAAGCTTTCGTTGCTTTTTAGAAATTGCTGTTCTTGTCAATATTCCTTCGTTCCTATCACAATTTTTGATATGTTGTGAATTCAACTAATTTGTTCGTTGATTTGACTAAAATCGGGGTTGGAAAATTAACTAAAATTGTTGTTGAATCAATTAAAGCTTTCGTTGCTTTTTTGAAATTGCTGTTCTTGTCAATATTCCTTCGTTCCTATCACCATTTTTGATGTGTTGTGAATTAAACTAATTTTTTCGTTGATTTGACTAAATTCGGGTTTGGAAAATTAATTAAAATTGTTGTTGAATCAACTAAAGCTTTCGTTGCTTTTTCGAAATTGCTGTTCTTGTCAATATTCCTTCGTTCCTATCACAATTTTTGATGTGTTGTGAATTCAACTAATTTTTTTGTTGATTTGACTAAATTCGGGTTTGGAAAATTAACTAAAATTGTTGTTGAATCAACTAAAGCTTTCGTTGCTTTTTAGAAATTGATGTTCTTGTCAATATTCCTTCGTTCCTATCACAATTTTTGATATGTTGTGAATTCAACTAATTTGTTCGTTGATTTGACTAAAATCGGGGTTGGAAAATTAACTAAAATTGTTGTTGAATCAACTAAAGCTTTCGTTGCTTTTTAGAAATTGATGTTCTTGTCAATATGCCTTCGTTCCTATCATTATTTTTGATGTGTTGTGAATTCAACTAATTTTTTCGTTGATTTGACTAAATTCGGGTTTGGAAAATTAACTAAAATTGTTGTTGAATCAACTAAAGCTTTCGTTGCTTTTTTGAAATTGCTACACTTGTCCATATTCCTTCGTTCCTATCACAATTTTTGATGTATAGTGAATTCAACTAATTTTTTCGTTGATTTGACTAAATTCGGGTTTGGAAAATTAACTAAAATTGTTGTTGAATCAACTAAAGCTTTCGTTGCTTTTTTGAAATTGCTACACATGTCCATATTCCTTCGTTCCTATCACAATTTTTGATGTATAGTGAATTCAATTAATTTTTTCGTTGATTTGACTAAATTCGGGTTTGGAAAATTAACTAAAACCGTTGTTGAATCAACTAAAGCTTTCGTTGCATTTTAGAAATTGCTGTTCTTGTCAATATTTCTTCGTTCCTATCACAATTTTTGATGTGTTGTGAATTCAACTAATTTTTTCGTTGATTTGACTCAATTCGGGTTTGGAAAATTAACTAAAATTGTTGTTGAATCAACTAAAGCTTTCGTTGCTTTTTTGAAATTGCTTTTCTTGTCAATATTCCTTCGTTCCTATCACAATTTTTGATGTGTTGTGAATTCAACTAATTTTTTCGTTTATTTGACTAAATTCGGGTTTGGAAAATTAACTAAAATTGTTGTTGAATCAACTAAAGCTTTCGTTGCTTTTTGAAATTGCTGTTCTTGTCAATATACCTTCGTTCCTATCACAATTTTTGATGTGTTGTGAATTCAACTAATTTTTTCGTTGATTTGACTAAATTCGGGTTTGGAAAATTAACTAGAATTGTTGTTGAATCAACTAAAGCTTTCGTTGCTTTTTAGAAATTGATGTTCTTGTCAATATTCCTTCGTTCCTATCACAATTTTTGATGTGTAGTGAATTCAACTAACTTGTTCGTTGATTTGACTAAATTCGGGTTTGGAAAATTAATTAAAATTGTTGTTGAATCAACTAAAGCTTTCGTTGCTTTTTTGAAATTGCTGTACTGGTCCATATTCCTTCGTTCCTATCACAATTTTTGATGTGTTGTGAATTCAACTAATTTTTTTGTTGATTTGACTAAATTCGGGTTTGGAAAATTAACTAAAATTGTTGTTGAATCAACTAAAGCTTTCGTTGCTTTTTAGAAATTGATGTTCTTGTCAATATGCCTTCGTTCCTATCATTATTTTTGATGTGTTGTGAATTCAACTAATTTTTTCGTTGATTTGACTAAATTCGGGTTTGGAAAATTAACTAAAATTGTTGTTGAATCAACTAAAGCTTTCGTTGCTTTTTTGAAATTGCTACACTTGTCCATATTCCTTCGTTCCTATCACAATTTTTGATGTATAGTGAATTCAACTAATTTTTTCGTTGATTTGACTAAATTCGGGTTTGGAAAATTAACTAAAATTGTTGTTGAATCAACTAAAGCTTTCGTTGCTTTTTTGAAATTGCTACACTTGTCCATATTCCTTCGTTCCTATCACAATTTTTGATGTATAGTGAATTCAATTAATTTTTTCGTTGATTTGACTAAATTCGGGTTTGGAAAATTAACTAAAACCGTTGTTGAATCAACTAAAGCTTTCGTTGCATTTTAGAAATTGCTGTTCTTGTCAATATTTCTTCGTTCCTATCACAATTTTTGATGTGTTGTGAATTCAACTAATTTTTTCGTTGATTTGACTCAATTCGGGTTTGGAAAATTAACTAAAATTGTTGTTGAATCAACTAAAGCTTTCGTTGCTTTTTTGAAATTGCTTTTCTTGTCAATATTCCTTCGTTCCTATCACAATTTTTGATGTGTTGTGAATTCAACTAATTTTTTCGTTGATTTGACTAAATTCGGGTTTGGAAAATTAACTAAAATTGTTGTTGAATCAACTAAAGCTTTCGTTGCTTTTTAGAAATTGCTGTTCTTGTCAATATTCCTTCGTTCCTATCATTATTTTTGATGTGTTGTGAATTCAACTAATTTTTTCGTTGATTTGACTAAATTCGGGTTTGGAAAATTAACTAAAATTGTTGTTGAATCAACTAAAGCTTTCGTTGCTTTTTAGAAATTGCTGGTCTTGTCAATATTCCTTCGTTCCTATCACAATTTTTGATATGTTGTGAATTCAACTAGCTTGTTCGTTGATTTGACTAAATTCGGGTTTGGAAAATTAACTAAAATTATTGTTGAATCAACTAAAGCTTTCGTTGATTTTTTGAAATTTGATGTCTTGTCCATATTCCTTCGTTCTTATCACAATTTTTGATGTGTTGTGAATTCAACTAATTTTTTCGTTGATTTGACTAAATTCGGGTTTGGAAAATTAACTAAAATTGTTGTTGAATCAACTAAAGCTTTCGTTGCTTTTTCGAAATTGCTGTACTTGTCCATATTCTTTCGTTCCTATCACAATTTTTGATGTGTTGTGAATTCAACTAATTTTTTCGTTGGTTTGACTAAATTTGGGTTTGGAAAATTAACTAAAATTATTGTTGAATCAACTAAAGCTTTCGTTGCATTTTAGAAATTGCTGTTCTTGTCAATATTCCTTCGTTCCTATCATTATTTTTGATGTGTTGTGAATTCAACTAATTTTTTCGTTGATTTGACTAAATTCGGGTTTGGAAAATTGACTAAACTTGTTGTTGAATGAACTAAAGTTTTCGTTACTTTTTAGAAACCGTTATATTCGTTTTGATGTTTTGTGAATATAACTAAACTGTTATTGATTCCAACTAATCTTTTCTTGATTTGAAATACTTCCTTGTTTGAGGGTATATTGGATATTTAAGTATTTATGAACAGAAATGATTAAATAATTACAGAATTATAATTATACAATCATTCTGCGTTTATTTCGACACGATGTTATTCTAATTTTGCAAAAACTACAATCTTCTACATCACTCCACCCTCTTTTGTGTGTGATATGTTTGTATACGGGATTCATAACGTTTTTCATATATTACTAGGTATGCTTGATATTCCCGACAGGAAATATGGTTGCGATTCTTATCTGTCTACTTCATTAATCAATGTCAGACCTTTTAGAAAATCTAACTGGAAAAAATATGTCAAGCAACCAAATTATCCATATATGTAGCTTCAGTATTCATAGAACATTATACGTCTATAAATCGAGCACACCAAAAACTTGGCATAATTTCTTACCACCCACAAACCGAAAATACTTTCAAACCCACTTTTTTACTACAAAACGCGCTGTTGTAGTGTAAGTGGTTTACACATCGAGAACTAACCGCTGAGAATTATTAATGAAATATATGCTCGTAAATTATATTTTGATGAATTGTTTTGTTTACGGCGTAGTAGAACCACCCACCATCCCTACTCCTCGAAAAATTTCGAATGAAATGAAAAAACTATTTGTTCGTCTTCATATACATACATAGACTATATAGATAGGTTCACGATGATGTATCTATTTTATATAAACATTATCAAAATAGGATATCTACACATGTACGAAACACACATCTCATTTATCTTGATTTAATACCGCAAAAGGGTAAATTTTCCATACATAAATAACTGCGTACATAGCCGCATAGATAGTAAATCATTTCCAGAATGAATTCGTCTAAAATCTGTGGAACCAAGTGATTCTTTTTTGGTTGCCATGCTGTTCAATCACACTCGAATAATTTTTTTATGCCATGAAACTATTTTATTTTGTGTACTCTCACTTTACGTTCAGCAACAGACTCACATATACACGAAAAGCTCAACTTTTTGGTTCGCTTTTTAATTTAAAAATTTACATATACAAAAAATAATACACAACAACAAACTTTGGAACAAAACTTTTTTAGCAAAACAACATAGAAAAGGATCTTATGCTCGTATGTACGTATATATGTAAAATTAAACATCTCGGTAATTGTTTTTTATGTTGTAACAATACCAATGTTCAATTAAAACATTTCCAAAAGTACCAAAACAAACTAAATTAAAACTTTTTTATCTACTTAAAAACTATGCAAAGTTGTGTATCCGGTAGTCGTAATAATTTAATAACTACATATAATAAAAATAAAGTTTATTAAATTAGGAATATGGTTGAATTGTAACATAGAAATTGTGTATGTTAATCCCAACGAAGTAAAGTCACAATCAAGCGTAGAGTTGGTTTTTAATCACCAGGATAAATAAGGCAGTTTTTGCTAGGACAGCTAAACGAATTTATAGACAGAAGAAACGTGAATGGTCGAAACCTAAGGTCTTAAGAGTACAAAAACTCAGAAACGAGCTAAACTCGCGTGATTTCCTTACAAGAATTACCGAGTTGCACCATACCTTATAAGATCTCACTAAACTCCCATTCGGCATCAGGATGGAAACCTCTGTGTTAACGTCGATGTGGTAATCGATACATGGCGTCAACATTTTTTTGACCTATTTAATATTCCACTTGTATCATAAGCTGTGTTTGCATACCCTCAAATATAGACCGCAGAGATGTTCATTGAGGCTCCATCCCATGAGGAATTCACCACGACCAACCAGAGATTAAAGAAAAATCTACACCAGGAGTTGATTGCATTAATTTAGAGCTCTTGATGTTCGAAAGGCTAACTTCGGATGGCGAAATATAGTGAATTCCTGATATCGTGCACGAAATTGAAGTACACTGGCTCGATCAGTTTCTGCGTACTGATCCGAACCGAATCGTTCAACGTTCTTTAAAGGGAGATTCGAATTTCAGTAGACGAAAAAGCCGCTGTTGGCGATGATGACTAAACGTCATAGAGAGCGATCTGATATCTTCTAATTGTTTAAAAAAGTAAATAAAAAGCTGATTGAAACCGATGGAGTCGGATTGTTGACACGGTACGGGCCAATAATGACATGCAAAAAGCGTTGCAAAAACCAGAAGACACAACGAACTTTTTTTGTGTGCTCCTTCACTCAATTGGCCCATTGTGATATCTCTTGGACGATAGTGGAATCGGTATTCGGTCGGTCTATGGATTCTATATCAACTGAGGGTCCAGCTGTGTTTCAGACGCGGACTAAATTTTGATACATTCGTATTCAATTGTGTATAGGGTGTAAACTTTTTTGAAGAGCTTCGATTTTATTATTCGAGAACGGTACTAGATTTCAAGGAGTTTAACAGTCCTTCATTAAAATAATTACCTTATCTTAAATGGCATAAACTTTACAAAAGAAATCGATGTCGAATATACTCGTACCAGAAACATGGTTAAAGAAGAAAGTCTCACAAATTCATTAAACACAATCCGAACTAAGCCATCTAAACCTGGATGGACCTCCTGCACTCTACCCATTTTCCAACGGTGGCAGGTTATCAGAACTTGATCAAAACGACATCTCCTATACAGATAAATTTACTTGAGGTTTCCTCCCCTTTTGTATGTTGTTATAACTCCTCTCTGGGCCATCATTTTCAGAAATCATTTACTATTTTTTGCATGTGAGGCCAGCAGGTGGGAGTAAACGTTGTTAGGGAGAAATCGTTGGTGTTCCTTACCATTTTAGGGAGTAAACGTAGATAGCAATTAAGCTATATAAGGAAATGGCAAGATTCTTCGTACAAACAGGTTAATGGTCGAAAGTTTAAACATGCTTCGATTTGGGTAGTCAATGTTGTTGCTTCTTGAAATGTTAACGTTGTCTCCAAAATAACAAGTTTTTTACAAGTGTGTCTTCATTCTTTTACGCCTACCTCCCATATACCACAGGACCTATAAAGTGTTAAATTATTTATCCTGCTATTACAAACCTGCTAGTTCTGGTTTTAGGTTTGTTATCTTTCGGCTACGTTGACCTCTTATAATTTTGTTCTTCAGCTCAGTTGGTCTTGCATCTTCAATTCCCACCTTTCTGAATGGCCACGATGACCTACTAATTGATTTTCTTTGTTTATATCTGAAACATGTAACACATTTCTGTATAATGTGCCATGTCAGATGTCCGCTATTAATTATCCAGAATTTATTGCTAAGATTAGTTAAATGCCCCTATGAAGTATTGTTTCTTCATGCATATCTTCAATTATTCACCTGCTTTTTTTTATTTCCTTTGGTTAGAATCATTGGTATAGTTTTTAACCATTTTAACTTACTCTCAGTAGGGATTTTTGCTAACGACCATGTAACCGTAATATGCCATCCTTGTCGATTTGTTTCTCATTACGGAAATATCCATGTTGTTCAATTCTAACTATATCTATAGGGACGCTATCTTCAATTCCGGTACTGTTATATCCTTTAATTGTTCTCGTTGTTTATAAACGTGATAGTCTATGAATCTTTGATATTACACAAGAATACGCTTTAGATAGTGAATACATGAGATCAGGTCAATTAATCCATGTGGAGCGTTTAAGTTCCTTCCAACGACTACTGTTCGTATCAATATCGAATTTTGAAGACCCTCAAACAAGGATGTCGATTGCCATGCACCTTGGTACTCGTGCAAGAAAGTTGGCCCTTTGAATTATATTAAACTCTATGTCGTAATTGTATGCGTTACTGTACCTCTTGTTGCAAAATCAGCTGGATATATCGGTTGGTACGTATTTTCATGAAACCTGAGATAGGTTTCAGCAACCGCTATCAGTCGTTGAACAAGTTATGTACAGTCGTTGAACAACCGAAATTCGGGGGAACTTTCAACAATTTCGACGGTACCCGAACAATGTTTGAACCTCACTTTCAGAGCTACGGATCGTGCTATGGACAGATTGCGCACCACATATTTTTTACGCGGAAGAAAAATAGGTCTATTAGACCCTCCCACATGCAGTCACTGGTATATTGATAAACCAACAGGAATAAATTTCTTCGGGAGCAACATTGTTCATGAGATGTATTTGTACCATGCCAAAAATCAAGCCAAAAACCAAGGCCCAAAATTGGACGTCCAAAATGCGCTTTGTTAAAAACAGGCGGTGATTCATTTTTTATATGGCCTGAACTCTAATTCCCTTTTCATATGATATCATATACATGTTGACTGACACGAAGTGTTACCAACTTCAAACTGTCATGGCTAACGAACCAGTGATGACAGATTGCTCAAATTTACACTAATGACAGTTCATTTCATTGTTCACAAGCGTACAAAAGCATTTTAGTGGGAAATATTCAGAAAAATGTTATCCGCAATGAAATTCAAGTGTGATAGTGTTATTGCTCTATATTTGGCTGAAAATCCATAGCCGCAGATTGTTAACCAGTTAAAACATCTGCATGTGAATAAACTGTTTGTGTATCGCACCATAAATCGTTATAACGATACTGGCAGCATTGCAAAACGCCATGGTGGTGAACCGAGACGCACTGCAACTTGAAAGTCCATAAAAGAATTTCCATGAAAGGCTTTGAATTTGGTTTTCTCCGATGAGTCACCGTTCATTATAGAGCAATATGTGAACAAGTAAAACGAATCGATTTTCTTGTCTGGCCGTTCTACTGAAAATTTGTACCAACGGTTTCCCACTCGAAATCAAGCACTGCCGATGGTGATGGTTTGGGCCGCCGTAACGGGCGATCGTTTTTTTGAACCGTGGCATCTAGGAAGGAACTTGTGTCACTGGTAATCTCTTTTATCGCGCCATCATATTTGCATCAACGATATCCTTTTCAGATTCAACTTTGTTGTAAATAATCCCACTAATTTAATCATGTGTTGCGAAACCTGGGAATCTATATTAAGACATAAGCATATCTAAAATCATAAAATATTTATTTATACAATTCCTATAATATGTACATACCATAAATGTTAAATAAGCATAAAATATGTTTCCAACATAAAGCATAATTTTTTATTCCATTTGATTTTCGACATATCAAGAAGATGAATATTATTTTTCAATTTTAGGGCTGGGAATTCAAAATTTTATAATATGATTATACTAAGAAGCTTATACATATGTTCATACACGATTAATTCAACATATTTATAGAAGATTTTATGGATCCAAATATTTATGGAACTATAATAGAATTGACATTTTGTTTCATGTACAGTCAATTCAATCAAACTCTATCTCAAATGATCAGTCTCATCTTTAAGGAATTTAAAAATCTTAAAGTTCATAAACAACGTGTGTAACAGTCAGTGCAAATCGTAAAATATTATAAATTCGTATAATATGGCACATGACGTAAACCTTGCACCTTGCTAGTGAATGCCTCAATTGGAAGCTTTAATCCATGTGCTATAAAAGAGGATAAAGCTGCGCATCATTCAAGAACTTGTTACGTATCGATCAGGCGTGACGCCACACCTGCATCGCCCTAACTTACTTATCTACAATGAATGAATTGGTAAGCATGTAATCATAAATCAGATTTCATCAGTATAATTTTACCTTCAAACCACCAACTAGGCAGGAAGAGAATGAATATTTAACACCGGTCAATAAAGTAGACGAGGTACTTTTCCTACCAGTCACTGTGTAAAATCTTAAAGATAACAAAGCTCCTGGATACGACCTGATAAGATAATCAATGCACTACCAGAAAAAGCACATAATCAATGCTGTCTTCAGACAAAGTTATGTTCCGAGACAGTGGAAAGTAGCAGAAATAATAATGATTGCTAAGCCTAATAAACCGTTAAATGACAAAACATCATACAGGCCAATCTCTTTATTAACAACCACATCAAAAATTTTCGAAAGATTGTTTCTAAAGAGTCTTAAGCCAATTATATAGAATGGAAAACTTATACCGCCACATCAATTTGGTCGAGAATGCCACTCAACAATAGAACAGGTACATAGGATCACTGATACGATTGAAGAGGCGTTGGAAAAGAAGAAGGTATGTTCAGTGGTAGTCCTAGACGTAGTCCAAGCATTTGATAAGGTTTAGCACCATGGTCTGGAATTAAAGCTTCAACGAGCTCTACCAAAACAATATTTTGAATTGCTTAATTAAGTCATACATAAATGACCGTTATTTTCGAGTGAGACAAGAAGAGGAGTACTCAAAACTAAAGAAAATATTGGCAGGAGTCCCGCAAGGTAGTGTGCTTGGCCCTGTGTTATACCTTCTGTATACAAATGATTTACCAAATATATCAGAAGCCAGAATAGGGACTTTTGCTAATGACACAGCAATTATGACCACTCGAGTCAACACGGAAACTACAAAATGCTGTTAATACAGTAAACACTTGGACAAAAACTTGGAGAATAATGCTAAACGAATCAAAATCAACACAAATAAACTTCACCAACAAGAAAGTAGAATACATCCCGATTAGACTGAATTCTCAACAAATTCCTTACTCTGACAATGTGAAATACCTTGGCATGACACTAGACACTAAGCTTAGGTGGAAAGCGCATGTTAAAAAGAAAAAACAAGAATTGAATTTTAAATTCAGAAAAAAGCAGTGGCTTATTGGAAGAAACTCTGAGCTGACAACGCAAAACAAACTACTATTAAATAAACAAATCCTTAAACCTATCTAGACATACGGCATTCAACTTTAAGGCTGTGCAAAGAAAACTACAGTTAAGATCATACAATCATTTCAAAACAAAGTACTACGTAGCATTGTCAATGTTCCATGGTGTATTAGAAATGACAACCTACATCGAGACCTTAACATGGAATACGTCAGTGATGAAATATTTAAGTTTGCAAGGAGTCATGTACTGCGACTGCAACAACATAACAACGAGGAGCTGCGGAACCTACTGGATCACATCAATGGACCAAAGCAGTGATTGACAGCGAAACAGTGATTGACAGCGGCCAGTCGAACACAAGGAAAAAAAATAAAATAAAATTTTTATAAAAAAAAGTAAAAAAAAACAAGATTAAGTTTTGAAACGTAGGCCAAACCCATACCACAACACAAGAACGAGTGGTATAAATACCAATACTTATAAGACCACCGCAAAATCGAGCAACCAAGTCGAAGGCTCGCAGCCCCGTAAGCATACAACATTCGCTCATGGTGAACAGATCAGCATTCCACTAGCGGGGTCAACGTAACCGGTATCGAAATTTACAGCAGCATAATCCACAAATTAATACTGGTAGCACATATTTTCGAAGGGTACCGACGAACCTATATCGACATACCGACGCGTGGCGGGTCGTTGTATAACAACCTATACGAATTGTAGGATTTCTTTTGCCGGCATCCTGCGGTACGCGAACACAATTTTTTCTGTACTTATATTTTTTTTCAGGCCCAGTGGAAGGATACGAAAAGCTCTGCGGTCGATTCAAACGGAACAGGGTGGCAAGAATGATTCGACAATTTGTCCTGTAAATTTTTGTATAGTTTTTTGTGTTAATTCAAATTTTTTTTTTTAATATGAATAATTTATTGTAACAGGTGTTGTAACGTAATGGAGATCTAGTAGTTTTCTTTCCGAGAGATGAGCTTGAGTGGGGAGAGAGATGAGCATGTGTCTCCTAGGTGTGTGTGTATGTGTGTGTGTGTGTGTGTTTTTTTTTTGTGTGTTTAGTTTAATGAGGTGCAGGGGGGAACCTTCAAAATGTACTCGCCTGGATAAACCGTCTACCTGCCAGGCGAGTTATGTGGGATTCTTACCTCACTAAACCTACCCTAACACCTCTAAAACTACTCCTGGAACGGTGGTTCCCCGGCGGCACTCTTTGTAAATACTACTTTGCCGGGGCGTTCTTATTTGATGTTCGTCTATTCTTCGTACTTAGTGCGAAGGTCCTTGATGATGGACTCTGCGTACTCTGCTATCTTATTCCATGCCGATTGGCTCATCAGCATACACTCCACTATGTTTTCTGGACTGATGGCGTGGTCCAGATTCTTCTCCAGTTCAACCCGTGTCTCTTCGTAGAAGGAGCATTTGAAGAACACATGCTGCGCATCTTCGGTCGCATCGCGGCAGTGGTGACAGTTTGGGGAGTCGCTTCTCTTGAATCTGTGGAGGTATGCCCGAAAGCATCCATGCCCAATCAAGAGTTGGGTGATGTAGTATCCGACTTCTCCGTGCTGGCGAGTGACCCATTTGGTGACATCTGGGATCAGCCGATGTGTCCACCGACCTTTCCTCGCGCTGTCTTGCCAGAGACGAAGATTCTCAGGTCTCTCCTCGTCACAGAGGACCTTTCGCTGCTCTTATTTCTTCCTCCGATGTTGCCGTTGTCGTTCTCCTGCCAAGATGTCGATAGGCGGGCATGATGCAACGACATGGACCGCATCGTGTGATACCGTTCGGTAAGCTGACGCCACTCTGATCGCTGAGAGCCGCTGGACTGCTGACATTGTCTTGCGGTAGGTTGTTAATTCTAGCGATGTAGCCCACACTGGTGCTCCGTACAGCAGGATGGAGGTAACTACGGTTGCCAGTAGTCGTTTCCGGTTTTGCCTGGGGCCTCCGATGTTGGGCATTATTCGTGACAGCGCGCCCTGAACTGCTGCTGCCTTCCTGCTCGCGGTGATGATATGCTCCTTGTAGTTGAGCCTCGCATCCAAGACCACTCCTAGGTACCGGATGTGTGGTTGTGACTGGATGTCGTGGTCGCCTACCCTTATGGTGATAGTCTCCATTTTCTTTCGGGTACTCACTAGAAGTGCTTCGGTCTTATGCTCCGCCAAAGACAGGTCTGCCGATCGCATTCACTGTCTTATTCTCCTGATGGTGGTGGAGAATGCGGCTTGTAGCTCCTCAAGTTGATTCGCTACAAGGACAACCGCCACGTCGTCCGCGAAAGCCACCAGTGTGGTTTTCGCCGGTATCTCCAGGTGGAGGAGGCCGTCGTACATGACGTTCCACAGGAGTGGCCCTAGGACAGAGCCCTAAGGCACCCCTCCTGTGACTCTATGCACTGCAGGTCCTTGCTCCGTCTCGTAGTGCAGAAGTCGATCGCTGAAATATGATCTGACCATCCTTCTTAGATAGTAGGGCACTCCCATGCGCTCAAGAGCCTCCAAAACCCGATCCCAGCGGGCCAAGTTGAACGCGTTCTTGATGTCCAGTGTGACAATGAGACAATATTTCTTGGAACCGCCTTTCCATCTCTTTCCTTAGATGGCTTCCTTTGCGATGTTCGTGACGAGTTCCAGTGCTTCAATGGTCGATCTCCCCTTCCTGAAACCGAATTGGAATTCAGAAAGTTGAGGATCGATGAATTGCTCCAATCTGCCAGCCACTATCCACTCCAAGTTCTTTCACTCCGAATCTAGCATGCAAAGTGAACGAAAACATGCTGGGTCGTCCGGTGGTTTCTTTCCTTTAGGGAGAAGAACCAACCTTTGCTGCTTCCATTGGGTCGGGAACACGCCTTGTCGTAGGCAGGCGTCGTACATGCCTATGAACATGTCTGGTCTGGCAGCAATTGCACTTTTAAGTGCGATGTTGGGTATGCCGCTTGGTCGTGGTGCCTTGCCATTCTGCAATCTAGTGCAGGCCTTCGTGAGCTCTTCCATGGTGACTCCGAGGATGTCCACTACTTCTTCCTGGTGGTAATCGGGGAGTTCTGGTTTCTCCGGGAATAGGTGTGTAACTATTCTGAGCAGCATGTCAGGACAAGTTGGTGTTGTTGCGGGTAGGCTTTTAATCCTATGCATGACCGTTTTATACGGCCTGCCCCACGGGTCCCAGTCCACTTCCGCGCAGAGTTCCTTCCAACATTCTCGTTTACTCGAGTTGATGGCGTTTCTTAAAAGACGCCTTTTTTCTTCGTAGTTTCGTCTCAGTTAGATTATAAACATTTACGGACAAATTGTTATCATTATCACGAGAAAGATTCAATCAATGATTTACAGAATCATAATATGACTGGGCGGCTGTGAATCCTTATATCTAAACGAGCACAACAATATTTAATCAAAATTGAAAGATTCTGCGAATTTTGATGTGACCGATGTTAAAGCAATAAATTCTCCGAAAGCCGGATTCAAACTGTTGTATTCTATGCAACCTGTGAATTTGTAATAATACTCGTTATTGATTTCAAATAATAACGAATAATGGTACATAAAATTGACACATATTTTTATACCCATCTCGAAAGCTGAATTTACGTGGGTATCGGTTACATGCGTACATAAAAATGCTATACTCAGATTTACTTACAGTCAAAGACATTCCTCGTTGTAATAACAAAACACTTAAAACGTATATTTTTATATCCGTATAGCATGTGTACCACCTACACCAAGTTTGTCAAGAAATGAAAAATAACAAACTGACCTTGGTCAAATTTTCAACAGTTTACTCCCTACTTGTTCGCGGTTCACTTATTTACGTCCTTTCTTTTACACCATTATAGCCACTTCTTAGACGTACGGCTATAGGTTCGATTTTCCTAACCATCTGCACATTGCATAGCTCCATGGCAGCCTATAATGCTGGCATGGAAGATGGGTCGGAGAGTTCTCTTATGAGTTCTGCACTCCAACAGGAGCTCATTGTAGTGTTCATTCACGCCACAGATTGGAATCCCGTATTCTTTTATTTTTTTATTTTCTTTTTACGTTGAGTTTTAATTGGGTGCAGTGCGGACTTATAGACTGTCCTAGCTCTTTTAACTGTCAGATCTCATGCACTCAACGCTTGTTCTTTCAAGTAAAGGTTGCTATAGCTGCCCCTGCCTTAAACTAGTTCATTTTATACTCAAACAGAAACTGAAAACCGGATAACAAATTACACTTCCTAGATGTTCGAATGCTGTAGAATCCAATTTAATTATTTGGAACAAGATTCCTCACTTCTATTATTAATTTTTATCTCTTTAATAAAAAATTCTCAAACAGTTTTAATTAAGATTATCGATCGTAAATATTTTGGACTATATGGTTCAGTTTCATGTCGAAGTTTTCCTGACTGCACCTTTCACAGTCGCACTACATGCTTGACTCTAAATGAAGAATCTATCAAATTATTAAGTTTTATCAAAGCTTTTCCTAGAGCTTTTTGGATCTATTATTTTGTATTGCTTTATTTGCTTCAGTTCTCCCTGCCTTGTATTCCATTGCCCCATCCTCCTTCAAAAAAGAATATCCGCGTTTGAAGATCTTATCACATGTATGAACGTGTTTTGGCTGGATTCTAAGTAACTCAATTTCCTAATAGTACGGAGACCATATAGCCTTACATTGCTACGCAGTGGAGATGACCTCAGAAAACATGAAGTTGGATTCCTCATTGGGTGATTGGTGACTTCAATGCTATAGTTGGTAGAAGTCAGACCGACTTATGTAATAATATAGATTCGTACTCCCAACACGAAACTGCAACCGAAAACAGATAAAATATATGAACTATTTTGTAAAATCTTACCAATGTAGATAAGCTCAAATTTTACAGAGTGTCGATCAGATCCGTTATCGTGTTTGGATGTGAGAATAGGACCTTCACGGATGACTTCGAAAGATAGCTTCTATAACATTTAATGGTAAACATTATTATCTTTTCTATCACAAAATCAGGAATTTAATGAGAAGTCCTGTTATTGTGCAAGAAATCAAAGGATATCGAGTACGCTGGCTTGGACACATTCTGTATGTTGATCATGTGGGAGAGCAACCTTTCGAGAGGCACAGAACTGACATCTTCTAATTGTTTACAACAATCTTACTACATCGTTTTCGCTCGTAATCGAAAACGATGTAGTCAGATTGTTGACATGGTACGGTCCAACAATGGCCTTTAAAATCCGTTAAAAAGGTGATTTCAGCACCTTTCACGCATCTATAGGTCATTTAGCAACAAATCGTGTTGTATATGTCCAGAATATTGACAGTTTTGTACTGATGTATCAGTTTATGGCGCAGCTTCCCAATCATTTAAAAACCTCTTGTTTTCAAGTAGTTCATAATAATATCTTGATTGTTCATTCTAACAATTCAATTGCGGCTCATTATTCGTCTCCACCGTAATATACCAACTCGCCATAAAAAAACTTCATTTCGAAGCAAACTTCTGGTATCCGAATTGTTAATATATCAAAGAAGCCCTGCGCGCATGATATTATTCCTATTATTTTATGGAGGTTGCCCCTAGCTTGCTACTATTAGTTTAAGATGGTTTAGGAGTATTATTTAGACTTCTATTTAGGCTTTGTCCTTCTCCACTCGATTTCTATAGATAATTCGTCTTCATCCGTAGATTTTATAGTTTTCCAGTTTCTTCGAAAAAGGTTTTTGCTGCCACCAAGGTTTTCCTAACAACCAAAATTGAAACAATCAAATTTATTGACCTTTATGAGTTGCTGGTTTATGTGGAACAAAAATTAAAAAAATTAGATCTTGATTTGCAGAGTGAAATAATTGGCTTGACTCCTGACGGGGCTTCGATAAGGCAGATATATGAACAAAGTATAAAGTCAAAGTAGCAATTATGATATATGGCACAACCATGCCAGTCACCTAGTCGTACTTGATACATTTTATAAAACTAAAGATGATAATATACATGATGTAAATGTGACTAAACACGAAGAAGATCGTGATGGATCAGATAAAAGAAGCGTAAGTGAGATTTAAAACAGCTTTCGAAGATCTGAACTTAAACATAATATTTAATAAGCTTCAGCAAATTCTAAATTGCAAGACTCGTTTTAGTCTTTAATTCCAAGCTAGAAAGCTTGCTTCTTTTGTGCTTTTCAAGATCTTACAGTTATAATATGGGGTTAAAATTAAAAAAGCAGTAGAAGTAGTGATAAAAGAATTCAGTAAAATTGCGGCTATTCTATATAACAACTGTAACAACTGGAACGCTGGAAGAAAACCTTAATGACAATTATCATTTACTTACATTCTAATTCACCTGAATCAGACACCAATGTCGATCTAAAAATAAATTCCAGAATGATTGTCCATATAAAAAATTGCAAAGAGCCATTAGTTCAGTTGGAGATCTTTCTACTAGCTTAGAGAATTGTAAAATAAAAAATTAATTCAAATCATGGAACAATTATACCAAGGATTGATGCGTATTAGAACAACATCAACAAGTGTTCTAAGTTGCATATAATTTCGGAAATTAGATTAAGATCGAAACGATTGAAGGCCTTGATTTTCTTAAAATGTTATTTTTTGCAAGAATTAACCGGATATTTTAAACATTTGCTATTCGATATCCGGATATCAAAAAAGTCAAATAGTCGGCCTCTGCTGAAACCTAGCGAGTATAAATTGAATATATGAGGGGAGTTCCAAAAATTCACTTAGTTGACCTGAAAAAAGGCAACAAAAAATTTTTGCTATTGATTTCGATGCATTTCTCTAGCCTAGATCCGCTTCTCAAATCAGTCTTCTAAAGCTTGCTTTTAAAGTTTATTCTGTTCACCATTAACCGTATCAATTATCTCCCCGTTACTGTTAAAGTCCTTTTCCCACAAATATATGCGTTTTTTCAGCAATGTGCGCTGTTGCGTTGTCATGATGTTTTCCAACAAATGTTTGCTAACTTTTGGTATTTGATATACCATTTTGCAGTTATCGTCTGACTTTTTTGCCAGGAGAATAGCAGCTACAATTTGTGTTCGGGTGAAGTCTGACATCAATTAATTTGTGCTCCATACCATGGACTGCTGTTTGGTTTCCGGATCGTGCTTAAACAACCAAAACTCGTTACCAGTAACGACTTTACTATAGGTGCTAAACTTTTCAGGCCGCGTTTAAAAATTTGTGAATCCATCGGGCAGATTTCTTTTTTTTTTTTTGAAATAAGTCTCGTAAAATAATTGCAAAGGATTTAGTATTTTTGGTTTCGCCTACTTAGCAAACTTTTGTTTCTCCCCTCGTACATATAAAAGCGAAAGACAATTTATATAAACCGTTATTCAAGGTCGGTCTACCGAGATATAAAAAAAATACTGTACGAAAGTTTGAAGACAAACTAATTTAACAAGAAATCCCTAGATTTATTCATCGTTCGTTCGGTATCTGATGTACATAATTATTTTTGTATATCATAAATTAATTTACGGTTTTCTTCGTTTTTTTTAAGATTGTTGTTGAACACAACTTCTCCCATACAGTTTTCATTGGTTTCTGGCTTTTATAAAAGATAATTCAGTTATGAAAATAGAACAACAACAAAATTCACCAAATCACTTCTAATTATGTTTTTTTTTCTGGCTGAATAAAGCAAAAATAAAAATTAAATCTAGATCTTAAATGAATTTATAATAAATAAAAAATAAACTTTTATCCAACAATTATGTGTACTTGCTATATATACAGTAGAAAAAGCTCCCGAGAAGAAAACTAAATTTGTGTTAACTTTTTAATTTTATATTTTCATTTTTTTTTTTAACTTTACGAAATTTGAAAAATTTTCTTATAACATAAAAATACTTAACTTAGACTACTGTATACACCATACATACACTACTGTATATATAGGTACAGCACGGAGGCCTTGGAGGAATTATTATTATTTTTTTGTTGTTGTTTATCGCGCCGCTCTTACAAATAAGCAAAATAAAAAATCGTTAAGACTATATACAAAAGTTTTTCGAAAATAAATTTTGAGATCGTTAAAAGTTAATTTTAGAATTTATATTTGTTATAAGAATGGGGTTGTGAAACCATTTAAGGAATAATTATTGTTGAAAGAAGTTATGTCTTTTTCGTGGATATGGTGTGACTTGAGTAGAAAATTATTATTATTTAACTCAGTTTTCACCCTTTATAAAAATGTTAATTTAAATTTTTTTATTTAATATTACGTCATATACAGCCTCTACGGATGAGATCCTGGAACCTTTAGATATTCTAAATGGGCTGGAAAATCAAAACCCGGCACTCAAAACCGATAAATGAACTAAAAGAGTGTAACATTTGGCATCTTTCGATCAGCCAAAGTACATAAATATCAGGAACTTTTGATCTATGCCCGCTCAGTCGAAAAGAGGTGTCTTATTGGTCGTGAGTGGATCACTAAGTTTCCTGCTTAATTTTTAATATTTAGCAAAAAAAAATAAATTAAAACAAAAAAAAAATGTATGACGATGACGTTTGATTTTCCTGGTTGAAGAAGTTAGCCCTATTTGAGAAGTTAATGAATCATCGCTACTACCATAGATAGTTTAAGACACTGCAAATTATGAAACAATAAGATTAAAAAAAATGTGTTCAAAACTTACGATTGTTGTAATTGTAGTTTAATAATGGTTCAACAATGGTGGATGGAAACAAATTAGTACAGAATTACGCTTAATATTAGGTACTCCGCTCCGTCCACATGATAACCAGCACCGCTCGTCCAAGGTCTCGTTACACACTGCTTGCTGCCACCTGATCACGTACATTAACTCCCCAAACGTGTCTTACCGACCGTTTTTTTTTTAATCAAAAGTTGATGCGGAAATTCAGACGCTTATGGCAAAACCGTAATTTGGACAGGACCAGACTTATTAAATAATAACTCTTATATTTTTTTTTATATATGTATATTATGTTATAAAAATTTATTCATTAAATTCAGTTATAGTTTTAGTAATATTATTAGATTTCTTTGATAGAGTTAGATAACTTTTCTTTTATTGAATATATAAATATATATATATATATATATATATATATATATATATATATATATATATATATATATATATATATATATATATATATATATAAGATTTTCACAATTTCCACCATTTGCAATCACCATAATTAAAAACACATGGTCAAATGACCCAGCAATAGTTAACTCCTTATACACATCCGCTTCTAATTATGTTTTTTTTTTATTTCTTTTGATCTTATAAATTTCAAGTTTCGTTTTCTTAAACGATCTATTTGTCTAATGCACTAATTCCATATACTTTTACTATCTATGGATTTATAGGTTTTTTTAACGTTATCATGCCAAATTGATTCGGAAACTCTTATTCTCATTAATTTAATTTACGTTTATTTTTTTTTTTTATTATCGGTCTTATTTTTCAGACGACCAAAAACTTATTGCATTCAAAATAAAAATCCATCGAAAACGAATTAAAAAAAATCTACCGTGCGACAGACAAAAAAATATGAATAGAAACGGACCGATTCCCGCAGAAGTACTACATTAAATTAAAGTATAGTCATACATTAAAAGAAGAAATGCAAATTGTCGTAGTATCAGAATACAGTACCACGATCAACATTGAGCTTTTAACAATTCACGAAATTGTTACAATCGTGGGAACGTTCCCATGACCCTGATATCTCATTAGCCGGGCAATTTTCTATATTTAGGTTCTTATATCTTTTATATGATACACTCCCATTTGTCCCATTTGTTCCATCCTTTCGAAAAATATTGAAAGCAACATTACCAACTCTAGTTCCAACTTTTGCATCAACAAATTTAGGTGCAAGTTTAGCAGAAAACCTTTTCGAAGAATTACTTTGAACAAAATTCCTTACTAGAACCTTCTGACCTGGTACTAGTTCACGTTGCTTACTTCTCAGGTTATATCGTGCTGCATTGCGCTCATAAGAATCTTTGACATGACTCAAAATTAGTTTTTGGCACATACTCAGACGATCGAATTTTGAATGAATGTTCACATCACGTGATTCGAGTAAATTTATATCCTTCAAAATCTTATACTTGTCACCATGGTTTATTAAGTGTTGACCAAACATTAAATAATGTGGTGAAAATTGAGTTGAACTATGGATTGTATTTCGTAATGCACTAACTATTTCTGGCAGGTAATGGTCCCATGTTCTATGATCATCTTGTATATATGCTCGTATAGCTGCCAGTATTGACCGGTTAACGCGTTCCGAGGCGTTTGCTTGCGGAGTATATTTGGGGGTTAACAAATGATTAACTCCGTAGTTATTTAATAAAGTTTTGAAGCATGCCGAAATAAACTGAGAACCGTTGTCTGACACTACGACCTCTGGAACTGAATATACCATAAATATATCCTTTTCCAAATACAAGCATACCTCACTAGCTAATGCATTCCTCATGGGCTTTACAAATATATATTTTGTAAAATGATCTAGAACTACAAATAAATATGTATATCCTTTAGTAGATCGTGGATATGGACCTAAAAAATCTATATATAAACGTTGCATATCACGATAAGATATTGGTTGATCTCCCATGAATGGTTGAGTAGAATAATTTAATGGTTTGGTCTCTTTACACTTGAGACATTTAGCTATATAAGTTCGAACATCGTGTGCCATGCTTGGCCAATAATAAAAACGTTTTAAATTATTTAAAGTTTTATAAATTCCAACATGAGCAGATAAAGGTGGATCGTGTGCTTTTCTTATGAGATCATCGGCTAAGCTAGTGGGTATAAATAACTTCCACGCCGGAATATCTGTTATCTCATCAGTGGTTGTATTTTGAGCAGAAATATGAATATATACTCTATTATTAATTACTTTGAGATTTGTGTATGTTTCAGGATTCTTTTAGATTGCCAGAATTATATTCCTATACTCTTCTGTTTCAAACTCAGATGACTCGAGATTTATGTGGGCACTAATGTCTATCTCGGGGTTTCCTTTAATTTCATCTACGAATGCCCGTGACAAGGCATCTGGAACGATGTTTTGAGCTCCACTCCGATGTTCAATTGTAAAATTGAAGGATTGGAGTTTAAGATTCCACCTAGCTAGGCGTCCGGTTAGGTCCTTCTGTTGCATCAGCCATTTAAGACTAGCATGGTCCGTAATTATCTTAAAAGGGTATCCTTCAATATACGCTCTAAACTTTCGAACACTTAGCACTGCAGCATAGCACTCGAGCTCTGTTATGGAATAATTACGTTGAGCTGCGTTTAATTTTTGTGACATGTATGATATTGGATGTTCCTCTCCATTGGAATCCTTCTGACATAACACACCACCAACTTCTGTTGTACTTGCATCGCATTGTATAATGAATGGCTCATTGAAATTTGGATGTACTAATACCGGAGCATTCGTAAGTGCTTGTTTTAGTTGGTCGAAGGCTTGTTGTGCTCGTGAAGTCCAACAAAACTTATTCTTCTTTTTTAGAAGATCTGTCAATGGAGCAGCGATGGTAGCGTAGTCAAGGATGAAACGGCGATACCATCCCGTCATTCCGATAAATTGCCAAACCTTTTTTATCGAAGTTGTATGATAGCTTTTACTTTGCCGTGATCCACTTTTAAGTTTCCCTCTCCAACTATATATCCGAGATATTTAATATTTTTGATTAAAAATAGACTCTTGTCCAAGTTTATTGTTAATCCAGCATTTCTTAACAAATTAGCTACTGTTGTTAGTAGTTGTAAATGCTCTTCAAAGCTACCAGAAGTCACCAACAGATCGTCTAAACAGACAAAGACTTTATCGTGTAATTCGTGGGGAACTACCCGGTTCATTAACCGGCACATGGTTTGTGGCGCGTTGCACAGCCCAAATGGCATGACCGTAAACTGATATAAAGGACGGCCATATACGGTAAATGCAGTTTTATCTCGGGACTCTGGAGTCAATGGGATCTGCCAAATGGCGTCTTTAAGGTCTAAGCTCGTGATAAACTTGGTTTGATCCAGTTGGCCCAGAAGTCCTTCGATTATTGGCAGAGAATATGCGTCTTTGACTGTCACTTCATTCAGTTTACGGGCATCAAGGCACAGACGTACTTTACCATTGGACTTAGTTACTAATGTTACCGGGGAGCTCCACGCACTGTTTGATTCCTCTATGACGCCTAAAGCAATCATTCGGTCAATTTCCTTGTTTATGTTAGACTGAACGGCTGGCGACACTGCATAGTAACGCTGTTTAACTGCTTGGGCTGATCCTATACTTATACTATGGGATAATCCTTCTTTAGCAAACGAAGGGAACTGATCTATTACTGCGTTCAATTGTAGAGTTTGCTGTTCTGAAAGGTTGTGTTTGTTTGAATCGTTGTCGGTATTCGGTTCTCGGTTGAAATCTAAAGATGCGACTACTTTTGGAGAAATTTTAAATAAGCTCCAAAAATCAATTCCCAAATACAGTTCTTGTTCTAGATGAGGAATTAAATGTACACGCATAGATTTTTCGATGCCATTGAAATGAATTTTAGCCCATATATATCCGAAAACTCGTGCAGATGATCCATTTGCCGTCTTAATTATACCAGAGAGATTAAATACTCTAACATCTGGATTTGAAATTAAAGCTTCACATCCCTATCCCATCCCTTGAAGTACCGTGAAACTGGGATAAATATTATTTATGATTAAATCTTTAGAAAAAATAATACGTCTGGGTATAGTCATACATTAAAAGAAGAAATGCTAATTGTCGTAATATCAGAATACAGTACCACGATCAACATTGAGCTTTTAACAATTCACGAAATTGTTACAAGAGGGAACGGAAAGACATGCTTCTTCACCTTGGCCTAGATGAGCTATCAGAACCAAGACATGCTTTTAAACCTTTCTTCGCTCTTACTCGGGTCACAATAAATATGGCACAATAAAAGCTGAGGAGGGTTAAGGTAAAAATGATCCTCCACTGTTACAGTACATTAATTTCTAAATATTTTTTTTTCAAGAACGGTGGATTCACAGAAACAAAATCAAAGAACCTCAGGCTCTCTAATGGTTGGTGATACCTGCTCGAGACCTAGAGCCTACGTTTTTGTTAGTAATAACATGAATAACAGACTCCTAAATGAAATCTGTTGTAATGTAACCCTATATTACAACAGATTTCATTTAGTTGCCGATGAAATAAACGAACAGGTAATTATACGTCAGGTTCTAGTGATCTCTTCATATTTCCCATATAGTTTGAAGTTTCCTCTACCTACTCGAGATTTTATCAAAGCTAGTACGTAAACCGTAATAATATCCCAATCATTGTCAGATGATATGACATCACATCACTGCTGGGCAGCTTCGATATAAATCCTAGACATTAATTCTCGTCAAAAAAAATGACGAAAACTGGAAAAAATCTAAGATTGATCCTTAGTTATCGTACCCAGACATCCAGTGACATCCAGACTACAACAAGTTGAGGAGGAAATGAAAAGCTACAACATCGAGATATATTTGGTCGAGATAAAAAATGGTGGTCAGATGTAAAGCTGCTTGGGGAAATCAAGTTGGCGCACTAGCCGTCAGCTCCATATCTTGCTGCTTTCACAAGTGCTTGTGTTACCTCCTCGTATGGTTTACCCTAAATTCATTTAGGTATCGAACATTGCAGCCAAGCTTAATAATTTGTTGGTGCTTTATATATATGGTGGCATTAATGGAACCTTTAATAGGGAACAATGATTCCCCATATATTTAATAAGACATAAATGCACAACCGGTGCAAAGTGGTTAAAAGCTCTTCAATTAAGTAGAAGATCTCGAGATTGTTGATTCTGGCGGCAAAACTCTTTATTCCCTTGTAAAGAGAAACAGTTCGAGCACGACCACGCTCTCTTCAGGAAACCAAAGTAAAAGACAGAAAGTATCTTATGGCTTCAAGTCACAGGGGATGAGGACCCATAATCGGAGCTTTTAAGAAGTTGTACGTACTTGTTAAAGACAAGCTCATGGATCTTGATGAGCGATGACGTTCTTTTAGAACAAATTGCTCAAAATTATCCGGATTTTGATAGAAAAATCATCTTCAGTGTTGAGACCCGTTTTCACCCAAATTGTCGCATTTGGAGCTCAGAAAATACAAGAATAATTATTGAAAAGCCTCTCCATCCTCAATGTATCACTGTTTGGTACGATTTTTGGGCTGGTGGTGTGATCGAACCTCATTTTTTTGAAAATGAGACTGGTGCAACTGTTACGGTAAATGGATTGCGCTACCGATCTATGATTAATGATGTTTTATGGCTGGAATTGAAATATATTGATGTGGACGATGTTTGTTTTCAGTAAGACGACGATATGTACCAAACAAGCATCTAAGCAATCGCCATTTTGCAAGAAATTATTCCTATGATCATGTTATTTCTCGAAGAAATGATCACAATTGCCCATTTAGATCTTGTGATTTAATATACCTTTAGATTTTTTTCTTTGGGGTTGCGTAAAAGATAAGGTCCGACCTTAGAGATGGAATTCGTGAAGTTATCGAGGACATACAGTCACAAATGTGTGAATTGGCCATGGAAAAGTTCAAAATCAATAAAGGAACTGGCAGATCAAACCCTAACAACACATGCACAGTAACTATAGACGGAAAAAATACTTTGAGGACAGCTGAAAAAGCGAACCGGGTAACGCACTTCCAGATCGCAATTATAACAAAACTATCAACACACATCCACCAATGAAATGGGAAGTTAGAACTGTCATTCAGATGCTAAAACATATGAATGCGGTGTGATTCTTACACCACTTTCATATCCTCGTTGCGAAAAGCAAGACATGGCTGTGTATTATCTCTGCAACTATTCCTTATAACGCTTCAGAACATCATAAGTACATTTGACATGATTTATCCAAATAGTTCTCAAATAGGACCACTAACGCGACTCAATGAACTTGAGTACATAGATGGAGTTTGTCTACTAACAGGTATAGGTATGCCGATATGTACCAGGTGCCAAAAATGTAAGATCATACAAACAAAGTTGGCTCGGAGGAAGACACCAATCAACAAAGCCAGAACATCTGCCCTGTCGAGAACAAAAAAGATGAGACTGTTCAATGCGTGTTTGTAAAGTAAGTTCTGCTGTATGGATGTGAGTGAAACAGATATGGAAACAAACACAGAAGTACGAGCAAAAACTAATGGTGTTTGTGAGCAAATGCCTGCAAAGCAGCCAAACCAAACAGACATTGAACCTAAAATGAAAAGCAGAAGTGGAGATGGATCAGTCAAACACAGTATCATAAACACAATATCATAAACACAATATCATAAACACAATATCATAAACACAAGAAAAATCTGAAGATCAGTCATTACCTGGGAAAGAACGGTGCTTGCCGAAGCGAAAGAACTCGGTAAAATATGGGAATAGCTCAAAAAGCTTTGGCCCCCATTAGAATCAGATGAGCCAGTCTAGTCCGTCTGATTCTATCTAGATCGTAGTAAAGAACACTGCACCATTCGTTCGGGATTAAGACGGATAATGTGAACCCACATGGATGAGTCTGAACAACACTCTATACTATTTCAGCTGATACGCATTTGCAAGATATGTATATTTGTATTCCAACATTTAAGATTAAAATAATTCGTATTGTCACAGTAAATAAATATACTGTGACAATACGAATTTATGCCATCGCCATCGGAGCAAGATGTTCGCAATATCTTGCTTCAATTTTGGCCCAGTCATCAGTTAATGACTATCCAGTGGTGGTCTTCACTGAAGCATCGAACATAACTCGTATAGTTTTATTGTTGTACGGTCTTCCTTGAGACTGCCTTCCTCAATACAGTGATGAAGTATATACTAGTTATGATTTACCTTGCTTTCTTTGTGCTTCCCTCGGACTAGCTCCATGTGTTTTAGGTATTCTTCGTGAACGTTATCATTCTCAATGAAAAATTGTAAATAGTTGTTCTTTGATTCCTTTGTTACCACCATATAATTTTTGGTTGATGCTCATTGTTCCAGATCTCCAGATTGCCTATTATAACCCATCACCTATCGATTCCCGGAGTGGTGACGATGCATCAACCACGATTGAGTGTTTTCAATCTGTATGTGTATGTGGGTTGAACCGTGAGCCTCTTGTGGCATTGAGTTCTGGAATTATTTCCGCTTTCTTTAATTATTTATATAGCCCATCCCAAATTCAGTGTTTTGAGCCATAGCCTTCTGATGTTTCTCCTTTATAATGTTATCGGTTATTATTAATGAATAGTTATCCGCCCCAATCACCAAGTCGGTTGATGTTTCTCCTTTATAATGTTATCGGTTATTATTAATGAATAGTTATCCGCCCCAATCACCAAGTCGGTTGGTTGTGGGCAATTGTAGTGGAGATCGGCTAGTGAAAATCCTCCAGATGCTTCCATTTACTTGAGTCAATATTGGTTTAAGGGTGTTGTTGAGTGAGCTTGCGAATACTAAGGCGTTGACAAGCATAGAAAACTCCCCGAAGATCTTGGGTTTAGCTTGATAGTTATGGAACGTCTGGAAACGCGAACCTTGTTCCCACCTATGCCAGCAAAATTCACGTTGATTATTTTTTTTTTGCATTCAATAGATGAGAGGCCTTTGATGCTATTAAGATGGCTTGAGATTCTGAGTCTATCAAGGATCTTAAAGTAGCGATCCATTCAGTGCCTTAAGTTACTTTGATCTAAGCGGTGGGTAATAAAACAGGTCCTTGTTGATTAATCAAAAGAGTTTGACTTTTACTCTTGCTTGAAGATGCTGCGTTGTTGCAGAAGTGTATGATAGTGTCCATTGCACACCATACATGTTAAAGATTAACACCGACCTCTTCTATGTTGTGCGAGTCAATGTACGCAAAGGTTGCAGTCACTTAGTAGCCTCGTTCTGTCTAACGTTGGCTTTCTCCGCAGATACTGGATCCATTTTTTGATCGTTATGAATATTACAAATGACTCAAATGATGAGTTCGAATTTAGTCGTTCCATATTGTGCAATATTTCCTTCGCGAAGATGTGAAGGTTTCTTGGGAGTGACAACTGTGAATTGAAATATTTAGGAGGCAGAAGGTAGAGAGTATTGACTGTACTGAGTGCCAATCCATTTCATAATTTTCGCCAGTTCTTGAAAGGTGGTCGATAAGTTGTGCTGCACTTTTCTGTAAGTGCGACTTATCCGAAGTTGTTTCAATGAATGAGTTTAGTAAATATGTCGTTGAATAAACTCCAATTTTCGTAGTCTCTCGCGAAATTTGGCTCTTCCAATATCGGCAATTTGATTTTTGGACCTCCCATTGCTCTGAGTATTTCTCTCTGCGGGTGTTGTAATCTGATAATCTGATCTGTTGCTTCCCCCTTGGCCTGTAAAGTGCCGTGGTAGTCATTTTTAACATACGAGGTAATTGTTCATCCTCATCACTTTCTCCTTAAATTTCTGTGTGTAACTGGTCGATCACATCAATTTGGTTTTGCAACTGGTTGCTCTTAAGCTGCAAATAAGTGTTTCATTACTCTCTGGTATCTAATGGGTGGTCAGTCAAAGCGACATTTTTGCATAATTTTTTTTAACAGTCGGTTGATATGCCGCTCGATCGATTCAGTACGAGGTGGTTCCGTATTTTTTTAAACATTTTTGTTGGCATTAGCAGATGACGATTGTTATTGATCGGATAGCGACTTTAATCGTTGTTGTAATTGAGTAAGCAAATCGTCGTAATTTTCGACCACCTGCTTCATATCTTTAAGATAAAAGTTTTTATCGCTTAGCGACGACGTATTGATGATTTTGTCATTGGCTGAGTTCAATTTTGAATACAAGTCCTTCAGTTTTTCCATACATTCTTGGAAATAGCTCCGACCTTTGCGATGGTCCTTTGCATATAGTTCCAACTTATGGCAGATATCTTGTATGAGTTCTTCTGCTTCGATAGTAATGGCGAGTTAAATGCAATGATTCGTGCGTTACGATTCATGACGTGGTCGGCAGAACTACTACTGAATTCTTTACTGGTATGATCATCCCGTTGACGAGAAGATCCGGCTCGTGAGACCATGAAACATCTATTGCATGTTAACCCTTCGTGGAGACATTTGCTGTTAACCCTCAATGAAGTACTTTGTTGAACTTGGTTCGACTCATAGTCTTGCTATTGGAATACTTGGCGTTATTTCAAATTATTATACTGTCGTCGAAAATTCAACTCAAATACTAACACAGAAATTTCCTTACGAACCAATACCTGAGAATTCTTAAATCTGAGCGGAACCTAATCACATTGTTAATTTACATCCCTCGCGCCCACAAAGTATGTGTTATACATCCCAGCGAAGATTATACGTTAACCTTAATTCAAAACGACATCAACCTGAAAAAAGCATTTAGATTATTTAAAATGTAATAAAGATTACACACAATTTCTTCTATAATCACACGTCACTCTACACATATATTAGGCGAAACGAATCACCTTTATATACACACATCTTCTATATTTATAGAACAAATTTTGTGTATTTCTTAATAATCGTAGAGTTACACCTACAGATAATTTTTTTTTTACTTTTATGCCTAACGCAAAAAAATTTCGATTTACTGCACGACAATTTGACATAAGATTATTTTTTATATTTTCAGGTATGAGCGTCATTTTATCTGCGAAAAGTAGGTAAGTAGCGTTGTTGACAACATGACATATTAATTTATTTACTTATCCATTTCTGTGTATGTATGTATGTCTTATTAAAATCTAGGAATTAGTTTGCTCCTCGAGCGCGGTATGACGATGATATTGAGTCTGTGTACTTACATACAAAGCTTTGTGTAAGGATGCACCTGTTGATTCAATAAATATCAACTTAATTATCCATTAAAGTGTAGATTAAACTCGAATCAATTCGATCGATATACCCTCCCGAACAACTTTCGGTGAAAACAACTTCTGTGCTCCAATGTCATGTAGAATGCCACGTTGACCTGAACTAATCTCTATACCTGTGAAATACACCCAGAAAAAGCTACATAAGTCAATGCTTTATTGCAAAAATGACGCAACAAAATGGTAGTCGCTCGTCAGATAACCATGAGTCCATTTAGTATTTGAGAGTATCCAGATGGTTTCAGGAAATTGGTATACCTAAATCAGAGAGTAGATACTAGCCGAGATGTATATCGATCTCGGCTAGTATCTACTCTCTGATCTGAGAAGGCTGATCGACTTATCGTTCTAACTTTGCTGTGAATTCGTTATCTCATTGGCGTCGATGTACAGCAGAAGGTAAGACAAGTTTGGGACGTCTGTAGCTCAACGAACTGTAATAATCCACTAGAAGGAACCTAACGTCAATTTTAAGTGGCCTAATAGAGGCCAAAAATGGACAGAACGCCACTCAAAAGCCTGACTGAAATTTGCCCACGTACAATAGAGGTTAGTTCTATTCACTGACGAGTCCCGTTAATAATAAGTAGAAGAGGGTCTACCGTCGTTCAAAATAGCTTTCGATGTGCTATTTTGCAGTGACGTTAAGCGTTGAATAAGGAGTAGAATCCGACCCCCCATCTCGCTATGCAAATATTGTGAACCGCATGTGAAGAGAATATCGTGTAAAAATAGGTTGTTTTAAAAAATCGACTCAAACTTTTGTCAGCGCTGAAGTATTGAGTCGATTTAATCAAATGAAGCCCATCCAATCAAATTAATTAAAACTACACGTAAACATTGCAAAATTCATACGTCCTTCTTCAACCACTTCACTAATGAGAATCCAAATAATTCTATCAAGACAGTATCTATAACGACGACCGCATACATTAAACGTACATCGCTGCTCATTTCAAATGGTTCAAAATAAATGAGATGTAAGTTGGGCCATAAACCAAATCTATATCATACTGGTGGGTTTTCATCTCTTCTTTGGCTCTTGGGGCAGTTTACCTTCATTATCAAAATCTATGTCGACGATCTGGTTCGAACAGTATCTGAATGTTTTATGTGATTGATATTTGGACTGAGCGTCTTGAGATTTGGTGTTCGAGGAGAAAAATGTGTGAGTCAGGCTAACATTAATTTAATGGTTTTCACTTAGCGTAGATCCAATCAAAAAAATTTCAGCTACTGTGCTTTATGGCAGAAGTAAGTGTTTAACGGTTTGTAGTAAAACTAAAATCAGTTTTAGATGCAAAGAAATTACCAAAGAACGAAACCTAGATGTCTCCAAGCCATGCAAAGAGGAAAATATAAAAACCAATAAAATCGTCGAACAGTTTTTTTACTTTTTAGTTTTTGCACTGAAAAGGAAGTAAACCACCACATAAAACAAAAGCTTGAAAAATGCGGTGCGTTCTGATAGCACACAAAACGTAGTTGAGAGTAGGAGGCAACCACGTGACTTAGAATACCCCGAATTGGGAAAATTGCCAAAAAGTATGTTCACCGTAGTTGTGGACGTCATCATAAATGACTGATATGGACTTTTTTTTTTTTTTTAATGATTACGTAGCACTTAGGATAGTATATTTATCCTTAATATGATTGTTCTTGTGCCCTGTGGTTGGGGGCATTCGTGTTTCGTAAATATTACGAACGAAACATGAGACCCATAGAATACCACCACAGTATCCAGAGCTTGTCGTAGGAGGCGACTAAATCTGGTTGGATCGCTGGGCTGACGACCCGCATCCGTAAAAAAATATCACTGTTAAAAATGTCAACAAAAATAAGCAAAAAAAGGCTGTCTTGGACTTTCAAGCAGTCGATAATCGAATGTGTAAGCTTCGCTTGCACATGAGATTAGCCAACCTGTCAATTGTCTGTATACATGCGCCCACTGATGTAAGCCAATCCCAGGATAAAGACTCATTTTACAATAATCTGGATAATCTGATGGGCTGTATACCGGAGCACGATGTCAAATTGGTGATTGGTGACTTTAATGCTAGAGCTGGCAGAAATCAGACCGACTTATGTAACAATATAGGTCCGTACTCCCGACACGAAACTGCGACCGAGAATGGGGAAAGAATGATGTACTTTGCGATCGCTCATGATCTCAAAGTAGCAAGTACATTCTTTCCTCATAAAAACATCCACTTAGAAACATGGACACACCCACGTAAAACATCCCGAAGCCAAATTGACCATGTGTTGATTTCAAAAGGGCGGGCTCGGGTTGTCCAAGATGTGAGATCATATCGGTCGTCAACAAAATTCGTAGGCAGTGACCATTTTATGGTTGCTGCAAAGCTACGATGGAAATTTTCGTACAAGTCAGGGAGGACAGGAGAATATACAACGCGATTCTCCTGTGAAGGTCTGATAAATGAAGAAATGCAACGAAAATATCAAGATCTTGTCAGCAATAGCATTATACAATCCAATTACCAATCTGATGATGTGAACAGTGTCTGGGAAGTATTGAAAACCTCGGTTGTCGATGCTGCCCAGCACACTCTCGGTATAGTGAAAACTAAGCCCAAAAATGATTGGTTTGATGAGGAGTGTCGTCTTGCTGTTGAGCAACGAAATATAGCCTATAATGAAGCGCAGACTCGGTTTACAATCGCAAGGAAAAACAAAGCAGTTCTCGCTAGAAGGACAGCTAAACGCATTTGTAGACTGAAGAAGCGAGAATGGTGGAAGGCCAAGGTCTTAAGAGTACAACAACTCAGCAATGAGCACAATTCGCGTGGTTTCTTTAAAGGAATCACCGAATTGCACCATACCTTAAGATCTCGGTCAACTGCCATTCGGGACCAGGATGGAAACCTCTGTGTTAACGTCGATGCGGTACTCGATACATGGCGTGAACATTTCTCTGATCTACTTAATGTTCCACATGTATCACAAGCTGTGTTTGAATACCCTCAAATACAGACCGCGGAGATGTTCATTGAGGATCCATCCTATGAGGAATTCACAATGGCCATGCAGAAATTAAAGAAAAATCGTTCACCTGGAGTTGATTGCATTAATTCAGAGCTCTTGATATTCGGAGGGCTAACTTTGTGGAACTGTCTTTTCGACCTTGTTCGATTGGTATGGCGAAATGAAGTGATGCCCGAAGAATGGAAAGTGGCCGCGTTATGCCCAATTTTCAAGAAGGGTGATCGCTTGAAATGTGAGAATTATCGCGGTATAGCTCTCCTTTGCACAGCATATAAGTTACTGTCATACATTATCTTGGGAAGAATTACTCCTCTGGCGGAGGAAATTGTCGGTGACTACCAAGGAGGATTCCGTCCAAATCGGTCAGTCACTGATCAAGTTTTTTCGCTACGGATGATTCTTTCCAAGTACTACGAAACATCTCGCGATGTACACCAGGTATTCCTGGATTTCAAGCAAGCCTATGACTCGATCAATCGAGAGAGATTATGGTATGCGCTTGAATATTTAGGAATACCGAAAAAATATGTACATCTGTGTAAAATGACAGTAACGCAGTCACAATGCTGTGTCAAAGTTGAGAACAGGCTATCGAGAACTTTTGCAATCAATTCCGGTGTTCGACAAGGAGATGCGCTGTCCCCGATACTTTTTAATCTCATGTTGGAATACATCCTTCGTAAAAGTGAAACACCTCAGGACAACATCTTATTCCGACAATCCAATCAACTTCTTGCTTATGCAGATGATATCTGTGTGATTGGATTAAATGGCAACGGAGTGAAAGAGATACTTGATCCACTGGAACAGTGTTCAGCTTCTGTTGGTCTCAAAATCAACGAGTCAAAAACCAAATATCTAATCTCGGGTTTTAGAGACCAAGACGCAATTGATTTCAGTAGTGGTAACCACACGTTTGAAGGAGTGATGAGATTCAAGTATCTTGGATCTCTCATCACTCACGATAATAGTGTGGGAGAGGATATCAAGGTCCGCCTTGCCGCTGGCAATCGGGCTTTGTATCCTCTACGTCCACTGCTGAAATCAAAATATCTTGCAAATACGGATAAGCTGAAACTGTACAGAGTGTTGATCAGACCCGTTGTCATGTATGGATGTGAGAGTTGGACCTTGACGGATGAGTACGAAAGATGGCTTCTAACATTCGAGAGAAGAATCATGCGTGTGATATATGGTCCAAAACGCGACGTCGATGGCACTTACCGAGTTCTTTTCAATCACGAGATCAGGAATTTAATGCAAATTCCTGATATCGTGCATGAAATTAAAGGACAGCGAGTACGCTGGCTCGGACACGTTCTGCGTGCTGATCCGAACCGAATGATTCAGCGAACCTTTAAGGGTGAACCGCCTTTCGGTAGGCGAAGAGGTCGCTGTAGGCGACGATGGCTCCACGGCGTAGAGAGCGATCTGGCTTCTTCAAACTGCCTACAACGGTTTGAAGAGCTGGCTCGTGATCGAAACCAATGGAGTCAGATTGTTGACACGGTACGGGCCAATAATGGCCTGTAAAAACCGTTAAAAAAAAAAAAAAAAAAAATTATTGTTCTTGAACAACAAACTCACAGTACTACTAATAATAAGGATGGGAAGGAATTAGGAAGGATGGAGGTTGGAAAGGACTCAAGGAATAAGGGTTTTAGTCTTCAAGTTTCATACTTTTGATATTAAGTTTAAATCTCTGCCAAGGGAAACGCTCCACAATTCAGCTCATTCCACATTCGCGCACTCCGGACAAAAAACGAGTTCTGGAACCTATTGGTCCTGGCGAATTTAATTTCCAGATTATATCTGTGTAAAGGTCTTCTTAAGTTGCGCGTGGGTCTTGATAAACCACGCATAAGTTCGTAAAGTTCCGATGAGCAATAACCATGAAAGTATTTGTACACATAAAGCTCCCACATTCCGCCTGTGGGAAAGAGAATCGAGATTAGAAGATACATTTAAATCCGCGATCATTCTAGATGCTCGGCCTTGGACTCGATCGAGTGCAGCCAGATGTGTTTTTGGTGCTCCAGCCCAAATGTGAGAATTATACTCTGGTCTAGGTCTTATAAAGGTCTTGTAAATTGAAAGTGCTTCAGATGGTGTAAAATAAAACTTACATCGCTGCTTTGTTTATTTGTTCATTCCAGAACATTTTCTTTCAAGCAAGTCAAGCCGAGAATCGAAAATGAGTCAGATGTAGCCAAACTGCATTCGCCAATCAGAAAAGATGGCGAATAGCCATCATTTCGGCCAGAAAAAACGCAGGATTGAAATTTGTTGGGATTGAATTCAACCCTGTTAGCTTCACCCCATTCCAAAATTGTAATGAGATCACGCTTAAGGCGATCCTTCATAGCAATTCTTTCTGCGAGAACATCGTTTCGCGATGAAGAAGAAGGTAAGCAGTATGAGGAGGAGAGTGAGCTGCCATCAGCATAAGTATATATTGGATTGAGCGTTGATGATAGAAGATCATCGATGAAAATTAGAAAAAGAGTTGGAGAAAGGACGGATCCTTGAGGGACACCAGCGTTTAAAGATTGTGGAATGGAAGTCGTGCCATCTACCACCACTTGGATTTTACGACAGAAAAGAAAATTCTCAACCCATAGAATTAAAGAACCGTGAAAGCCAACTGCCCTCAGTTTGCCCAGTAAACCCTTGTGCCACACGCGATCAAATGCTTTCGAAATATCAAGAGCAATGACTTGTGATTCACCAGATTGATGGATATACTCCTATTCCATTTTTCAGTGATGACGTTAATTAAGTCTCCGGCTGAGCGTACTCGGCGAAAACCATACTGACGATCTAAAATTAGGTAGTGATCTTCCAAATAATTCATCAGTTGAAAATTGATTATCGTTTCAAGTACTGGAAAACACCGAGACAATAGCGATTGGACGATAATTCGAAGGGCCCGACTTGTTGCCCTTTTTCGGCACGGGATGTACGTTAGCAATTTTTCAAATGGAAGGAAAAATGCCAAAAGACTTAGATCGGTGGAACAAACATGAAAGCGGCTTTCACAAGGATTTATTACAATGTAAATGGGGTTAATGTTTGCAAGAACATTGGCGACAACTCTAGGTCGGAATCTAATGCGGCGCATCGACAAGCTGGCTTCACATCACAGGTTTTGTTGAATTAGATTGAGCTAAGTTGGAGTTTGCAGCAAATTTTCGAGCGAAGAGATTAGCCTTTTCATGGACAGTGGAAAAAATACTATCTCCATCTTTGAGAGGCGGTATAGAAGATTTCCTACTTTCCAAAAAGTTTTCCTCGGCTTCACGAGCAAATGACCAAAACGTTTGATTGCTCTTGGTGGTATCTAACATATGCCGCAACTCTGCTCTAACTTCTTTTCGTATTCTAGTTTAGCTATGGATATCGTTCGTGTTGCTAGGTTTTCTAGCCACTTTGAATTCGGATAGATGTTCAGCTGTCGGGTTTTGGGGATACTTGCGGTGACAAGCTTCTTTAAGGGCGGTTGCTTTCCTGCAGTCGTGATTGTGCCAAGGATTGTTTAACTTTTTTGGCTTAGAGAAACTGTAAGGAATAAACTGTTCCATTCCTGTGAGAATGACAGTAGACACCAGAATGGCTGCCCGGTCAATATTATCGAAGGCAAAGCAAGGACGCCATTCGAACTCTTGAAAGAACTTGTTCATTCCTAACCAGTCAGCATTTTTAAAGTGCCACAATCGCCGTTTTGGTTGAACCCTCTCTTGACAAGTCCACGACGTTGGAAATTCCGCTGTAAATAAAGAGTGATAGTAAGTAAAGAGTGTTGACTATAAATAAATATCCATATATATGTATATACACTCTAAAAACTAATAGTGAATAAACACTAAAAAATATGTATTTTACCACAAATTCTGATTGTAAAATACACAACGACGTTTAATTTTACACACTCGCGTTGTGATTTATTGAAAAATGACGTTATTCACTCAATCGCAGTAGTTTACATGAAAAGCGTAGTAAAAAACTCAAAAATTGTGCGAATTCCCGAAAAGTCAACCGTTTTTTACTCTGCAGTAGTGATTTACAATTTTTCTGTGTTAATTATCAACCAAAAAATTGTTTAAAACTATTTTTGTTGCAATTACCGAATAGAAGCGTTAATTTTCTTTGGAGTGTTTCAAATTTAGGATACAATAAAATTCGCTAGAGTAATGTTGGCAACCCGACTTATAAACAAACTGGCTGTGGATAGTACGATCAATCAATAAACAAGAACGATCCTTGTTATGATAATGATATGATTTTTCGTCAACAGATTTTGTAATGAGACAATGACGTCACACAACGTTGGAGGGTAGGTTAAGATTTCATTTCAGATAAATAATACAGAATGGAAAATTATTCAAATTATAAAAATTAATTGTCATCAAATCTTTAAAGGATTATGAAATATGGCCATTTTTAATCACTGTTTATTCAAAAATCTTGATAGTACAATTTTACACTAATTAAGCGGATTTTTCCAATTTATACGAGTAATTTTTCAACATTTAAAATAGAAATTTCACTATTAAATTGTGCGATTACTCACGTTTAACGTGGAAATAATTCACACGCTTTTAGTGTGATTTTTTAAAATCACACTACGATGAAAATTAACTACAATAATTGAAGGCAACAGATAATCTTTGTATGTGTCGATAGAGAAAGCAGCGTGAATGATACGAAAAAACCGAAAGATGATCCCATCGATGAAATAATTTACAGTGTGATCTTAATTTATTTACATTCATTCTGTACCTTTTGCTATGTAGCAAGACAATGTACGCATCATGTATTCATTTTAAACTGTTACTCTAAATCAGCCATCTTTAATATCAGAGCCATCTTGATTTGAGACGGTAATGTTGTGGTTTGTGTTTTTGATATAATTAGTACTAATTCTTATATGATTCCAACCTAAATATACTCAAGAAAAATTTTATACGATTTTATCTTTTTTAGATTTATTCGCTCCTTCTAATATTTAGGTCTACTAAAACTTTGGATTATTACTAGGATTATGTTAAATTGTTCACATTTTAACAGAATTAATTTTAACAATATCAGCAAGCTCTTATCAGCCAATGCTAGATATGTTAATCCATCAATGGTTGAGTATATTAACATATATTTGACTCGAAATTGGATGGCCATTATCGGCCAATTCTAGAGATGTTGATCCAGGTCTGACTATTACATGAGGTTGACTAGTGTATTGTCTACTTAAAACCACCTCGTGCTAAAGTCGCTTGACCAAGGTATTTGTTTAAGAAAATTTTTCTTGTTGAGAATATTGACATAAATTTTACTAGAAATTCTTTTTCTGACTATTACATAATATAGACCAATATATTTTCTACCTTAAACTTCCTCCTTTTTGTGTGACATCGGCGAGTTACGTAATGGTACTCCACAGTCAACAATAACAACGGATGTGCATCATCAAATTCCAATCATCAATGCAATATTGCTGAGAAAAAAAATAGAAATTTAAGACGATCAACATATACTTATGTTGACTCGTCAAAACAAATATAAGTACATTTTATTTTCGCACAGTAAACAAAAAATGCATTTCATTGAAATGCATTTCGTATATATGTCTCGCACAGTTGTAATTTTGGAGAGTTTATTTAATGTAATCAAAGAGTCCAGAATAAAACGATTATAAAAATTTTAATATTCTTTTTTTTATTTTTAATCGAACCTACAAGTATAACTGGCGCAGCCGATAGCGGATATTTTTCGAGTATCCAAACTGAAAAAAAAAGTGTGATAATTTATTCGTAAAAAGTACTTGTCGAGTTGGACAAAACACGCGATTTCGTTAAATACATAAGTTACAAGTGATAAAAGTGTTGTGGAAAAAAAAATATATATATATAAACTGTGTTTGATATCACCTCGAAGCTATTATTTCTTAAATAATATTGAGTGATACTCCAGCGAAAATATATATAACATTTAGTGCCTATATATAATAAAAAGTACGAAGTGTAATACAACATAGAATGAACTTCATCACCTGGATAACGATTACATGGTAAGTGAGAATTTTTGGTCAACCCCATAAAATCCCAAATACCCATTCATTAATATTGATTGAAATATCTCTCAAAAAGATCAAATCTATAGATTTTGATGCTCAGGTGATTCTGTACATGTGTATACAGGCCTGAAATAATTAAGAAAATAAAGTGAAATAGTGAATAATTTAAAAAGAAATTTAAAGATATACATTTTTAAGACGCAATCTCGATGAATACGACCGAATAATTAAATTGATTAACGATAAAAATAGAATTAAAATAAATAAGAATAATAAAGAAAATTATATGAGTAAAAACGACAGAAAACAGTTAGAAGATTTAACAAAATTAGTAGACAACTTAGCAATAGATATAAGCAAATTATCGAAAAACAAGGTACCACATAAAATAGATAATAAAATGGCTCCACCTAATGACGAACAATTAGCTAAATTAAATACTTTATTAAATGCGTTTAAAATACCAGACCCAATTAAGTCACTACCGACATCCTCGGGTAAAAATAACACGCTACATGAATTTATTACAAATGTTGACGAAATTATCCAACAAACCGAACAGGTAATGGGAATAGGTGAAACACCTATCACATTCTTGCGAGCCATCAGAAATAAGATCATTGATGAGGCAGACAGTGTTTTAACAACATACGGAACGGACGTAGACTGGACTAAAATGAAGGCTAATCTCATCTCACACTACAGTGACAAGAGAAACGAAACTTCATTAATACGAGATTTACATACAATCTATCAAAGTGGAGACACAGTCGAAAAGTATTACGGGAAAATAATGGAAATTCAATCCGCCATTATTAACTTAGTGAGATTATCAAACTCTGGATCAATAGTTAAATCAACCAAAGAAAAGTTATACCGAGAAATGTGTTTATCTACATTCCTCGCAGGGCTAAGGGAACCACTGGGTTCAAGTATTCGATCACGAGACCCAATAACAATTTCAGAGGCATTTAGTCTATGTTTACAAGAGCAAAATATGTACTATATTAGAAATCACAGAAGTGTATCTATAAGTACAAATCGAATTCAGTCAAGACAGACTCAACCAATTATACAGAGACCATTATTATACCCAAAACCACCCTTGAATCAAAATAATACTTACTATAACCATAAACCATTCCCCTTTAGGCCTCAAGGTCAACAGACATTCAATTCACTACCTTTTCGACAAAACTTTGGACATCTAAATTCAAAACCTTTACCACCACTTCCTAAACAACAACCTCCTCAAATTCCCAATAGAAACAATAGAATCGAGCCAATGGACACACAATCTAACATGAATAAATACAGTCAACCAACTAGATTCCAACAAAATGGACTACCAAGATTTAATTTCCAACAAAGACGTCCTCCTAATTTCCAATCTAGGGAATTATTTAATTCCGAACAATATGACAATCTAGATGTTCAATATGAGGAACAATTTGACGAATCAAATTATTTCCCAGATTTAGACAGTTACCAACCAGTCAATGAAGGAAATATTCCAGAAGTCAGTGTCGAAGAACCTACTGATCAGGTTTTTCAGCAATTAGCCTCGGAAAGCCAATTGGATACATAAATTCTCATTCAACTAATAAACCAATGTTACCATATATCGAGATAACAGTTAATCCCAAATTTAAACTAAAATTCCTTATAGACACTGGATCCGATTCCAGCTACATAGATCCTAAATTTATTATCCCCTCAAAAATCAAACAAATCAAGCCTCTATTCGTAAAAACATTATTTAAAGAACACGAAATTAATCAGCAGGTCATAGTACCGGGATTCTCAGAGTTCAAAACAAAAGAACCACTACCCTTTTATTTATTTAAATTTCACCAGTATTTCGATGGACTCATAGGGCTAGATTTGATTAAACAATTAAAAATTAAATTAGATTTTCATAAATCGGTACTGGAAACTGATAAAGTCACCATACCATTTATATATCGTCCGAATTATACATCCCCGATTCACAAAATTCCTCCTCGTAACAGAATGCTCATTCCAATCCCAATTGATACCAGGGAAGGAGAACTATATATTAAACCCATTGAAATAAATTCCCAAACAATAATTCCTGAAGGAATTTATAAAGCTAAAAACTACCAAATGTTGGTAGAAGTTATAAACTTCTCAAATAAAGAACAAACCGTTATTTTCGAACAACCAATCAAAACTGAACCCATATCCAACTATAAATTGGAAATAAACCATTGTTCAGTTTATAATGAGACTTTTAATAACCAAGATATTAGGGAACTCATTAGAACTGACCATCTTAATCCTGAAGAAAAACTATTAATCGAAAAATTATGTCAAGATTTTGAAAGTATCTTCCAAAAAGAAAATCAGAGCCTAACTTTTACTAATGCTGTAAAACATTCTATTGACTTGAAATCCGAAAAGCCCATTTTTACTAAATCTTATCGTTACCCATACGCACATAAAGAGGAAGTAGAAAGTCAAATAACTAAAATGCTTCGTGATGGGATAATTAGACCATCATACTCTCCTTGGTCCTCTCCTATCTGGATTGTCCCCAAGAAAAGTGACGCATCGGGCAAGGTAAAATGGAGATTAGTCGTAGACTACCGTAAACTCAATGATCAAACCATTGATGATAGGTACCCATTACCTAACATCACAGAAATCCTAGATAAATTAGGTCGATGTAACTACTTCACCACACTAGACCTAGCATCTGGTTTTCACCAAATTGAGGTTAACCCCACAGATATTCCTAAAACTGCTTTCACAGTAGATTTTGGCCATTATGAGTATGTAAGGATGCCGTTTGGCCTAAAAAACGCCCCATCAACCTTTCAACGGGTTATGGATAACGTTTTACAGGGACTCCAAGGAAAATCCTGTCTATGCTATATGGATGACATAGTAATCTTCAGTTCATCCCTTCAGGAACATATCTCCAACTTAAAACAAGTTTTTCTTAGATTAAAAAGTGCAAATCTCAAGGTTCAGTTAGATAAAAGTGAATTCTTACATAAAGAATTAACATTTTTGGGTCATATCATATCAGAAGATGGCATCAAACCGAACCCAGAGAAAATAAAGTCTGTAAAGAATTTCCCATTGCCTAAAACGGAAAAGCAGATCAAGTCATTTTTAGGGTTACTTGGTTATTATAGGAAATTCATAAGAAATTTCGCAGACATAACCAAGCCACTGACATCTTGCCTAAGAAAAGACAAAAACATAGTATTGGATGAAGAATATATTAGTTGTTTCAACCGATGTAAAGAAATGTTGTGCAACAACCCAATATTGCAATACCCAGACTTTACAAGAGAATTTATTGTTACCACAGATGCAAGTAACTTTGCTTTGGGAGCAGAGCTTTCTCAAGGAGAAATCGGCAGGGACCTTCCCATTTGCTATGCTTCTAGAACATTGAATAGTTCTGAAACAAACTATAGTGCAACAGAAAAAGAACTTCTAGCGATAGTTTGGGCCGTGAAACAATTTAGACCATACCTGTACGGCAAACGGTTCAAAATCGTGACAGATCACAAGCCACTTCAATGGTTAATGAATCTGAAGGAACCCAATTCTAAATTAGTCAGATGGCGACTAAAGTTAGAAGAATACGATTACGATGTCATATATAAAAAAGGCATCTTAAACAGCAACGCAGATGCACTATCTAGACTGGAACCCGAAATCAACGTAACTACCATATCATCGAATCAAAGTGAATTTTTAGGCTTTCCAGACAATCTATCCGACGTAGATTTAACAGCCAATACGTGTAACTTTCAACCTGAATCATCCACGAAAGTAGTCTTGGATGACAAACAACTAGGAATATTAATTCCAAATAATCCAGACGTGACTATCCTTCCAACACAAACACCTTTAAATGAATTTAAAAATCAACTGTACATTAAACTCGGAACTACTTCAAATCAATATCAAGAACGTCATCAAGTATTCTTCAAAACTAAACAGAGGACGACTATCACTATATCGAAAAATCATAAGAATATGGACCAGATTATAGATCATATCATAAAGGCCCATACTTCTTCAACAGGTATCACAGCTATAGCATGTGAAGACAAATTTCTTGCCGAAATCGATCGTAAATTAAAAATGTCTCCAGACACACCAACAAAATGCAAGATCTTACGAAGTAATGTGCTATTGACGGACATAGAAGATCCAAAAGAACAACAAATACAGATAGACAAAGTTCATCTGGCAGGACAGCATCGTGGTGCTGAAGAAAACTATCTTCAATTACGACGGACAATATATTTCCCGAACATGAAAACAACAATACAACAATACGTTAACAAATGCCATATTTGCCTTACAAGCAAGTATAACAGACTGAATAAAGAAACCCAATTAGAAATTACAGAAACTGCCACCAAACCTTTAGACATAATACACATGGACACATTTAGTATAGAAGGACGAAAATTCCTTACAATACTAGACAAATTCTCAAAATACGGACAAGCAATACCATTAATAGACGGTACAAGCGACAGCACTCTTAGGGAACTGAAAATTTATATATCAATACACGGTATACCACGGAAAATTGTAACGGACAATGGAAGGGAATTCATTTCATGCCACTTTAAAACATTCTGTTCAAATAAAAACATAGAACTACATTTTACAACTCCAGGTAACTCAACCGGAAATTCTCCTGTTGAGAGATTTCATTCCACATTAATAGAGATATATCGAATTACAAAAATCAATTGTACAGACCCAGACATGGAAACTGACGAATTAATGACGGACGTTATTATAACATACAACAACACAATACATAGTACTACAAAAATGACTCCCTTAGAATTAAAAAACGGTCACTACACAAAATTAACAATATTCCCAGAAGCTAACCCGAACTTAACGTTAGACGAACACATACAGGATCACAATAACCAGTACAAAAACTTATGTACGGAAATAACCAAGCACGCACATGATAACAAGGTAAAAGTAATAGAAAGACTCAATAAAATTAGGATTCCTCCTAAGTCAATACACACTAACGATATCGTATACGAAAAATTGAAACACCGAAATAAACACATGCCACGTTTTAAAAGACATGTAGTTAAGAAGAACAATAAAATAACTATCACTAACGACCACAATAAAAGAATTCATAAAAACAAAATAAAACGAATCATTTCAGGGCCATCACAACAACCCACAGCCAACTAATGGAAGTAACTGACTATTCTTCTAACAAGGGTATCATACCAATACAACTAGGGAATGCTAGAATTATACAAGACTATACGAAATTGCTTCATATAATCAACATTTCAACATACGAACCATTGATACAAGGTATCAAAGACAATATAGACAAACAACAAAAAATTAAACAGAACATTAATTTGGACACGTTATTCCTCTCACGAAATAATATAATTAACAACAAAGTACAAGTACTTCAAGACACATTGAATCATATAAAACCAATACAAGTAAAGAGACCAAAAAGAGGAATACATATTATATTTGGAGATATACCTTTTATTGAATACACACAAATTAAAACCGCACTAAATAACGTACATACAAATGAAAAGATCATGACTGACAAAATTAACGAACAGATTAGTTTAAATAATAAAATGATAAACAGATTTAGAGATATAGAAAACGCAATAGCATCAGAATCAAAATTAGTACAAAAAGCTATAACAGAATTTAGAAATACTACTCAAGACATATTGGAAATTTCAGCATTCGAACAATTCATACATAACACCGAATACAACATTGAAAGATTACAAAGACACCTAGATGAAATATTAAACACAATAACACTAGCCAAACAGGGTTATATCTCACACTACTTAATAACAAATGAAGAAGCTCAATTTATTATTAATCAATTGCAAGATCAAAACATAAAAATTATATCCGAGTATCAATTATATCAATTTATAGAAATTAAAACAATCTTTAAAGATCCTTTAATAGTATTCATTGTTTCAATACCAAAATTTTATAGAGAGATATTCAAACATTATTATATAATCCCAATAACCATAAGCCAAACATATTCTATTCCCATCCCAAATCATTATATCACAATGAACGACCATAAATTTCAAATAAGCCATGTAATCAAATAAACAACGAATACTTCTGCAGAGAATTCGATACTCAACTAACTGCAACAGATTGTATCGCTAAAATCATCTCAAATCTACAAGCACCATGTAACTTGATCAACGAACCGATAGAAGAATCAATCATGCAAGTATTCTCACAATACCTCATCATCAATAAACGAGGCAATACGGAATATAGTACAACTTGCGGCATTCAGGAAACCCGTTATTTCACTAATATAAAACTTATAAAATTCAACAACTGCTCGATCACAATTAATGAAACAGTATACCAAAACAAAATACAAACCTTTAATGAAGAATTAATACATTTACAACCATTCCACGAAATAATCATCAAAAATATTTCGACACCAATAGACCTTCCTCAATTAATCAATTGGTCAATTAACAACATAGAAAAGATCAACAATCTCCGAAGTACAACAATTCCAAATACTTACCATCATACCTACTGGACCATATCAACATGTATTATAGTTGCGATCATTATATACCTCATCATATGGAGATATTGCCCATCCTGTACCCCTTGTGCATGGTACAATGACATAAAAGGCTCACCAATACAGGAAACATACAGAAATACTGAGGACAGTATTATTCTTCGGGGGGAGCAGTTACGTAATGGTACTCCACAGTCAACAATAACAACGGATGTGCATCATCAAATTCCAATCATCAAAACACTATCATCAAATTCCTATCATCAATGCAATATTGCTGAGAAAAAAAATAGAAATTTAAGACGATCAACATATATTATACTTATGTTGACTCGTCAAAACAAATATAAGTACATTTTATTTTCGCACAGTAAACAAAAAATGCATTTCATTGAAATGCATTTCGTATATATGTCTCGCACAGTTATAAGTTTGGAGAGTTTGTTTAATGTAATCAAAGAGTCCAGAATAAAACGATTATAAAAATTTTAATATTCTTTTTTTTATTTTTAATCGAACCTACAAGTATAACTGGCGTACGGTTCTTAATTCCTAATTTTAAAATATATAAGTCGAAAAAAAAAGCACTCAATTGTTTAAATTTGTACTAAAAATTCCTATAGGAAAGTACTTATTTTCCAATGGGAACTGTATTTAACAGTATGATACCAAAGATTATTTTACATAAAGATGACCCAACCAAAGCAAAAATTTACAATATGAACGATTTTGTTTTGTTTTGTTTTACTATAGAACGGGGGGACCCGTCACTATGTAGCAGAACCCGGAATAATAATTTTTGTATTTTAAAATGTTACTCTGATTGAACTATCTTTTTAGTATATAATAATCTTTGATGATACCTACACATTCAAGAAATCTGGGATCTGTGACATACTTCACATCCATTCCTACGACCTGTTCTAAAGCATGAGACTGTGATGGTATTCTATATACGGATCTTACGTTTCGTTCGAAGTATTTACGAAACAAATTGAAAATTGTTTCTATATGTGTGTATATATTTGGAAAATATTTAATAGGAATTTTCTATTAGGAATCTTCAATTAAATTAAAAACGAAATATTGGAATAATATACGTATATACATATGTACATACCTACATATTCCGTTATCATAAAAGACCAGATGTATGTTTACGTATTTATGTATACAAAACATAAATATTATCCAATAGTAAGATTGTATGCGGAGTACGAATTTTCCATATCGTAGGAGGAAGTTTATGTATCCAATTGTATATACAAATATGAGAAGACTATATACATATCGAAATCTAATTCAAATACATACAGATACATAACAGAATAATAAGAAAAGCAAAATTATTATTATTAAATATATTATTGTTAGAAATTTGTATTATTATAATATTTTGTTTCCAAAGTCAGCACAAAATTCTCGTATTCCAAATTGCTTGTGTATGCTTAAATTCTGATTGTAAGCTCCTATATACGTATACTCATATATACCAAAAATAATACTGGTACATACATCTATAAAATTTTATTTCATTTTCTTTTTGTGATAAGAAAGATTGTACCATGTTTATCTAATGTTCACATAATACATACATATGTGGGTTACAAAAAGTTATTGTCTAGACTTGATAGTATTTTGCTTTGGCTTTCTGGTTATTTAAGCTGAAATACAAAAATTTCTCTCAAACACGTACCATCTGGTATACTTATATACACATGTATATTGGCGTTATTAATAAGAATGATGTTTTCCGAGGGATATAATTTCGGTGATGGAAACAACTATTATGGAGCAAACATTATTGTCAAATCTAGAGATGACAAACAATCCGTATAGATCAACGAAAATTAAATGACCTCCTATAATGACGAGATATGCTAATCAAGGGTTGGTTATGTTGGATACGCGCGTTCAGCTGCAAAAATTCTATTATAAAATGGAAACGCTGGAGCAAATCGGTTGGTAGAGGTTGGCGTGATAGTTTTTTACCGTCAACTGTTTGTTGAGTCGATGGCTCCTCGAGATTAAGGAACGATCTAAGCAATGATGTTCTTATAAAGAGTAATTGTCTAGTCAAACAAAGCTTAAGGAATATTGTTTGAAGTTTGGTGTGAAGCTAGAAGACAGACATGTGCTTCGGTGAACTTGTTAAGTTATAGAAAAAGATTACTTTGATTGGATAGGACAGCAATATTACGGATGATGTGTTGAATGATTAAAATTTGGGTAAGTGCAGGGGCGTTTGACTGTATGCTTGAATTGTTGTTACTCGAGTAAAAATGGGTCAAGCGTGAAGAAGTTTTAGCACTGTATTGTAGGTTAGATATTTAGAAATTGAGTTGCTTGCTTTTTGTTTATGTGATTAACCAATGTAATCCTTATAAAATTTTTGTGATAAGACACATGAAAAGCGTGGGCCTGTAATATTTTGAAATTAAATAATATTTGATATTTTGTTTAATATATTCCAATAATACGATTATCAACACAAACTGGCTCAATCAAATATCAACCGTTGGCTATTATACACGGACACGATTCGGGAACTGGAACATCCTACTGTTGGGCATGCCCAGAAGAAAGGGAAAAAGAAATCTGATGAAGGAACTAGAACTCTATGTGAAAACCTTGACGAAGAAAGTAAGCCAGATAATGAAGAAGTATCCAACTGGCAACTGGTACAAACCAACAAAAAGAAAACAACCTGTCAGAACACAGCGTCCTCGTCCTGATGCCATCCGGATAACGCAAAGTGGATCTCTATCGTATGCTGAGATGCTTAAGAAAATGAAAGGGGGCTCAAATCTGAATGAACTCTCTGATAAAGTTATCCCCATACGTAGGACTGCAAATGGAGATCTCTTACTGGAGTTAGGGGAAGCTGGGCAGGCTAAAAAATTGGGATTGCAAACTGCGATAGAAAAATCTCTTGGTGCCGATGGAACAATACAAACATTAGCTCAGAGTGATGAGGTTTTAGTTGAAATTAAAGACATTGTTGAGGCTACAACAAAGATAGAGGTGCATAAGTCGGTTGTGGACAAGTTTTTTGGATGCAAAAGACCTATGGATAGACTGCATCAAGTCTCTGAGAGCTGCCTATAGAGGCACTCAAACGGCAGTGTTAGCTGTACCAAGATACATAGCTAAAGCGATGAATGTTGAAGGAAAAGTACGTATGGGTGGGTTATCTGCCGAATTCGAGATCAGAAAAAAGTTGCCCTTAAAGTGTTACAAGTGCTGGCAGTATGGGCACATAGCCAAATCGGCTAGGTGTGACGTGGATCGCTCTCACCTTTGCTACAAATGCGGAGAAGAGGGTCATGGAGTTAAAGATTGTAAGGGACAAGCAAATTGCATGCTTTGTCAGGCCAGGACGAGCCGTAATCATATAGCTGGTAGTGGCCGGTGCATGGTATTCATGGAGGCATTGAAAAAAGCACGGCGGCTATGAAGTTCCTCCAGCTTAACCTAAGCCATTGTGAGGTTGCACAGGACTTATTAGTCCAATCCGTGCACGAAACTAGAGTTGATGTCGCTATTCTGTGCGAACAATACGAAAATATAGAAAGGTGTAGCTAGGTAGCCGACGCAACAGGTAAAACTGCTATATGGGCCTGTGGCAGACGGATCATGCAGGAAAGTGCTAATACTCCCAATGTGGGATTTGTACGAGCGAAAGTAAACGGTTTGCATATCTACAGCTGCTATGCACCACCTAGTGCTACAATAGAAGAGTTTAAACGCTACTTGGACCGATTGATTGCTGATGCCCGAATACGAAATCCTGTTGTTATTGCTGGCGACTTTAACGCCTGGGCAACAGAATGGGGAAGTAAAAATACGAATAGAAGAGGATTAGCGTTACTCAAAGCATTCTCCTCAATAGATGTTGTGAGTCACACGGCAGCAGTAGTACTGAAGGAGCTGAGGCGCTTAGAGCGTGCTAAAGAAGTACAACACAATATGACTAAATAGCGATGGCAATCTCAATCTTACGTTGAGACACTGGGGAAAATAAAGAGTTTAAAAACTAGTCACCTCCATGCGAAGTAATGTCCAACGATAGTTCCGCATGGAGGATGAATGAGGGTGGGTGGTTTTCGATGGTAAAAATCCATCACTGTTGCTGTGATGTTTGCCCATCGCAGCTTCGTCTTCTTGAAAATTTACTCACTTTACCCAATAAACAAAAAAAAAAGAGATAGCACAACTCAATATTAGATAGACCACGAAATGGTCTACAACAAACTTCTCATATTTAATCCCTCATAGTAAGAAATACCTGCACGAATCATAACACTTCATGTCATGCTGTTTTTTAAATTGGAACCAATGGTCGAGCTTGGTTTAATGGTGTTATTTGTTGAATTGAGTTGGATCGCCGCATTCTTAAGGTGGCAAAATTGGATTTGTTGCGCAGATGCTGGAATGATATTTAACTGATTTGCCGAAGATACCACCAAAGTAGAGGCTTCACCTGTCAATTGGTGACCCTTCTCAATCACTATTAATCCACACCTGGGATCCTGGTTCTCTAGAGGAATTTATTGTGGTTTTAGCGAATATATGCGTGATAAGTACAAATCGTATCAATATTATTGGTTCGGGATCATCCTTACAGTACGTGCTTTTAAGATCACCTCAGGCCCGTAATGTTTTTGTTGACTTCCAACATTGCCAGTCAGCTTTTGTTGAATTTAAGAAGTTAGTTCGCACACAGATTTATGCTTATAGTTCAGGAACCTTACCTTCCAGTGGCAGAATTCTCTACAAATATCTATATTCCTAATAATAGCAATGCCTCTCTGGTTGACGAGTATCGGCTGATATTGTAGCTATATGCAATACTCTTAACTCTTACACTGAAGTAGTTATTGCCTCAGTATATATTCCTTATGATTCCATTACACTACCTCTTATATTTTACATACCATTCTAAAATAATTTAAGGAAAAAATCATTCCTCTGATTGCGGGTTGTGATATTATAATGAACGTCATTATCTATGGGGGTACGACCGTTAACAACTTATGTTGTTATCTCCGATCACAAGTGCATTTCCTTTAATATTAACCTTAAAAGAACACAACTTCTACCTTACCGTAGCCGGAAGCTCACTTACTAGGAAGCATTCTCTCTTGAGCTAGTTTCCTTACTTGAATCATCCATGAAGATTCGTTCGTTAGAGGACATAGGGTTACAGGCGTCTGTACTGTAAGAAGCAATCAGAACCGCATTTGAGATTTCGTATCCTCTAAAATTAACCAAAACTACAAGGATAAAGAATAATGCCAGAAGTTTTAATCTTCATTCAATGTGATTGAGATAGCTTTCTAGTTGCTCAAAATCTGTACTTAAGAACATCACAGATAACCTCCTGGTTAATCTTCTGTAAGGAAATTAATAACTTACCTGCTGTAGTTAAACAACAGGAATAAAATCTGAAGACTAGAGTTGGAATAATACCTGTAGACTTAATTCACTTCATCTACCCAATTGCTAGCTTACTTTGAAGAAGACATTATCAACAGTACTAATCTCATTAATTGAAACAAATACGAAACTAGTCACACCTATTCACCAACGAAGCGGGAAGGTTCGAGATACGAGATGGAGGATCAGCGCTTGGAATGTGCAGTCACTCAGAAAACCTTGCGCTTTGGACCTTATCACATGTATGAAGGATTATCAGCTGGAACTCAAAACGCTCCAAGAAACTCCAAGAAAAGTAAAGACCATGTGTCCCAAGGCTATACATTGCAACGCAGTGGAGATGACCTCGGAAATTTTGGAGGTGAATTTCTCATTGGGCCACATGTCAAAAAGACTGTTAGATTTCCAAGCAGTCGATAATCGAATGTGTAAGCTTCGCTTGCACATGAAATTAGCCAACTTGTCAATTGTCCGTGTACATGCACCAACTGATACAAGCCAACCCCTAGATAAAGACTCATTTTACAATAATTTGAACAATGTGATGGGCTCTATACCTGAGCAAAATGTCAGATTGGTGATTGGTGACTTTAATGCTTGAGCTGGCAGAAATCAGACTGACTTATGTAATGGGAAAAGAATGTACTTTGCGATCGCTCATGATCTGAAAGTGGCAAGGACATTCTTTCCTCATAAAAACATCCATTTGGAAACATGGACACATCTACGTAAAACATCCTGAAGCCAAATTGACCATGTGTTGATTTTCAAAGAGTGGGCTCGGGTTGTCCAAGACAAGAGATCTTATCGGTCGTCGAAAAAATTCGTAGGCAGTGACCATTATCTGATCACTGCAAAGCTACGATAGAAATTTTCGTACTAGCCAAGGATGACAGGGGAATATACAACATAATTCTCCTATGAAGGTCTGATAAATGATGAAACGCAATGAAAATATCAAGATCTTGTCAGCAACAGCATTTTACGATCTAATTGCCAATCTGAAGAAGTGACCAGTATCTGAGAAATATTGATAACCTCGGTTGTTGAAGCTGCCATTCTCGGTATAGTGAAAACTACGCCCAAAAACGATTGGTTTGATTAATGTCGTTTTGCTTATAGACAGAAGAAGCGCCGATGGTGGAAGAATACAGTCTATAGAGTACAACAACTGAGTAATGAGCGCAATTCGCGTGGTTTGTTTTAGATTTCGACAAGATATGCTACATAATGTTTGGATATTTTGGAGACGCGTGTTGAGCTGCAAAAATGCAAAAAATCGTTTTCTATTGTGAAATGGCATCGCTGGAGAAAATCGATTGTCAGAGGTTGGCATGACAGCTTTTTTCGTCCTAAACCGAGTAGTTACATAGTAAAAAAAGACTTATGAATACTGTTGGAAGTTTGGTGTGAAGTTAGGAGATATATATGGGCTTTTGAAAACTTGTAAAATTATAGAAAAGGATTACCTTGACTGGAAATAACACGTATGCTGCATAGTTCGAATGATTAACATTTCACTAAGTGCAGCGACATTTTAATATACTCGAACTGCTGCTACTAGTGTGAAAGAGATTGAGTTGACCCGCTTTTGTTTATGTGATTATTAACCATAAACCTTATAAATCTTTTGTGATTATACACATGAACAGCTTGAGCTCGCAAAATATCATAGAGTTACAACAACGAATACTGTTCATCTAATAAACGAATCCAGTTCAAACGAACTGGAGCATCAGAACACTAACATGAATTTTACGAACAATTACAAGCCACAATAGCAGAAATGTACACGAATGACGTCAAAACTGTAAAAAAAATAGAACAGACGACACCGAACTTTCATGGATACAAATGGTTTCTTTGCATCACAAATCAATCGTTCTTATAGACGACAGTAGGTTCCCAGAAAAAATTATACATAAATACACATGGAGATCATCGGATGGTACAACTAAATAAGATAAACCTGACAATGGTCTACAATCAATTTCTCACATCACTACGAGATGACAGAACAATAAGATGAACAGACGTACAAACCGATCACCGACGAGGAGTAGCAAAACTTCAACCTAAGTCAGCAGCTACAAAACATATAATGAAAGATAAGGGAATAAGAAACATCTTCAATTAAACGCTTCAGCTCAATCTCTATAGAAATTAAGCCATAACCAACTGAAGAAGTACATCAAGACTGCCTCTTGACCACCCAGATGGTTAAAGTTGTGGAAGTTGGAGCGGGAGGTACCGGGTTCGAATCCCGATAGGAGCAGGATACAAAAGGGACTTTTCACCATCTGATTACGATCGGTGGTGTGAATGAACACATCTATGACCCCCTATTGGAATGCAAAACTTATAGACTGGCGTCGAGCTATGCAATGCGCAGATGGTTCTACGAAAATCGGACCTATAGCCGTACATCCTCGATTTGGCCATTAAGGCGTAAAGTAGCACGTAAATAAGCGACTCGCGAAAGAGCTGGGAGAGCCTTGAGCCCCAAAACAGATTGCATAGAATAAAATATAAAAAAACGACTGCCACTTAATTCTCCTAGCAAGACCAAGAACTACTGAAACGTTACATCGAGAGAAAATTATTGTACTCTCTGTAAATCTTTAGATATATATTTTGATAGGTCGCCGCTGATCAAGCTTAGAGTATTTCAATAATTTCAAATCATCTTTCGATATGATTTCCAACCTGTAATCTTTCGAAATAGTTTGGGGTCAACTACTCCTAAACTTCGGCCATCTAACCCAGATTTATCTCGAGATGAAAATGCAAATAATGTCTTGTCAAATTCGAGTGTTTTAAATAGCCGAGAAATACCTCCACGAATCATTACACTTCATTCCATGCTGTTTTCTAAATTTGAACCGATTGTCGAGTTTGGTTAAATGGTGCCATTTGCCGAATTGGGTCGCCGCATTCTTAAGGAAGCAAAATGAAACAGATTTGTTGCACAGATGCTGGGTTGCGCTATTTAACTGATAGCCTTTTTATGTAAATGTACTAATGACGCAGACTTCAAATGATTTGCCGAAGAAATCACCAATGTAACCACTATTAATCCACACCTCGGATCCTGGTCCCCCGGAGGAACTAAGTGCTGTTTTGGCGAATATATGCATGATGAATCCAAATATTATTATTAATCGATGAAAATTCGTCTGAGACAGACGAGAGGCTAATCGATAATCAATTGTGTTCCGGGTTGATTCGATGTCCATTGAGTACATTATTGGAACTTTGGATTAATGGTTTGGTTTCTCGACTCAACACCTCCAGTGGCAGAACTAGCCATAAACGTCAACTACGAAAACCAGAGCGTCCATCTATATCCTTAATAATATCAATATCTCTCTCATTGAAGAGTATCGGCCGATATTTTATAGCTATACACATTCTCTTAACTCTCACCCTGAAGTGGTTATTGCCTCAGTATATTTTCAGTATACTCTCTTTATTACTCTATGTCCTTCAGAAAATTTTAAATGTCATTCTAACATGATGTTAGGATAAACATTCTACCCATCGGCAAGCTTACTTCCTCTAAAAAGTAAGTAGTTATAATTGGAGCCATGTCTTCGACACCTCTCCTAGCCATGGTGCTCATTCAATCCATACTCTTTACATTAGTGATCATAGATGGAAAAAGATTGAGGAACGCCGTCAACTTAAGCTACAATTGTGTCACCAAAATACGGCAGAGTTGATTCGAAACAATACGACAAGTAAAGAAGATGACAAGCAATGATCGAAGAAAATATGCAGATAGCATTATCGAGACTGCTGAAGAGACAGCCGCAATCCAAAATATGCGACACACTACAGTCAAAAGGTGATATAAATAATGTAATAATTGGCGACGTATCTCTCACATCAACATAACAATAAAGGTACTCGCAATGATTAAAGAACGAAGCTGGCCTTAGACCACATCAACTCAATCCTAATATCCTTTTTTTGTGTGTGTTATCCGTCACTCAGGCTCAATTGGTCCATTGTGACATCCCACTTTTTACTTGACGTTCCGGCTATAGGTCTGATTTTACGTAGAAACTATCTGTACATTGCATAGTTCCATGCCAGCATATAGTACTGACAAGGAAGATGGGACGGCACACGGATTCTAAACTCAACCGGGTCTCAGATGAGTTCATTCGCACCACCGATCGCACCGCCCAAACGATCGATGATGAAATGATGTCATTGGACGAAAACCCGCAAACGAAAAGGAAAGTAGAAAGACCAGCGATTTCATGGTAAAAAACTATGATAGCTTACAAGAAACAACTTAGTAAATCTCAGGAAGAGATAAAAGATTGGGGCGGTACATCTTACCCATTTAAAGTTTGAGAATAGGTTGCGGTCTAAATTGAGTTTATACTTCATTAAGAGCAACATAGAAATATTTTTAAATCTAGTTTCCACCATAGCGTAAGCGGCATTGTGAGCCGAAGTTATCGATTATTCCCAAACGGGATATTTATGTCGTATCAATGTCACACTAGGACCAAGATCTTGTATTTGTCTTATAAGTATATGGTGTAACATACAGACCAATATGACTTTTAGTTATGATTTTAGTATTTTGATTTCAATGTTTGAATGAGTTGATTGGGAGCTGACCCAGGATATCTTTTAAATGCGGCCTATCCAATAAAACAAAGCAAATTATAGGTTTAAATATTTATAAATCTTAAAGAGTCTCTGGCAAACAGAATTTAATTTATTAGTTTATGGCTAATGAAAAATTTCTGACACGGTTGTGATTCGATAAGTTCTATTCATCTTCATCGGATCTCCAAACAATATTCTCAATCCAATCTACGTAGCTGTAAACTTTTGTAAAGAGACTTGGTCCATCAACCAGTTCACAATTATTATTAAACGATGTTATTCCCAATTGAATATACGAGCAATAAGTATTGGGATGATAAATTTGTAATGGCCCACCAGTTGCACTAAAGCACCAATATTCCCGATCATTACTCGAATTGACACCAGCACATAGTTGCGATTCTATAATCTCATAATTTCTTCGATAAGCCCTTATGTGTTCACTACATTGTTCATTCGAGATTGATTCAAATAATTGTTTAAATAAAATTTTACGTTTGCCATGTATTGCAGAGAAACTCTCCCATCCCGATGCAAAATATTTGGTTGGCACAATATCTGATGGGGGCAAACAAATTGGCCTAATATATGGTGAAAGTGTTACCCTTTTGTCGAGCCTCACGAGTCCAATATCGTGATAACGCGAATGAGAATTATAATTGGGATGAACAATAAGATCCTCGACACCTAAATCACTTGGATTAGTACCGTCGTCATCTAAATCGATTACTAACTTGCCCAGACGAACTACAGCTACGTCACCGCTAAACCACAAAATATTATATTATATATTTAGTCACTGAAGGAGATAATTTTAATGAATAGCTTACTAATCACGATGGCGAATACAGTGGGCTGCTGTTAGAACATAGCGTGTACTAATCAATGACCCACCACAGTCTGATTTTCTTCATCACGATATCCTAACAGAGCAGAATGAGGCAGTTCACGTAAAGTAACTTGTTGGTTGCCCGCAATTAACAGCAAACTGGTTAATCCACATCTATCAACTTTTTTGATCAGCCTCTCGTCACCGAATGATAAAGTTGTAATTGCAATGTTCTCGTACACGTATTTTAGGTAATCATAACATTCTGTTATTATAAAAAAAATTACTTTTTAGCAACTTTGAAGTATTTTCAAAAAATGAAACCAAATTACTTTGAATACGTTTTGGTATTGTTGTTGTAGACGTATTGAACAGTTGGCCATTGACCGGTTGCAATAGGCAGTAACTAGCAGACAGAAAACAAACAATTTTTAAGAACATTTTATAAGACAAGTGATCTCTTCGAAACTCAACTTTGTTTTAAATCTTAAATTACTGTAAAAGAAAACAAAACAAAGAAGTTGTTTACGATACTGTGAGATCATATTTTTATTTTAATAATATATAAGAATGGTTATTATGCTTGAATGTTTATATAACGTTATGTTCAACGTATTTTGGAGATAAGCCACTTTTCTTGCTAATTTAATAAGACCGACTAGAGTAGCAGTAAATTGGAATTCCAACATTAAATGCAAATTGGAGGAGTTTTCTCCAAGTTCTCCCCGCCAGATTAGGATGTTCCTGTGCTGAAAGAGGGTGGTGCAAAATGAGCCATATCAATCGATTCACCGTCGTACACGATTTGAGAATCTGTCAAACCACATTGGATCCCAGCCTTACAAGATCAACTCAAGAACGGAAGACTTTTGATAATTTGGAGCGCTGAAACTGGTAAAGTTTGAAAATAATCCAGAATTTCTTCAATCATTTCAGGATTGTAGCTCATTTTGGACATAATCGAGCAAAATATGCGATATTGGACAGCAACAATAATCTTCAAGAATCTTCAGCTTCAAGAAACTCCATTACAACAAAGATGTTCATGTAGTGTCTTGTTGAAAGATCAATGGATGTGGTTCCAATCAAATGGTTGATCGATTTCCACCTCGTTCATATGATTTAACGTCAACGAGTTGTTAATAAGAACACATCCTTAACGTTTTCATGGACTGTTAACGTTGGAACATCAGTCATTTTTACCATAATGAAACTTATGAACAACAGCAACTATTAAAAACTATCGCAGTTCATATTCGGTGATCGGTTTTAGAGCGCATACTCGAACTATCTTTTATTTTTTATATTCCCAGTGACTCAGGCTTAATTGGCCTATTGTGAAATCCCTTCTCAGACGCACACTCTCAGTCCCAGAATCTGTTTGTTCTTCTAATGAATTCCAAGATATCTGGTATCGTCAAGGTCGTCAATTGAACCTCAAATAAGAAATGTGAGCCGAAACAGTGCAGTCTATGGGAAGAGTATGAATAACATGAGCACAAAAAGTGCTTAACAGTTCCTTCCTCTCATACTGTCCGGAGTATGAGATGTTTCGAATTTTCATTCGAAATATATAACTATTCAGGGAGCAGTGTCCTGTTAGAATGCCCAGCAAGATCCTTAAAGTGCGTCTATCATAATTTAAGAAAGACTGGGATCTTTGCTGGTTTACTAATCCAAAGAAGATTTGTGCAGATAAAGTGATAGTCAATTGATGAGTAGATGCCGCACCCAAACGGGTCAATTTTTCGGCCAATATATTCCTTTTGATACCCATGTGACTGGGTATCCAGTGAAGTCTTACTTTATTCAGCCTGCCTAGCTAATTTAAGGCACTTATCGTCTCCCAAACAAGATTCGAAACACTATTGGAACCAATCGTCTTTAGGGCAGCCTGGCTGTCAGAAAGAATGCAGATACGACGATCTCTGCAATTTATCCCTTTTACAAAGAGTGCTGCGCTTTTGAATGTATAACCTGGCACCACTAGATTACGGCATACTGATCCGTTAGTAAAGATTAACATATCCTTATCGGACGAGTAGGATGGGCTTTTATAGTCCCATATGATTTTCGGTAATATTTACATGATTTTTTTTCCCGAAGACGTACTTCGTCACCACAGTGTCTGAGGACATGTGGGCAATTGTGTGCCCGCCCACCTCCTCCATATTTGATAGTGCCCGGAAGGGCCGCATAGATTGTCTTTGCATTGTAGGCCAGTGGCTGTTTGTGCTCCACACCTTCTGATCCAAAGATCAAGTGGCAGCAGATCCATAGCCATCTCAAGAGCTGCAGTAAGTGTGGAGTGCATAGATCCTACTATACCAAGACAAACAAGTCTTTGAAGGTGGTTTAGAGATTTTCCCTCCAATCCCGCTCATTTTTCTAGGGCACCAAACAAATTCGGCAAACGACAGTACATGCGTCTGTGTTTCAGGCCCCATGATTTCCCAAATGACTGTTTGCATCTCCAGTAAATGTTGCATTCTATATGTTTTTGCCAAATAATCTTCCGATCTATACCAGCATAACCCTGGCAGAAAAATCCGTTGTCGTTTAGTTGGGCTATAGGAGTAAGTCGACCACAAGAGCGGAGACTGAACCCCACCCTGAGAACATCCCTTTCGGGCGGTCACCTTCATCGTATCACTACCTGTGTCTTCTGTAATTCTCCTTGACCTGAGCATGACGCTAAACCATCGATCCAGTGTGGTCTCTATGCCATATCTTTCAGCTACAGAGATCATTTCATTGAAGGATGCATTGTCAAAGGCGCATTCAATGTCCTGAAACGTAAATTCTTCGTTGTCCACTCCAACTATCGCTTGTAATAACAGTCCCACCAAACTATACACTATTGGATATTCCTGTGCTAATGAGACAACGCACCGGTCGAAGTACCGAAAATATCATAGAGGCGTAAGCAAAATATGCGTTGTTGAACAGCGACAATAACAATTCCACATATACATATGCTTCAAGAGACTCCATGACAACCATGTGGTGTTGTTTTCTTGTCGAAGGTATCATTGAACCATATTTTGTGGTCCATGTTACGGTCATAGAGTTCGCTATCGTGCTATATATTGGAAGATAATTTTTGGCCAGAATTTTATAAACTTATGACGTCAGTAATATGTGGTTCGAATAAAAGAAAAATCTCGGCTACGCGACTTAACACAATTGGATTTTGTTTTGAAGGGTTTCGTGAGATCGTTGGTCTATGTCAACAAGCCAACTTAGAACTAAGAGAAACTTAGGACAGTAAATCCACGATGATGTTATCTGAAACGGGTTGTGTATTTAAGTTTTCACTTTTCGTGAGTCATTATACCCCAAAAGTACCTTTCACTTAGTATTAGCCTTATAGTGTGTTAAACAACGACACCTAGGCCACCACTTTCTAAACGATATAGCAAGTCAATTTCACTCAGAGAAGTAATTTAACCGTAATTTGTTACGTCTTGGAGAATATCTGAGTGCATTGAATGTTTGTACTACAGATCAGTCTTGATTCGTCAGCTTCGACATTAGGACTTATATATCATATAATGGCGTTAAAGGATTGAAATTTCTTCACATCTCTTAAATCACTATGAGCTTGTAAAGTTCTAAACTGTGACAGTTGGTGTCGCACTGAATTTTGTTTAAAACACTACAATTTTGAGTAACGTCAATGTTTTTCCTGCGTCTTCCAATTCAACTCCTCAATCTCATCTGAACCTATTTCATGTTTTTCCTAACTGCTTGATTCTTTTACAGCTGTGTTTATATGCTGGGAAAATTTAATCAAATAAGAGTGTCAATTTTCTCTGAACTGCATTTCGTGCCATCTTTGTTGAGAACCGTATTTGATTTTATCCGTAGCGAACTATCAAATTTTCTCAAACGAAATGTCATTACTTCGTCTAATAATTGTTCACTATATTCCTTCCACCAGATGCAGCACTGTTTCTGACAATGGTGAATACCTTAAGAATTTCCATACTTAAAGAACCGATTAAATGGCTTTAAGCTACCTATTTCCATTAGAGCGGAAATTAACCGATTCCAATCCCAATTCCCAATCCAGATGTGATTTATTTTTTATAATCTTATTCTGTTCAGTAATGAAATGAATTATAGTGTTTGAGTGCAGAATTCATACCCATTCCAGATACTATGGATAGGCTGCGCCCTTGATTTATCTGGCAATGGTGTATAGACACCTATGAATGAATTGGTTGAGAAAGGAGAGACTACAATCATATAAACTAGAAGAATAAAACTTTCATTGAAGACAAATAAAAATTTACTGACCGAAAATAAAATTGCCAAAAGTTTTATTTTTTCTTTAGCCATCTATCATAGATTAACTACACTAACATAAAGTGGTTTGAGCATAAACTAAAGTTTCGGAATTATTTATTTTCGAAAATTTGGTACATTAACCAGAACATAGACTACAACCATGTACAACAACTTCCCGAACATTTTGCACTATGTTATCAGAACAAACCGGTATAAATTTCACTTCGATTGGGAAAACCTCGTAGCATTCTCCATTTTCATTAAAAGTACCCATAATTTAGCATGAGTACGTAAAATCATCGGATGGGCAGAGGTCATATCTTAGTTAATGTTGGCCTAAGCCCTTATTGTTATTAAAAAAAATTTTATGTTGAATTTTAAGAAGTGATTCTACGACGTATACAGCATTGATGGCACTCGGCAGTTATGGTATAACTCGGCAGTTATGGAATAAATTTTTTTGAAGTGAAGACTGAACTTTCTCCTAAACACAAATTCTTTATATAATAAGATAGTAGTTTAAATTCTCCTCTGAAAATCTCAAGTTACTTTATGCTTTATCTTTACAGAGCTTTTAAAAAAGGCCTTCAACCCAGCTTTATTGGTTAAAAAATGTCAATTTCTGAAATTATTTATGGTTCTAATTTTTTCAAGGTAAGGTTTTGTTCATGATCAATAACAATTACTCAACGGTAGTGGATCTTTTAATGGTTCCTTGCACACAAATTTAATAATTTTGGAGGATGACAACATATATTTATTTACAAGATGCTCGATTGCAAGCATTCTCTTTCAACTTTATAACTTAGAAGGGAGTCTACGTAAGTATGGTTTACCATACCATTAGGCCACTGACGCGACAACCCATTTCTTTGATTGGAATTGGATTTTATGTTCAAACGGTTGGTAGTGTACTATAAAAATATTACATATAGTGCACCTGATTCTTGAGGTAAGGGGCCATCAGTCACCTGATTCTTAAGAGAAGGGACCATCCATAAACTACGTCACGCTCTTCATTTGGGTGACATTTAGTCCCAAATAGTTATAGTTTATTGTTCCAGATAAATATTGGTTCGATGGTCGATCGAGTCACTCCAAACAGATATAGAACTCCGGTCATTAGAATTATCATTGAAAGATAATTCACTGAACTACCCTTCTCTTTGGATTGTTCAGTTTATATAACAAGAATATTTCCTAGGGTTTCATCAAAGATTATTACATACTATAAAGATGGTTCAATCAGAGTAACATGTTAAAATAGTAAAAAAATAATAATTCCAGGTACCGCTACATAGTGACTGGTACCTCCGCCATAGTCATATGAAACCAAAAAAATCGTTCATACTGTAAATATTTCATCTTTATGTAAAATAATCTTTGGTTTCATTCAAAAATGTTTCATACGCCTTGTATTGTCCTTCAGTGGAATTGGTTTTAAAAGAATTAGTTTGCAAATCAGTCAATGTTACGAAACATCCCCTAAAGATACAGTTCAAATAAAACGTATAAGACCAGTCCGGATAAATGCGCGTAGACAGCTAGAACTAATGGCCGTACTAATGCGAAATTGCAGATTCGTGCACTTGTGACATGGTTTTGTAGCGATGAGTCGGGACAAAGAGGGAGGAGCAGGAGAATCAAAATCATTCAAAGATAGCGTGACTTTCGAACTATTAACACCATCTATTGTAAATATACTAGGAACACACAATTGTGGTTAAATACTCATTTTTAGTACATATTACCTAAACACAGATAGCAGCACAGTAAGTGGTTTAAAATTCAACTTATTAAGATTACAATAATTTATATATTTATAAAATTAAAAATCAAATAATTTTTAAATTTGTATTTTTGTTTTATTTAATAATTCTTTAAATATATAATAATATATATATATAATTAATTGTTGTATAAGAGTAAAAGCTTGATTTTAATTATTTTTTGTTTATATTTTTTTTTATTTATTTATAATTTGTATATTATATTTAAATTTAATTTATATTTTTTTTTTTTTATAGTTTCTTGATTTATATATAGAAGCTTATTTATTCTTATCTCACATATTTACAGAAAAAAATAATTAAAAATCAAAAAAAAAAAGAACGCAATGCAAAATTAATTAAATAATATTAATCATTAAAGAATATATATTTGACACATATATTAAATTATTTTTTATTGTTTATAACAATAAAAAATATGCTTACATAATATTTAATATACATAAAATAATTAAAGAATTGGTTTATTTAATATTTGTTTAAATAATTTAGTTTAATTAAATGAAAATATATAATATATGTATACATTAATAATTACTATTTTTGTTATTTATTTTTTTTTGGAAATTTAAAATTGAAATTAAAATAAAATGTATAATATTATATATATATATATTGTATATAAATGTGGTCCCACAAATAGGTCCCATAATCGTTAAAAATAAAATAAAACCAAGATTATATAAAACCGTCATTACTAAATCCGGAGAATAACATTAAGTTTTTCTTTTAATTAATTTATTTATCTTATTTAAAACAAATGGAATGTTTTACTTTTGTTCTTTACTTTTTTTGTATTATTAATATGTGTTATTATTTATACGTATATAATATATATTTTCATTCACAAAAAAACCAAATATCATAAAAATGGGGAAATACTAGATTTAAATTAAGAAACCGCGGAACGCAATCAAAAATAATTATTCGACCACCATTGTGTATTTTGTGTGTGTGTGTGTGTTGTTTTTGGACGCGGTACTGCTAATTTTTTTTAATTTTGGAAATATTATTGTATATGTATGTCTGTGTGTGTGTGTGTGCAAGGAATGAACACATGGTGTGCGGTAAAATTCTTTAATTAAATATATGCATAAGTTTTAATGAAAAAAATATTATTTTTTCTTTTATAAATCATATTTACACGATTTTTTATTAAATTATAAAATATAGAATGAATTAATAAAAAATATAAATTTTTGTTTTTATTCAAATTTTATTTATATTTATTTAGAACGTAACCTAAATATAATGTTAATTTAAATTTTTTTTTTGTTTTTTTTTTTTTAATTAGTTTTATAACATTCAGTTCTGGTCGCAATGTGGGAATGCAACGACACAAAAAAACTTTTCTTTTTTGTTGTAAATTAATTTCTAGAATATTAATTTATTTAATTTAATTTATAAAGTATACTTAAAAATAAAAATAATTATAATAATTTTAACATAACTTTTTTTTTATTTAAAAATCACACATGCACACGGAAAACCAATATACCGTATGTTAGTTTTGTAATTAATTATTTATTTTTTTGTAATTTATCACTGATAATTTATATAAAGCACTGCAACAGCACACGACAAAAATATATATATAAAGATATATTCCGATTAATAAGAGAGTAATTTCATTAATTTAATATAGATTTTGATCAACAGCTTTGAGCAATATAAAATCTTACTCGGTGGTGGTTGTCTCATTAAATTATTTTATCCACCTCTAGCCGTTTCGCTTTAACAATATATTGAGCAACATTGATCTATATTTTATATAAATTGCTTATTAATTATAATAAATATATTAATTCAAAATCATAATTAAAAAATTAATTAAAGAAGATAAATTAATTATAGTAAATTAAGTACAAATCACTCAAAAATATATATGTATATATAATAAATTTGTTTTGCTATAAATTTTGCTTAAAATTTGTTGGCTATAATAAAATGTATATGTCTTGATATATATTGATATAAGAAATAATTAAATTAATTAGTAATTAGTTTAATAATTAATTAAGTAAATAATAATAATAATAAACGAAAAAGGCACTTTAATTTGTATTTTATGGGAAACTCGTGCTCATTTTTATAGTAATCATCACAATTACTGTATGCAAACAACTGGATAAGTAAAAACTTCGACCATTTCCATTGGATGATGTTTCCTTTCCCAATAAAATCTGTTCACATTTATACGCAATTTAAATTTAATTTAATTAAATTTTAAAGAATAACTAAATTATATTATGATTTATTTGAAACATGAATTTATATGCCCCTAGTGACAATTCATCAACGTAAAATCAACCTCCCACGACATTTGATCACCGGCACCGACATTCAAATCGTCTAAATTTAAATCGAATATACTTTCATGTCCACCCGGCACAATATTATTCCCATTCTGATGATGATTTAGTGGGCTCGCATCGAGCAAACCATTTTGATGCATATGCATGCCACCACCATTGTGATGATTCATGTGCACACTTTGAAATGGATGCGGTGGTGTATCAATCGTATGACTATGATGATGGACATTATTGCTATGGCATCCGGTTAAATTATTAACACTACCGTTTCGGGTTGGCGAAATAATTGTACGAAAATCAAAGCTCGATAGTGAATTTACAAAATCAACATCCATTGCATCACAATTATTGTTATTATTGTGACTACCGTTGTGACCATTGAACGTTATATAATCATGATTCGAATTCGATGATGATGATATAAGCTCGTTGAGCGAGGGTTGTAAACTTGGATTCATATCCCGTTTTTTACTATTATTACTATTATTGTTATTATTGTTGTTGTTGATATTATTATTATTATTACTATTATTAATACTATTACTATTATTACAGCTATTATTAAAATGATTATTACAATCATCGCCCATTTCCATTTCCAATTGTTGTTTCATTAATTCATAAGCAGGCCAATTATTAAAGTCAAGCTCACTAAATTTAATTAGCTTATCACTATTACTACTGTTGTTATTATTAATAATTAGGCTACTATTACTGTGATTACTATTATTATTGTGATTATTTAGATTACTATTTGATGTTGTCGTCTGGCCGAGTAGCATATCAAGTGTTTTAGCCGTTTCATCAATATCGTTATGATGATCCGATTGCATTGGCGACATACAATCGAGATCATTTAGCACATCGCTATGCGTGTCCAAAATCAACGATGTAAATGTATTCTCATCGCCTGGATGATGTAAATTGTGATGTTGTAGTGATGAGGTATCGAATAAATTTAAATTTATATTATTTTCATCCATATTGGGATGTGTCGATGGTGTGGTCGGTGTTGACGATAGGACACTTTCGGGCAACTCGCCATTTGTAATTAATATATCTAGTACATCGGATAGCTCTTGCGATTTAACAACAGATCCACCATTATTACTACTCGCATTACTACTGTTACTGTTCGTATTGTGTTCAATTTTAAGTTTTTGAGTAGCTTCTTCGTACTGGGGTGGAGGTGGTTTTAAATCTAAATCAGTTGTAATAGGAACTAAAATACTTGGCATCGACGAGGTACGATGATGGCCATTTATAAGTTTTTTATTTTCATTATTTATATCGACAAGCACTAGTGTCGTCGGATTTTCATGCCATAATAGTTCCAAATTGCCTGTACTATTATTATTTTCACTTTTTATAGTGATCGGCTCTTCTTTGATTGAGGTAATAAATATTGGATTACTATTAATCATATTATGATTATTTTTTTTAATATTATTATTATTACTATTAGCATTATTATTATTATTATTATTGATCGTATTATTGAGCACACCATTAAGCAATAAATTCTTGCGATTCAAATCTTCAATCTGTTGCAATTTTTCCTTATATATTTTTGCTTCCAAACACTGCTTAACCTTTAGCTTCTGATTTATACTATCCTGATGCTGTTTATCAGCACTTGTGATATGACTTTGCTGCGTTTTCATTTGCATTAATTCTTCTTGTTTCTCCTTCAACTGTCGCTGCAACTCATCGATTTGTCTTTGTTGTTCGCGCACAATATCTTCATTCGTTATAAGCGGAGTTTGTCGGCCAGCCAAACTAAAACTCATCGGGGAATCCTGTTGTATGTCCATCATATTACCACCATTCAATAGAGTTATTGTGCCAATACAATTATTATTACCATTTTCGTGTTCCGATTCTGGTGATAGGCTATTTTTCGGTGAATTATAATTTAGATCAATATCACTTGTATCACCATTATTATGAATATAATTACTATTATTTATATTATTATTACTATTATTATTGTTACTATCTAATGGTAAAAATGGTTTTAACCGTTCAATTAATTGTGGTTTCGGTCCTGATACAGGCAAATTACGTTTCTTTAATTGTAACTTTAAATCAGATACTTTCATTTTTTCTAATTTATTTAATTCTATCAGTAAATTACTATTATTATTGCTACTATTACCATTACTGCTATTATTATTGATATTACTATTATTATTACTAATTATACTTATATTATTATTATTTTCTTGTGTATAACTAGGTGCTGGACTTGGTGGAATTGATGAAGTATTTGATGGCGCTGGACTTGGTTGTGACATAATCACGTCATTTTGATTTAGCGATGCTGATGACGCAGAACCTTTCATCGGAGCTGGTAATATAGCTTTTTGTTTCGATGAAAAACCCTCCAAGTCAACTAAACAATTTTGCTGATTCAAACATATTTGATACCATTCCTCAACTTTTTTCGAATTAGATAGATTATTGCTGTTCTTTTGCGAATTTGGTGGCCCCTTATATTCATGAAATTTTATTGTACGCTCCTTTGTAATTGGTTTGGTTTTTGATTTTTTACGATTTTTATCTTTACCGGGTGCATCGGTTTTTTGATTATTTTGTTGTAGTGGCGATGGGATTGGTCGTGGTGTATGCGATCCAGGAGGCGATGGTACCGATGATAGTGGACTTAGTGTTGATCCTAAACTAGATGGTGATGATGCTAAATTTAACAAAGATGATGTATTGCCTGTTATTGTACCAGCCACGGATTGGCAAAGTTCGGCAAATAGTGTTGGTGTACTAGTTGCATCATTATTTTTTAGGGTAAAACTTTCTGTTTTAATGCTATTGATAAGCGGTGGTGGTGGTGGTGGAGGTGGTGGAACATGTGTTGTTGGTATTAATGCAGGATGGAATTTTGTTGATAATACGGGTGCTGATGTGACAACAACTGGCCCCCCACTTGTTGGAATTGTTACGGTAACAATACCGGCAGATGCGGCCGCAGCTTCTAATACATCAGATCGTATTGGGCTACAACTTAGATCACCTTCACTACTTTGTGAATCATCTTCGAACACTGTATAGCTATGAGGATGTTGCGGTCGATTTAATAATCCTTCGCTAGTTGGTTTAAACGCAACCAAACCCTCTTTTACAATACGTTCAATTGGTTCCTCTGTGTGTAGTATATTTTTCTTGATTAGCTCTAGTGGACCCGGGCGATGTGTTATTTGTGAACTTAGTTGATCGGCTAGTCTGGCTTTTTTAAGCATTCGCTGTTTCTCTGCTAAACTTGGATCCACAAAACTTTCTTCATGTTCTAGTATGTGTCGTCTTTCAAGTTCTCGGCGATCTGGGCGTTGTTGAATTTTTGCCTTGAGCAAATCGCCGGTTTTGGCCCGCTCTAATTGCTTCCTCTGTTCATGTAACGCTGGTGATGTCGTCAACGCTGTAAATATATAGGCAAATTATAATTTTTATTTTAACTTTATTTTATACTTTAATATATAGAAAATTGTTTGCTGGAGCTCGAATCGGATCTACAAAATATTGTAATTAATTTTTTATCGAATATCTGTCGCTTGAAAATACAAAAACACCAAGTTATTAAAATTTCGTGTGATGTTTGCAAAACGGCAAAGAGTATTAAAGAAAATTAATAGTGACTTATTGTTTGTTAATGTAAACAAAATTAGCATAACGATAGAATAAAATCAATGACTTTTTTCAGCTGCTCAAATAAATCGTTATCTCATTTGTTAGAAGTGCATATAATGAACTAATGTCAAAACTATTACACGTACATATTATAGCACTAATGGTACAATTTCGAAATTTACATGGCTTAAACAGTTTTAGAGACTAAAATTTAGTTTCTGGCGAAAAATAATGTTTTTTGGTGACCAAAAATTAACATGGGCCGGATGACATAAAACCCAAATGGCATGAGTTGGGTTGACAACCTACATATAATGTGCAGAAACGTATAAGTGGTTTGTAAGCTCTCAAGTGAGAGTCCACAGTTGGACGGGTAATTTACACTGATTTTTACATGTAGAAAACGTGTAATTTACATTAAGTTATTGTTTACATTTTATATGTAAAAAATGATTTTATGTACAAATGCGTCATCTCTTATCAAACCTAATTGTAACTATAGCACCATCTGTTAACAAATCTTTTTACTATTTAACAAATAGTTTGTGAAATTAACTGTAAAGGTAAAAAAAATCGTTTTCCAACTAATAACCTGGACCTGGAGAAACCTAACTGAATTTTAAGATACGAATTTAACTATGTTAATTGTTAATAAACAATCCGTACGCCGGTAGTTTTGGTAGATCGCAATGCGAATTTTAAAACAAGTTTTAACATAAAATCATGTTTTACATTTTATATGTAAAAAATGATTCTATGTAAACAAAAAATACGCGCCATCTCTTAACAAATCTAATTGTGACTAAAGCACCATCTGTTAACAAATCGTCTTACTATTTTACGAATAGAATTTGTGAAATAAGTTAATTATTGAAGTGAAGGTGAAATAAATCGTTTTCCAATTTATATCAGGTTCACGATATAAGTTGGAAAACGATTTATTTCACCTTTCAGTTTCTTGAAAAACTAACTGATTTTTCACATACGCGTTTAACAACTAATATATAGTTAAAGACCAAACCAAACGTCGATAGATTTTTGACAGATAGCACTGCGAATGGTATTTATTTTTACATAAAATATCCCAACTGTGGTTGAGACGCGAATAATTTAAGGCAAAGACTATTTTATATAGCAAAATTGTATAGTTTTACATTTTCACCAAGTAAAATAGTTTTTCCGTATATCGGCCCCAATTAACCGATAGAAAATGAAATTATTTGAATATAAATCAATCGTAGCACTACAAACACTAATTTTAATATAAATTTATTCATTATTTATTAGTATGTGCGCCGCTTTTCCACCGGATACTGTACATTTTTATTATTTTCCAAATAAAGATTACAATTTGTTTCTTTTTTCAAATTTTATTAGGTTTCGTATAAAGTTGAAATAAAAGAGCGCACATAAACCAAAAATAAAATAAAAAATTTCAAAAAATAATGAGGTACCAAAAGATAAGTGTAAAGTAAATCGATTCAGTTTATTCCAAAATTGATAATTTATTAACAAGTATTTTCTTAAGCTTACGAGTGGAATATATATTATATCTTGCTTCGCGGATTTAAACCCAAGTTTTGTTCATTTGTATATTTCATTGTTTGAAAAGTTTAAGGCTAAAATTGTTTATGTTCTAAGTGCTCGTTCTTATTTTTTTTTTTTTGGAAATGAAATTTAAATTAAATATTTTAAAATTTAATTTGTTTACTAAAACCAAAAAAACATAACGAAGTGATCATAAATTATAATCGTAATTTTACAAATACAAATATTTCTAGTGGTACGCGTGCCTGAACATCTCTAAATACTGTTTACTGTACTTACACTATTATACTCGTATATAATATAATTAATAAGACGATGATTATATATAGACAGCATATTGAGATGTATCTAAAATGTTTACTTAAACGATATAATCAAATCAATTTTTTTCTCTGGTGCGGATGTATAAATATTGAGAATGTTTCTAAATTTGGTTTTAAATTAAAGAAAACGTTATGCAATTTTTTTTTGCCTTTCAAAATGTGCTGTGTGTATTTAAGATGTCTAATTTTGTAAATTCTATTTTTTTAAACATAACACAGAGCTAAGAATTTGATGATTGCTTGAGAAGATGAAAACGAAAAATAAATACACACATGCTATAAGCAACATATATGACCTAATCTGATGTAGTTGAGAATATTTGTTTTGGGGCAGTTACTTTAAAGGCCTGCCTCAACACACCACAATTTACCAAACACATAAAATTCTTCATTACATAACACCAATGACACATTTATAAGAACGTGATCAAATTAAGAGCCGCACACGCATGTATATAATATTAACTCACATTGGTGTACACTTCAATGTCATCATATCGTAAAATTTGGCAACAATTATAGACTAACAATAGAAATTTCATATATACTTTCGATTATTAATTAAAGCAAATTCTGATTATGAAAGGGAACCGTAATTATTTAACATAAACACATTTGGAACCAAATTAATTTCATTCTAAAATAATTTTCCATGCCATCTGTACATTGACCTGGCGTGCGGCTATATATACAAAAATAAAATTAAGTCATATTATTATATCGCCATATTTAATGTAAATTATATATTTAAATTTAAATTAAACAAGAATGACGTAAAATATACGTATGATATGTTTTAACAAAATATATTGTATTGTCTTTGCAAAAATCGCGCGATTTAAACAATAAAATGTTTTTACTTAAAGGGTGAAATTATTGAGTTATGATATGGATCGTCCGATGTGAATGTCACGCGCGCTGGAATTTAACTACATATATATAAAGGGTTTTCCAATAAGAGGTTTCATTTTGATCAAAAAATAAACCATTGTGAAAACATATGAGCCAAATGCATGCCACGACCATGCTTGCAGCAACATTTCGTTTTCCATGACCAATTCAAACATTTGCTGTATGTTCTCACGAATTGTATTTTTAAGATCTTGAATGGATTGTGGAGCATTGGAATAGACCTTATCTTTCACATGGCCCAAAATTCTAAAGGTGTTAATTCACAAGATCTCATTGGCCAATTCAATTCTGGCAAAACACATCATTAATCATAGCGCCATCCATTCACTATAACAGTTGCAGCAGTCTCATTTCGAAAAAGTAGGGTTCAATTACTCCACGTTGTAACAACAGTGACACGTTGAGGATGGAAAGGCTTTCAACAATCATTCTTGTATTTTTGAGCCCCAAATGCGCTGTTCTGCTTATTAACGTATCCTTATCATTGACGACGATTTTGATACATTTGAACGACCCAATCAGCTAAGATACGACGATAATGGTGATTAATCGGCTTGAGTTTCTGTGTTAATAAAACTTTTAAGCCTTAAGTCTTAATGCGAAATACGGTGTAATGTCGTTTCTGGAATATCGAGTTCCAAAGATTGACAAACCTGGATTGTATTGAGCGACGCACGCGGTTTCGATTCTTTACATATACTTGTCTCAACGGTTAAAATGTTTCCATCAGTTTCACTATTGCTGGCTGAGAAGGTGCTTTGGTCACGACGACCAAAACTTGCTTTACTTTTTTGAACTGTGACTGCAAAATTTTCGCCATTGTTTAGTGAATTTTAACAATTTCAAAGTTGAAACCGTTTGGGATCTTTTTTTGCTAAAATTATAAAACTTTTGAAAGTAATTGGCCTATTCCTTTTAAATACATGAATGAAGAAATTTTTTGAAAAAAAAAATGAAAGAATTCTCTTAAGGAATTTAGTTTAGGAACGAATGTTTTTTAAGACTTCAACCGAAAAATTAAGGACTTACGGTTTGAGGATGCTTCGCTCAAATGAAATCGGTAGATTGTGCTTTCTTAGTTCCAGCATTACAGCAACTGTTTATCTGCAGATCCTACAAAACGAATAAGAGCAAATTTATTTTTTAGCAGGACGACGATCCGTGCCATACCGCAAAAGTTGTGAGTTATTAATTTTGAATTGTAGATAGAAAATTTACTTTCAGATAAACATAAATTATTTGATAAAGCTTGTTTTTTTCTTATATCTTCATTTCAAGGTAAAGAAGTATCGATTTATTGAGCTGGCCCCCGTATAGTCCAGACTTAAATCACGTAGAAAATCTTTGGCCTATAATAAAGCTAGAAATAGCAAGAAAGCGCCCAGAATCAATTTAAACTTTAAAAAGTTTGTTGTGACGTTTTGGAAATCCATATTTCTTACGACTTTGAAAAATTTATCAAATTCAATGAAAAGGCGGTCCAACAAAATATTAATTAACGTTTTATAAATATTTTAGCATTTTTAGGGGTTTGCTCATTGTCGCCGGTTGTAGTCCGATTCTGGTCTTGAGTTCGATTCTCGTCGTTTACCAAAAATAAGCACCGGATGACATAAAAAGCGATTGTGTGTAAAAAACATTCGTTTGACTTAACCACCTACAATGTGCACCAATACGTTAAAATAATGAATAAGTTCTTAGTTGAGACGCGGTTAGGGCCGTTCATATTAAAATTAAACAATTACTTACAAAAGTTACAACCTAGCAAAAAGGCTCGAATTTATAATAAAGTATGTTTGTTCACTTTTTCTCCCAGCACTGTATACGTTGTGTGGTACACACACGTTACTATTAGTATAATTAGAACACACGACTCTGTACATAATTCATTTTCATCTTACGTTTTGATGAATAATAATGCAATAAACTAGATGACTTATATGGTAAACACATGTGAGCTATTTATAATATGTATAAACAAATAAACTGACCTTAGTGCACACTTGCAGACATAATATTATGTGTTATATAGGAAGACGCCGTTATTATTTTTCGCATTGTTTCAAATTATTTTTCCCTAATTCTTAATTATGTAATACATAATAATAATTACAACAACAGTTAAATTTCATATTTGGATTTAAATTTTCAACAAGCAGTTTTCAATTGAAAAATTTTTCCTAAAAAGATATCAGCAGATGTTTTTTTCATTTTCTCTAATTTTTTTTTCTTAATTTTAATTGCGCATTAGTTTTTCATTTTTTATTTTTGGATAAATATTTATTCAGTTTTTTTTTTTATTTTAATGTTATGTATATAGAAGTAGCAAGCAGATTGAAGAGAAGAAGCAGCATTTTCACCATATAATTGAACGAAGTAAAATAAGAAAAACTTTGACCAAAAATGTTGAAAATTGAAAATAATCCAAAACGTATTTAAATGTATTTTACTTCTTAAATTAGATGTGTAATTAGAATTTTGTTATTACACTGATTGAAACAGTAAATCTTCCAAAACAAAAAAAAATTTGCTCGTTCAATTTTACTTCTAAATAAGATGTGAAATTTTCGCTGAATTTTTTTTTGTTGTAATTTTGTTTGAATCTAAGAGAAAGAAGAATTTATTTCTAAAATAGAAATAATAAAAATAAAATTGATTTATTTGAAAAAATAACAAAAAAAAATTGTTTATTTAGAAATAAAATTTCATGATATGTTAAAGATTTCTGGTAGATGTTGTTTAGGTTGATTAGGTCATGTATATTTTAACAAAATGAAAATTATATATTTTTTTAAAAAAAAATATATGTACATATTGCATACACACATCCAAACCAAACCTCATCCAATGAATGTGCATCCAATAGATTTTATTGCGGTTTGGAAAAACATCACACACATCCATTCGTTCAAGACAATAAAAATATTATTAACCAAGCACGAGAAAATGTTTTATTGTTTTAACACATCTAAAACACACAAGTTATCATGGTTCAAACATATTTGCACGATATATATTATATTCTACTTCTGGGGGTCTGGTTTTTTCTATATGCATACACATTATTATTATACATTTATATAATCTCAAGATGTTTTATGGGTTAATAGATCAGTTCAAATTTCTGTGAGTTATTTCATTTTTTCGATTTTATTTATTTAATGAAATTTTTACTAACTTTTGTATAGTTTATTTTACTGATTTTTTTGGTGTTAGATAAAATAACTTTGTATGTATAATAAACAGATGTTTGAACACAAAAACAATTATTTGGGAATATTTGGAATTAATCTCCGGAATGGGATGTCATAATGTTGAATACCATGTTTTGTTTATTTCATCGATATATTTAAAAATTGGGATTTATAGGTGAAAAGATCAAATAATATTATTTGACCAAACCTAACTTTATTCAACCCTAGTTGCATTCAAATATCAGTAATTGCATATTAAGTGCAACATAAGTCTATACCTGAAAAGCCATACAAAATATATATCTCCAGGTCAATTGAGTATCATAATTCAGATCAGAGAATTGAAAAATGCAGACTATGTGGATAATCACTATTTGATTATGATTACTAAGGCAATATTATAAACATTCCTTAATTTTCAGATGTCCAATTAACGACTAGTTTCAACGATATTGTATTGGGGTTGAGCGATTCAGATTAATGAACACTTACAATTTTCGGACCATGGATATGTTCGTACAACACAAAAGTGATTACTATGGAACAATTGAAAGGCTTGAGTAAATAGGAAGTACCACTTAATATGTGTTGAAAGCTTGCCGATGTCTGGCAACTTGAACCATACTTTAAATGTCGGTACGGCTTGAAATTTAGTATCTATAGGTCATCACCATTGGTGTCCACACTCGGAGAAATCCTTAGGTCAAAAACACTACAAAAACTAGGCCAATTTAACCAAAAACATAGTAGCCTTAGTAAAATAAATAACTCTTGGTTAAAATAATTTTTAATTTTAAACAACCAAAGTTTGGTTATTAAAATAAAACAGTTAGTTACTTTAACCAAAAGTATTTGGTTATTTTTTATATATTATATATAATAAAAATTGTTGTTAATAACCAAATAAAAAAGTTAAATTAACCAATAAAAAGTAAATATACTTAGTTGGTTTTAACAAATATAATTATTTGATATAATCCCAAATGTAGTCAATATTTGAGATTATTTTGGTTGTTCAAATCAATTACTTGTTTAAATTTACCAAAAATCTAGTTAATTTCAACAATTGGCTAGGGTAAATTCAACATACGATTAAACAATACATAATGTTAGTATATTTAATCTTATAAGAAAGATACAGTTTATTTAATAAAATAAATTTTTATTAAATTATTTTCATGTTTACAAGTACCTTACTTTCGAGTTATCCTATAGCTTCAGTGTATTGTCAAGTGTGCAGCCTATATATGGTATACTTCCCATTTGGCGAAAATTTAACAAACGAAACCGGCGAAATATAATCATTAATCAATGTTTTTAAACATTGTCCACTTGCTGTATCCCATATTCGATATAAACCATCGTGATGGAAGTTCGGATAGGATCTGAATTGGTCGGAAGTGTTTATAAACATTTACCTGTACGTACATTCCATATTCATACCGACTAGTCGAGACTACACGTAAAATTTTAAATTACAACAAAATACATAGTGTAGTAACCCTGTAATGTCTTAAGACATTTGCCAGAGCTTAATTCCCATATTTTAGTGTTTTGCCATCACTCGCCGATACAAGTAGCCGACTGTCGCTCGACTATACAAACATAAACATGGTTATAACTATGATTTGTATATAGAGTTATGTTTGAATACAGATGTTTTAAAATAAAAGTAAATTTAATTATAAAAACAAATGTTATTGAGTTAATTGATAACTGCCCAGCTCATGTAGAGAGGGCTTAAGAATATATAAGTAGAAAATAAATCTATATATTATGAGGGCGGAGTGAGAATTTAGTAAATATGAAACAAGGAATAATATTTTCGACCAAAAAAAATTTATTTTTGAATGTAGTCACTTTTTAGCTCGATTCACTTGGTCCAACATTTGTCCTATTTTGTGATCCCTTCCAAATAATACGATTTCTCCAACCCTTTAAAATAGGCATTTGTTGCATCTTATTAGATCCTCATCACTTTCCGGCGAGCCATTTCTTCAGATTCGGAATCACGAAATAGTCGCAGTCGGATAAGTCTGGAAAATATAGCGCATGTGGAAGCCATTCAAAGCGTAATGCATGGATTTTGGCCATGGCAACTACACACGTGTGCACCCGTGAATTGTCTTGATGGAAGAGCACTCTTTTCTTCGCCAAACTTAGTTTTCTTTCAAAACGTCGTTGAACCGGTCCAATAAGTTTCAGTAATATTCACCGTTGACTGTTCTCAAATCGCCTTCGGCGCAGATTCGGCTATAGAAATCCACTGTTTAGACTGTTCTCCGGTGTATAGGGATGGATTCATCTTTTTATTTCGTTTGAACATCGCGCCAAACCTGCCTCTGAAGTTGTCACACGTGTGCGTTTTTGGCCAATTGTTAGCAGACGCGGCACACGACCCATGCCTATTATCTCACCTATCTCGCACACTTTCACTCTGCGGTCTTGCAATACCACGAATTTTGTCAACCATTTTTGGTGTGATGACTTAACACACGAAATTTCATTATTTTCCATGTTTGCAAAAACAATGGGTTATCTGTTTTCAATGACTGTCAAAACTGAACTAAATCAGAGATCTGTAAGAAAATTTTTATTTGGTCGAGTGACAAATGATATTGACACATGACATGGATTAGCGCCCTCTGTTGCAGTTTTACCAGACTTCCCACTCCGCCATCGCATTACATTTTAATATCAACGTTACTTACTGTAAGATGGGTATCGAGGTCAAACTCTAGATAAATTTTAAGATATAAAACCAATTCAATCATTTGATGTGTGTGAGCAAGTGGCAATAGTGTAACTGTAGCTTTAACCAGTGACGTGGTTTTAAAATCGTATATATTTTATTTTTAATAATATAAATAATGATATGATAAGGGAACTTATAAAAGTTTATTTCTCCGCTAACAAACATATCTTGTATTATCTCCATCCAATAATAAAATATTTTATTATTTTAATTATATCTTTTAACCAATGTATATAACCAAGATTCTTGTCGCAAACGGCTCTGTGATAGTAAGACGAAAGTACATTATTATTGACATAATACGATTTGTAAATAAGCCTTATAGGTGCGGTATAGAGCTATTTTGCTGTTTTAAAAATAAAAATTAAAGCAGGCAGAAATTATTTCAGAACTCAACGCCACTAGGACATACGGGTAAAACCCATATAATACACATTAAAAACACACAATCGTGATTTTTGGGCACCTGGAATTGATCCCGAGACCCCCGAATGACAGAGCTTTTCCACGAGGATGACAAAATTTTGCTGTTGATTCAGTAACTCCAATTTGAGTGATTTTCCGGTTTGTCGTACCTTCATAATCGTTTATGGAGTTGATTGTTACCATCAATAATTTTCTTTTCCATTTAACTAGATTTAAAAAATGCAATGGAGCTGTCAGATTTAAAATTCCGTTTGATATTTTATAAAGAAGTTGTAGGAAGACTATTCTTTTCAGCTTTTTCAGAGTTGTGAAAGTTTAAAATATTTAGAACAAAATTGGAGCAACCTAAATGATTCAACATACAAATACTTAACCAGTTAACATGGATGATACTGAATATAAAAAACCATTTTTAAGCCTAATTGGAAATCTTGGCATCAATACTAGTTAACGTTACTCATAATTGCAATAAGAATAAGAATTTGTAAGTAATAACTGATTCCTCTTCACTAACATCCAGTTAAAGCGACAAATTATGGGAACTTGAGATTGCCAATAAGGTGAAAGTATGTGGTCAATGTATTGAGATTTGCTACGGGTTAAGAGAAAAAGCTATATTTGAACCAAACCCATTTATTAGAAGGCTAATTGATATGGTGACAAGGAGTTTACAATCCAGTGGCATATTCTATGCCAGCTAATAAACAATATAATTTGATTGATTTAACAAATATAAATACACTCATAAAAAATGATTTAAGAACAACAATACATACATGAAACTGAATACTGTCTAGGTGGCATTTCAATTAGCTAATTGAATAATTCGTTAAATTTGCAATTGGTTACACTTTTCATCACACTAATAAACACAACTGATCTTCATCTATAAGTATTGTTTATTTTTTTTTTTCAACTTATTTAAATATATTTAGAAACAAATAATGAATATTGCACATCCACCCACGTAGAGCATGTCTTTTCACACTCATTTCGGTTGCCACGTTATTATTACAAATTACAAAACTCTTGCATTTTTAAGATTTGAGTAAAGTTTTAACTTTAACAAATAACAACAAAAGACAATATAGTAATAAAATAAATTGTTGACCAAAAAACCCACAAACAACATTAAAAATCAAAATAGATTTAAACTCCTACACGTTTTATTATTTTTTAAAACTTTAAATAGATTAACAACTCATATGTTTTGAATACAAAACCAAAATCACAAGAGTCAAATATTTTCAGATGACAAATTGCACCAGGTCATTTTTATAACAACAAACAAACAAACAATACACAACATCTTGAGATTCTATGTTCTTAGAGACAAATTGATGATACAAATATTATAGCCACAATTTTATTACATAATAAAATAATGTTTATTATTGGAAAACATAAAATTTCCACACACCACATCCGATATAAAAAATATTAAAAAAATTTTCATCTCTGTAAGTATATAAAAAAAAACTTAAGTCACTGTACTTATATATTTAAAATCGGTTTTCAATACGAATAATGCACAATATTTTTTACATTTCCTGGCAATAAAAACAAAAAATTGGAAATAAATTTTGCCCTAATTTAAAAATTTTTGTTTTGTTGTTGCTTATAAAATAAATACTAATTTTGCGCTAATTTTAATTAAATTAAAAACATTAACAATATTATTAAATATAACATATGGTTTCATATTTAGACAGAAATTTGTGTATATAGGATATATACATACATACATTTTAATAATTTGAAGTACTTTCAAGCGCCAGCAATTTAATATTTTTTGCTCTTTATATAATATACACAAAATAAGATCATTTTCTTATGCAAAATTAGCGCCAGAAACAATTTTATATAATATTGGTCAAATTAAAAATAAATACTTACTCGGATATATTCCAATATCTGCCAGTTGATCAGCTGTTCTTCTTAACATTAATTTAACTTTGAGTGCTGCGTTGAATATAAGAAATTAAACAAAAAATTAATAAAAATTAATTAATCTTTAATTCTTTCTTTTCTTAACTACAAATTTATACTAACATGACTAAACTAATAAATTTAATTTTTTTTGTAATTAAAAATAATAATAAAAGAAACAAATATATAAAACAACTATTCTTGAATAATAAATAATTATTATTAATATTCTTATTATCATTAATTATTTATTTATTGTAACTGTCCATAGCAATGGGGTGGTCTTTGTATATGTTAAATTTTATACACACACACACACACAACATATCGATGAACTTGCAATAATGTTTCGTCTCGTCGTTCCTAATTTGGATTAATTAATTAAACGAAAAAATTTAAAAGTAAAATATTAGAAGAAAAAATTATCGCATTTATTAGAAAAAGAAGTTTCGTTTTAGCAATAGGAGTAATTAATAATTCTAGATGTCTTGGCTAGATAAAATTATAGTTTCTTATTTATCACGCATATCAATATCATATAACTGACGTCAAATATACAAACAAAATTCTACAAAGAACGGATGTTCTAGTTAACACAGTGTGAATATTAATTAAGAAAACTATTTCCAAAATGCATTTCTGCAGAAAACACGTCAATTGATTTAACTATATCCAATCACTTTATAAATATTTTATTATACAAATTAGTACCTACTTATTGTTTTGGGGGATTTCATAGTGCGACTGTATCTCAAAATAAACAAATATTTTTGCATTACCACTAATAATTGTAAAAAAATTTCGAGATAAATTTGTGGTTTTTATGTATATATGTACTACATAAATAATCAGTACACACTCTCATTGCATTCGTCATAGTTTTTTTTATTTTTTTTATTATACATCGTATACGAACGATAAAACATAAACATTAAACGATTAATAAATCATAAGTTTACGCTTGCGACGTAATGATGTTTCAAGGCGAACCATAATAATTATTGATGGCATATTAAATAAGATCCTTCAAAATTGGATGTGCTGAATATTATTGTTTATAGTTCAGTGTGTGATATTTTATATTTACAAAGAATAATGTTTGGAACTTCATATCATCATGCTAGAACAATAACAGGCATACACTTAAGGAATTCGGATGAATTCTAAAAGTTTTTCAAAAATCGTTTTCGAAGTAATTAATTTTTTTCAACAGATCGAGGACAAACTATCAATTTGAATTTTAAAATATCTAGGTCGAACTGAAACAAGCAATCTTCCAAATATGTTTAAAAAATTAATTAAATTAGAACGATTCTTTTAACATAATTATCAGACGAACATTGCAATAGCAATCGGAACGGGAAGTACCAACAGGGGCCGAATTCATGAGCTAACCCACCTTGCATGTCAGTACTGTAGGCTGGCATGGAGCTATACAATGCACAGATATATATATATATATATATATATATATATATATATATATATATATATATATATATATATATATATATATGTATATATATATATATATATATATATATGTATATATGTATATATATATATATATATATATATATATATATATATATATATATATATATATATATATATATATATATGTATATATATATATGTATATATATATATATATATATATATATATATATATATATATATATATATATATATATACGTTCCTAAGCAAAACGCATAAAAAATACTAATAAATCTCGATCCGGGGCAAGATGCAAAAAGGGATTTTTCACCATCGATCGTTTGGGCGGTGCGATCGGTGGTGTGAATGAACACTTCTGGGTCCCCTGTGGAACTTATAATCCATCGACCGTCGCATCGTTCATGTCAGTACTATAGGCTGACATGGAGCTATGCAATGCGCAGATGGTTTTAAGAAAAATCGAACCTATACCCGTACATTAAAAGTGGTATCACAACGGACCGATCGTCGGTCTAAGTGTGCGTTAGCAGCCGCAATAACATAACATAACTCTCCAGCTCTCATTGATTTAAAATGCCCGTTCAGAACCGAGTCAGTAATTATAAACTCGTTTTCTAATGAATTTTATATTAAACTGCACGAGTTTCGTCTTGGAGTGACAGATTTTAGAATATTAATGAACTTAGCCAATAAGGTAAGATTCCCTATTTTGGATAGTTTTCCTTGATTTTTTGTCAAAAGACTTGTTCGCTTGTTAATGTTTTGTATTCTGTCACTTCAAAATGAAATTCGTAAAATTTAATAACAAATAAATCAAACAATTTAGGACGAGGATTCCACCACAAAAAAGCATACAAAAGGGGCAAAAAACCCAGACAGAGCAATGGTTTACCATGTAATGGTCTCGAGTGAGATGTTCGTCGATGACTAAACACATTTAACGTCACTTTAACGTACATATGTATTGATAACTGGTTCAGTATTATTTTAGGCTGCCCAATCAAGTATTAACTCTTGCTGGTGTCATTTAACGTTACTAGTAGATAATCTCTATCGTAATATTTTTCCTGCAATATATAATCAGTTGCTACAGTCAGTCATTCTGTGTGTGTGTGTATTTGAATTATTTGAAGATATTTCTAAGCTTTCATGTGTTATTTGTAAGTTTTATTGAAAACAAATGTGCTGCTATCGTTATCATTGGTGATAACAAATGGTGAAATCCGGTTTAATTTCTTGGTAATACTTTTATTAAAATCATTTATTCTAAATAAATTCTCATTTAATTAATAAATATTTTCTTGGTCGTTTCAGTCTTGGCTCGGTGGTAATCAAAAATAAACATGCACCGGGCGACATAAAAATCAAATTATCAAGCACCAACACGTTAAAATGTTCGTAAGATCTCAGCTAGACGCGGCAAGGCCCGCCTTCTGCCTTTAAGCCATAGATTTAAAAAAAAAAGAGTCTGATTATGACTAAAATAGTTTTCGCTGTTTTTAGTTTATAATATTCCTTATCAATAAACAATTGCTATTTATATATTATGTCTAAGAGTATCTTTATATTGATTAGTTCAAGTTAAGGCATCTTATCTTGCATTGCTTATTAGCAACTTTGAGGTAAACTTTGGGAAAGAATGTTCACGTCAATACGATGTCTTCTGAGCCATCTAGAATAACAGAGCCTAAATCTTAAAATTTAAGCGTAAATTAGAGAAGGATATCAATATCACAATTATCTAACTTGGTGATTTAGATAACGTAGTGTGCCTTTCGACTGAGTTCACACTTATACAATGAGTCACCTCGACATCTATTATTCAACTAATTTTTCTGATTTAACATTGCTTCAAAATATTTGCCATATGGTACACTAAATAAATGCAAAACCAAACAGATATGTGATCTATCTCATCCATCATTTTATTCATACATTTATGTATGTGTACATTACTTAAAAGAATTAAAATTTTAATTGAGCATGATTTAAGTTGTCATCATTTTTAAAGCAACCATTACGAAAGAACAGAGAGAGTAATAAAATCATATATTGAAGATGACACAATTACCGGGTATATGATTTTTAATGATTTTTTTTGTTAAATTTCGTTTTTTTTAAATAATTCACAGCCGAAATAAATTTCTTTGAGTCATTTCGTTTATTTTTGTTCGAAACATAATAATAAATCAATAGCGCTAATACAGTATATGTATAACAGACAGGACACGCAAGAGTACAGAATTTTATAATTTTTCCAAGAAAATTGTGAAAACTACGATGCTTGGAACAGAAAACACCTTTGTGTGTGTGTATGTGAAAACGATCATAAATTTGGCCGAACAAAGTAGCGCTTCAACTGTGGCTAAAAACAAAATGCGTCAAATTATTATTATTTACACTTTTTTATTCGCGTTTTTATCACGTTTATATTTTGTTAAAAAATTTAAATTTTAAATTATGAAGAGATCATGGGACGAAACCAATTGTTCGAATAAAAAGGCTAAAATTAATCCTGACAGTGAAAATGCTCAATATTTACCGGATATGCCAATCGAGATACTCGAAGAAATTATTAATAAATTAACATTTTGGGAATTTGGCCGAGTTCGCGGTACATGTCTACAATTTCGTAATGCAGCTGATAATATTTTGATACGCAAATTAATGCATAATATACGAATATTTGAGGAAATTCCATCGAATATCGAGTGCATATGTTCTAAAATATTTTACCAATCATCGTGGCCGTATATACGATGCGGATATCGATCAACCGCGGCAGGTGTTTACCTTTCACTAATACACAGCCTAATTTATTCGAATAGTTCGACGAAATTTCCACCATTCCTTGGAACGTATATCATTAAATTTTGCCAATGTATTGATCCTCAATTGGGTAGTCCAAATACGCAACTATCGCGATTGTTGTATGTTGTTACTATTTTAGGATTCTTAAATGTACTTATGTCACATTTTATTGTCATGTAGACCATACATTATTTATTTTCTATTTTATCGTCTCCCAGAAATTAACCAACATCGAACACAAGGAAAAACAAATAAATTCAAAAAAATTAAAATTAAATTTTATTATGAATGGCTCATTGTTTGGACTGCTGTGGTCACGAACTCAACGAAATACATTAATATATCCTGATGATCGAAATAGTGTTATTATATTTTTAGCTGACATAATGACGTCAAATATAATTGAAACATCAATTCGGTAATTATTTATCCATTGTTTTAGATTTGCATCAGTAAACTAAATTTTTCAAACACAAACTTGTAGCAAAATGTGGGATAACGAAGGTTCCGATCGACTTGTAGTTTTTGGAAATGAATTCGAAAATTCAAAAGGTAACAATATAAAAACTTCAGTATTGCTAGAATTTACTATAAATGGCAGTAATAAGATATTAGAATTTTTAAAAACTGCACCATCTGCTGGTGATTGGGATGAACTGCCGACCGATAGCTTTACTGTGGCTATAAATATAACATGCAAGTAAGTTTGTGCACCAATTCACGACATCTTATATATGTACATATTTATAATTATAATTTATTTTCAGGGCAGCTCAAAAACTAGGATGTCCTACCAACTATTCATTTAAAATTTAATTTAATTTTTAAAGATATTTAAGTCGAAAATTTTTTGCGTCCGCGCACAATTTTATGTATTACACGAAATAATCTTATAATTTTTTGGTTAAATTAAAATATAGTAGTAATCTTACTCATAATTTCATTTACGCGTGAACTGTAATTAATTATTAAATACACCGGAAATGTTCCATTTGGTGGTGTATGCAGAACTATTTATTGGATTGGTTGTGCGCACAAATTCACTATTATAGAATGCATAACATAGGAAGTAAAATATTTAATGAATGTTGAAACATATATAAACTCACTTTCTATAGATATGAGTATTTTTATATGAACACACATATCTAATCGAATGTACATATATGAAAGATAAGATATCGCATCGCTAAACTTATTTATTTATATATAGATAAAAATAATAATGACTAATTTAGTTCCAAAAAAAATTATTTTGGTTTTGTAGTAACCAAAGAATATAAATCATAATTAAAAAAAATTATTTTACATTTTTTATTCGCTGGGGCAATGACTTTTTTCTTATATATTTTGAACATACTATGTGAGATACATCATCATGACATAAAATAACACAGTTCTTTATTTTACAAAAAAAAAAGATCAGACATTTCAAATTTATATTTTTATTTTTTATTAAATATTAAAAAATTATATATGAAACTTTTAAACGTGAGAATCTTAAGTAAATAAATAAACGCAATGTTATATTTTATAAGAAAACGCGATAGAAAAGAAACGTCACATGAGACCAATTAGACTTGCAACGCTTGGAATTGTAACTTATCACACTGAGAAAAATAAATACCATTTGTCTTAAACAATAAATCCTTATATGAACAGGAGGGCTATTATGAAATAATCCAATATCGTATTTTTTCCGATATCAAAAAATCCTATCCGCCGCGAATTTTTATGAAATGGTTTGGATTGGTCGGATTTGTCAAATATTTGTCAAAATATGAAGTTGTCAAAAATTTATTTTGTTGTTGTGGTGTAATTGACCAATGACTGTCAAATGAAATCTATTAATGAAATCTTGCAGCTTTGGAACATTCAAAACGCTTGAGTTTCATAATAGCAAAATCCACTGTCAGATTCGATATCGAATTTTTCGAATTATTTCATAATAACTTACCCCTCCTCCCCACACCCCCTGAGTGCAGTAACGAAATAATTCGAAATCGGATATTTTCCGATATCGAAAAATCCGATCTATTGTGAATTTTCTTACTATGAAATTAGGTTAGGTTAGGTTGTTGTGGCTGCTATCACACACTTAGACCGGCGATCAGTCCGTTGTGATACCACTCTAACGTTATAGGTCCGAGTTTTTTCGTAGTACCATATGCGCTTTGCATAGATCCGTGTCAGCCTATAGCACTGACATGGAAGATGGGTCGGCCTATGGATTCTAAACACGAATATGCAATTAACGACTAATAAATTCGTCAACTAAATAGCAGTCGGATTTTTTTTTCGATTTTCGGAAAACTATTTCATTTTGTCTTTATAGTATAGGGTTCGGGTTTTTGAATCCCCATGTATTGTGGCAGGTAACGATTAATTTATATAAGAGAATTAATCGCCCCACAATATGCGTTGAATTAATAGTTTATAAATAAAACATTTTCCTTTAATCGTGTATACTAATAATAACTTTATTAGTAGATTTAGATTGTTATTTTAATTTATGATAATGTTTTTTAAATATTAGGTTTACAATATCCGACAATGTGTGTCGTGTTTTGCGGATAAGCGAATAATAATATTTCCTAGCGAAAATTCCTCTTATATATCGATATTTTTGTTTCATACCGATAGTGTGACAAAATTTAGAAATGACAAAAAAAATAGGAACTTGGAAAATTTTGAAGTGATCAACCAGAGATGGCGACTAAATAAACTAAAAATGAAAGAAAGAAAATGACAACAAAGAAATGAATAAGCAGCTGTCAAATTCCTAAATAAATAGTGTAAGCATTCGTACGCCATAATGCCACAATAGTTTCATAATAGCGAATTTTAGGATATCGGATTTTCATAATAACAAAATTTGCTTTCGGATGCGATATCGAATATCGTCCCCCTGAATTTCTACTCTGGCTGCAAATTTCGATTTATCCAACTAAAAATGTTATGAAAAATTTGATATTGGATCCGAAAGCGGATTTTGCTATTATGAAAATTCGATATCGAAAGAACCGCTATTATAAAACTAAAAATACAAAACGAAATCGGATTTTCCGAAAATCTAATGTCAAAATCCGACTACTATGTAGTAGTCGAATTTCTTGTAATGTTATCGAATTTGTGAGTTTTCAATGGTCCACAGTTTAATCAGCAAGATTTCACTAATAGATTTCATCTGACAAGTCATTAATCACACATACTATCCGAATGGAGAACCAATATTTGGGTTTGTCAAACTTATATGCCGTAGTCACTAAACTGTAATTACACGTCTTATATATGTAAGGATGCTAAAAAGCAACAATTTATAATTTGAGTTTATTGAGTATAGTTAGAAAATTTGCTTTTATTATATCAAATGATGTGTCAGGATAGTTGCTTTTATATTTGGGACCAAGTAAAAACTATTCAACTTAAATTTGCTGGAAAATAATCAAATGAAAGCCAGAAATAAATAAATTCAGTTAATCCATACTTCTTAAACAGTAGAAGCAATCAATAGTTACCATTATAAATGTATATTAGGTTCTAGTAATATACATTTACTTAAATCAATAATTCGGTTGAAACAATTAAGTATCAGTAGATGCAAATATATCTCGGGGCAGTTCTGAACAAATTTCGGTTCTAAGGAATATTTGGTTAGCTAACTCGTTCTACACCTTAGTTGTAGACACTAATAATGAGGTTATCACAAGATGTTTAGATGACATAAGTAAAAATAAGTTTATAGCCACTGTTAATTTAGTTCAAGCACGAGCTAATTTTTGCATAACAATTAAGTTGCTGTCAGTGGCTGCAAACGAAGTATTCTAACGTGCAACCACGCCAATCAATCGATCTCATTTTTGATAGTCTTATAATTTGTAGTTTCTTTGCGCAATGGTATGTTATTTGGTTTTAATTAGTAATTACTAAGTAGTTTAATACAGAATCGATTTACTCAAATAAATTGTATAAACATATCAAAATAATTATCTTTGAGCGCGGATATCTAGGGCCTATTATTCGATAAAAAATCGAAAGCAGATTTTTTATTATGAAAATCCGATACCGAAAAATTCGGGAGGCTATTATGATAAAATTTGATATCGGATCCTAAACCGAATTTTGCTACTATGGAAATCCGATATCGAAAAATTCACTATTATGAAACTAAAAAGACAAAACGAAATCGGATTTTCGAAATCGTTATCGAAACTTAGCAATTTCAAGTTCAGATTCAACCCAACATTTCATAATAGAAAAATTCGCAGCGGGTCAGATTTTTCGATATCGGAAAAAAAACCCCAAATTATTTTATTCTCTGGCATGTTACTATAATCAACATAGTTTCCCGTTTATAATTTTCATCCCGCGGTAGTTTTTTAATGATATAGTAACTGACGCACCAAAAAGTCTATCTTATAGTACTATAATACAAAAATAACCAAATATATTCCGCAACAATCAGACTAAAAACATGCTTACACCTTTCAGAATATTAGAATAATAACTCTTAATTATTTAGCTTTTGTACTTTAATATTTAAAAAAAAATTTAACGATGCTATTATTTTTTCGATTATAATTTAGCACAGCGTCAGTTAATACATATGTAACAAGAATAGGTATAACTTAATCTTAAAAAAGAAACAAAGTAGAACTGTTCAATTATAACTATTTAATTTTAATTTTTTTAATTATTTCGAGTAATGCCTAACGTGTTCTTGTATTCTTTATTGCATTTGAAATTATACATCTTAAATAGACATTTTACTTAATATTGTTTTATTACCCTACTAATTATAATGATAGCTATCGATACAACTCATAATGTGTAATTGGTTTTTTCCAGTACTTTAACCCTTCATTGTACTGTGAGGCTTAACATGTGGCTATTTGAGTTAACCTTATTAGACAGTGGTGTCCCTAGCAATTTAAACTTAATAACTCCACCTGGGAAGCTATTATTAAATAATGCATGAAGTAAGGAATAATGCGTTTTGTAATTGACTTGAAGTTGCTAAATTTTTTTGTTGTGTTTTAATAACAAAATATTAAATTCAAATAGCAGTCGGATTTTGATATTTGACTTTCGGAAAATCCGGGGGGCTATCATTAAAATACGATATCGAAAAATCCACTATTATGAAACTAAATATCACAATTCGACTGCTATTTATAGTGACGCATTTCATTTTGTGTTATCGAACCTTGCCAAATTCAAGTGAATTACAAAAATCATAACTTCATGCTGGCATTTGACAAATTCGACCCAATATTGGACAAAAAATCCGAAATCGGAATATTTCTAAAAGCATTTCCGATTTCTTATTGTCTTTTTGGTAAAATTTGAGGGGAGCTGTTATGATAAATTCGATATCGGATCCGAAAGCGGATTTTGCTATTAGGAAACTAAAACGAAATCGGATTTTCCGAAAATCAAATGTTTAAATCCGACTGCTACATAGTAGTCGAATTTCATTTTGTGTTAAAACACACAAAGTTTTGAATACTCCACAGTTTAAGGATTTCATCTGATAAGTCATTAGTCAAGTTAACTACAACAACAAAATAAAATGTAGCAAAATAAAATTCGCGGCGGAACGGATTTTTCGTAATACCCCCCAGTAATGCGCAAAATTAGGTAAAATATATTGAAGAAAATCAATGTATTACAGAATCTGAACATGTTCCATTAAACATAAGTTTAATTATGCATGAGTTGAAGCGATTACCATTAATTAAATTATGCTTCAATACATGTTGAACGAAATGCACTAAGAGTATGGTTAGATCAAATTAGACAGATTAGTCCAGTATGGTTAGATTGATGTAAACAAATCAAATCATTAGACCTGAAAAATAGATTAATTTTCCTGCGAACAGAAATAAACATGAAAAAATACTCGTCAACGTAAAATATAGTCTTCTTCAGCCCAACCAAATTAAGTGCTGCTGGAATAATTATTTAATTATAATTATAACAAGCGACGAGAAGTAAAATTCCCGTAGTTCAATATCCTCAGCAAATTCAAGCAAAGTCTTTTTGGCAAAACATGCAATTTTATGTTATTTATTTTATCACGTCGGAAATAATAATTCATTCGCGCCTCACACGTATCATATATAACATAGAAAAGTGAAATAAACCTTATACAAACATATCATATTGATTCTAAGGCAAGTTAACGTTAAAGAACAAATTTATTAACCATAAAATAAATTATATTTCATAACAGAACATGCACTAAATCTTCGCTTAACCATTTAAATCGTAATTAACATATTTTTATATAATATAAAAAAAAAATTAACAAATTTGTCTATAATTAAATTAAAAAATAAAAATTGCGCGTGCACTACATAAAATAATTTTACTTTCCATATATTTTTATTACACTTCCACGATAGAAAAATTTCGGTTGAATAAATTATAAAGATTTTAATCTTTTTGACAAATGTCCATGTTTCAACTTTTTTATTTATTTCAAAAAAAATTTCTTCAATTAAAATCGCGTACATATTTTTTTTTGTGTCTTCTAAGTTAATAATAAAATGTAAATATTACACCCACAGGCACACTTTAATAAATTGTTGGTAACACATATTTGACATTGTTCTAGACATATTTTAGTTAATTTTATGTAGTTTTTGTAATATTTTAATTGTTAAATATTCAACAATTACCTTCTTATTATGGCAAGAGACTACACAGCCCGAAAGACTCCCGCAATCATTTTTTAAATATTACTGTAGTCATTTTCTTTTAAGCATTTCCGGGCAACATTAAGACAGTTTATTTTTTCATTTTTAAGATTAATAATAATAATATTCAAGAAAATGTCATTTTATTTATTTTGGTATTTCGAATAGTATGAAAACTATAAAAACATTTCAATTTTTTATGTGTTCTAAATTTGAAAATATGTTGACTAATTTAAAAAAATAAATGTTGTAATTTTTTGGCTTGTGTGCCACATTATTACATTTTGTTTTTAGGTAAATGAGATACTTACATTCTTTATTTTTATCCATTTGTGGTTGAAGTGGTGTTGTATCAACAACAACTTTTGGTGGTGATTGTCTTACTTTATTGTATTCATCTACAGACCCCAATAACGGGGAGTCTGTTATATTTGATGGCGCAGCAGGTTGTTCACCTATAACAATAATAAAAATTATATATTTATAATTATTTTTAAAATATTTATCATATTACTAATTTATTTATACATTATATTTTAAGAGTAATGATATCTCCCAAATAGAACTTAAATATTTTTGCATTTAACGATTGACACAGAACACTATTCCAAGTTTTTTTTTCCATGAAATAAAAATATAAACTGAAAAAAATTATTGTCGCGAATACCAATAAACCGAACATATAACCAATTGATAAGATAATTTATCATTACCAGGAATATCAACCTTTTGTTAATTGGTTGTGCTCGTTTATCAAATATACGAATATATTTCGTAGTGTTGAGTACGGAACTATGAACATCAGCCAATTTCTATAATAACAATATCTCTTTTCGGATACACAGCATGATTACGTTATATTATTACGGAAGCGTTCTATTTTGAAAATGTTATATCACGTTGATTAAAAACATAGTAGTAAGTATATAGGTGAATAATTTTCACAATAAGAACTTGCGACGATCCTGCTGAGCAAGATCACAATATTTATACCGACAGTTGACCATTACACGAAATTATAGCTAATCGAGGTACGAAAAGAAATCTTATCATGTCCCTATACCGTTCACCATTGACAGTAACATTCTGACCATCATCGTTTTGAAGACATATGGGCAACGGCCTATAAAGCACACTAAACAGTAATTTTCTTTTAATGTAATGGTGCTTCGAAAAACCCTGCCACCACACCATTCAACTAAAAATAGGATTCACCAGAGAACGAAATTTTGAACGAAACACAATCATTATTTTAAGAAAAAATTTCAACAATTTGTAAGCGCTGTTCTGATGTAAGTCTAAGATGTCAAACCAAACAAAACGAAAAGCAACTATGTGCTGTTAAATGGGTTGTCAAATAAAGCAGTATTGTCAACTCAAAGTTGTGAAGCTCTAAAAAAACACTCTTTCCAACTTGTATATCAGTAATGTCTACAAGGTTTTAATCACTCAGGGATTCTAATTTGAAGCTTTTTAACATAACAGAGGCTATATTATAATTTAAAGCTTTTAAGCATAAATTATTATTGTTTAATTAGTAGAAAAATTCTGAAACTAGTTAACATATACGCCAGAATGCGTAGATTATCGTACTTTCTTATCAGGTGGAATTTTTTTTACAATTTTCTTTATTTAAAAATTCAAAATTTATTTCGGTTGGATTGATTTTCAGGGAGTTCAACTATGTGATGATACATAGAGACCATTTTCATAACAACTTGTAAAATTTCGTCCAATCATATCACGGCATATCAAGAAAACTATTTAAAAGTATAAAAACACTGTGCTCGACCTTAAACGAACCTAATTATTCAATAAGCGGTCGCTGCGGTTTGTGTTTCAATGTGGGCGTTTTTGGATATGAATTTAACAATTTTTATAAGTATTTTTGTAACTAATGAACTGCACATCCTCACATTCTGAATCAGCTTATAAGCTCAAAATGAGATGTGCAGTTCACAAAATTATTGTAAATACATAAATACATATTTCTTAGACCTTCATATTTTCTAAAATGTTAAGTTTAAAATTACTATCATTAATCCTTTTTATTTCCCTATAGTTCTCGATTGTATCTATTTTTGTAGTTCTGTTGAATTTCCTACAAAATGCTGTATTCAAGGAAGTATCCTACACAATTAACAACGCTTCTATCATTTTATTCTGCTCAAATTTTCTTGTTCATCTATTTACGTCATAAATTACTTTTTAATTCCCGAAGTAGCTACAACTCTTTTATTATCTTCTTCGCAACCATGTCAGCGTACATTACTACACCTTTACATATTTTGTTACTAATTCCATACCTTGTAAATTTTGTGTTCATGATCGTATGTTATTTATGTAGATTTCTCATTTTTTCGAACACATCTTTTAACATAGCATCCTTTTATTCGTAATAGAATCTGAACATTTTTCAGTGACCACAAAATCCTCTACAAATTGGAAGATAACTCCGTTCTACTTTCTTATTTACCTCTGTGTACCCAAATTATTTACACACTCAACAGTAGAGTTGATCTCTCTGGATTGTGCGTCCATTCAAGTTTTACAAAATCAAAATTCGTTGAAAAACTTTAGAGTTTTTATCTGTGTTAGAAACAGGAACGACTCTTTTTTCATTTATTTAGAACTTTCAGATCCACACTTTCTATCCACACTTTTTTGAGTATCATAAGCAATCCTTGTTTAACATGAATGTTTATTGACTTAAGCCTTCTATAACTTAATCAATTTGTCCCCGGATAGAAAATTTTGTCCCATATAACACCAAACTCATTCCACTCGGATCTACAATTATCGTTCCATAATTGTAGTAGCTTCTATCTGATTTGCTTCAGTAATAATTTATGGCTTAAGAGTCTAACAGTTTTCGTTACAGGTGAGAAATTTTGCGTGGCAAGAATTGAACTTGAAACCGCGGAGTTATGACAAACTTTATTAATCAGTAAGCTACAACCGACAATGACACATTTACTATCTCTCATATGAGTACAACTGTCATAAATAGAAAATACTTTCTAGGATTTCTTTTTCGAGAATTTCTTTTTCTTATCGATTTTGCTTCTACATCAATTTTTGTAACTCAAGAGACAAACCATCAGTTCCCCGATTTAAAAATATTTATACTTAGGTGAACTAATAATAAACTATAACAAAATAGAATCGAACTAAGGTAAGCTATGTTACCATCTCAGTTTAGCTGAGATATGAAAAGGGTTTAAATGTAGTTTGGCCTTTCATGCAAAACTGCCTACATTTCGCGATGAAAAAATATTTTTATGGGTTAGTTCGTCAATTCTAAATCAGATATCTACTCTAACATTGAATGTCAATCCAGTAAATTTCAATGCAAATTGAATAAAGAGACAACAAGTCAATTTTTGACAAACATAGTTCAGAACCTCTGGCTGATCAATCGTAAATTAAAATGACGTCAACTTTATGATAAACATATTCTTATCTATATATAGTACGTACGCCAAATGTGCGATTTAAATTTTAAATTTTATAATTCAAAAAATAAATTAAATAAATAAAAATTTCATATCTATAATGTACATACCTTCTGCCATCTTTCTATCAATGCCAATACTCGAACAATTCGAGCCTGAACAATTGATTGTATTTATTTCAGCTTTAATTGGTGATAATTTTGCCGGTATAGTTAACAATGGTAACGATGTTAAAAGTGGTGGTGTACGTAAGCGTCTAGCTACTGGCGTAGTAGTTGTTGTTGATACAGCTGGTGGTTGCACCGGTTGTATTGTATTCTTATTATTGAACCAATTTGGATAACGTTCCTTGATCCAATTAACCAAATCCAAATCAAGTGTTAAAAACCACAATGTATGTCGCTCCGCGTCTCGTGCAGGCTCTGAAATTAAAAATTATTAAAATTATATATACATTTATATCATAAATTATATAAATTTTATAATTCGATTGATTGCATATCAATCGTTTTTCTTTATGATTATACAGAAAGAGGAAGTTGGCTGATGGCCAACAAACGAGTACCAAACAGTAACATTCCGATTTTTAAAAAATCTCTTATAAACATACATACACTTTATTTGCCTTAGCATTATTATTGTTATTATTATTATTATTTTTTATAGTACGATAATTTGCTATAATTTATGCACTGTTTTCAAACACACTTGGATACAACACCATGGTATTGTACTGTAAATCTATGAGATTAAAAGATTTTTAATTTTTGGATTTACAATAATAACTAAACTAGCGGAAACATGCTGGAGCGGAAATTTCATATATAGGATGGATTCAATAAAGAATAATTTCTTATATATTATTCGCCAAATCAATCATATCAAATTTTCATTTTTATATATCAAAATGATCTTAAATCGTTTGTGCCTGAATCATAACTATTTTGGAAACATGTTTTATATCGAAAGATCGAATTTATAGATTTGATATGAGCCAAACGTAAAAAAAATTATGTGTTTAGTCAAGCATTTAATGTATGTATATATACACACCCACTATCTGTTTAAAATCAAAACCTTTTGGTGCATACACATTATACTAATTTGTGTTCTCGATGATGTCAATTCTATATATTGTATATAGATATTTATTATACTTCGCCACAACAGCTAAGACAAGTTGACCAAGTGACCTAAATTTCCTGTACACATTAATCTTAAAGCCAATACAAACACTAAAAAAAATAAAAAAAAATTATTTCTGGGTTCGATACGTGCGCACACAAAATAACAAGTCATCTAAATTAACATCTAAATGTACAAAATTTAAATGGGCCATGTACCCAAGGACATATACATATAAAAAAAATTGAGTTGTTTTTTTTTTTGCTTAATTTTCTAAATACAAGTGAAAGTGTGAAAATTTATTTTTGGGGAAACATTTTTTTATATTAAAATTTATTTGCTTGAAAATTTGGCGATGATGTACAATTTTATTCGACCGAGTACGAAGAAAATCTAGAAATTTATGGTAAATACAATATATGTTGACATTAATTTAATTGTTGCTAAATGGGTTGGTGTTCATTAATCTCGAGTTCTTTATATGTTGGATGTGACTGATTTTATAGCATACAAATCACTCAGAACTAGTATATTAGAAATGATTGAACAATAATTGTAACATGACCATATATACCCATACAATGGAAGAACATACTTATAGCTTTGTTGAAGTTGGCATTATTTATACAACAAGGTCCTTTCGGAATGATAAATACTTCGTGGACATTTTGCAATATGAAATAAATCATTTTCAGCCCCTAACTGCGCTGCTTACCAAAAAGAAGGTTTTCATAATAGATTAAAGTTGATAAATTGAGTAGGTGTAAAGGAGAAGTGCCTTGACTAAAAATCTATATTATCGTTGTAGTCAAAATATCAACCAAAGTCCAATATTAATAATATTCGTGAATAGAGGAGTTCGAAGAACTATGTTTAAGATTTTATTCAACAGTAGGCCCTTTATATTGAATGTTTTATGTATATGCTAAACATCACGTAATTTTTGTTTAAATCCACTTCAGATGTGAACATTCAAAATTAAAAATAGAAAACCTCTTTCTCACATTAAAAAGAAATTTGTTTATATATCGAGCAAAATTAAAATGAAGAAAATTAAAAATATATATCACATATGAAGTAACAGGTGAGTTAATAATAAATTGCATGGATAATTTAATATATGTATATATATATATATATATATATATATATATATATATATATATATATATATATATATATATATAATATATATATATAATATATATATATATATATATATATATATATATATATATATATATATATATATATATATATATATATATATATATATATATATATATATACCGTTTTTATTTAGGAAAATTGGGTTAAATTTTAAATTAATTTTTGCTATAGGTCAAGATATATAATAAAATCTATGTGTCAATCGGAAGTTTCTTGTGTAATCAATGGAAACAAAGCAAATAGAAAATTATTTTCTTAATACAATAGAAAACAAGACAATTATAAGAAACGATGTAAAATTAATTTATTTTCTTTACGGTCAATTACATTAAATATATAAAATAAAAATTCCTAGCAAATAAATAAAATTGGCTTACCCAAGAATATAATAAAATATTGTATTGCATTCGTTTACCTGTATGTCATGTATACAACACATTATTACATATGTTTCCTCCTTCTTAATTATGTGAAGCGTTAATTAAAGAACGTTTGGTAATAAATTAAAATTGTGTACTTACATACAATGTATCAAAGGAGACTATACACTACATACATATTTATGTTTTATTCAGAAACTATCATGCACGGTTAATTTGATGAGAATTTTTTTATTTTAATTATTTTAAACACTCAACACTCGTATGCATAAAAAGCGCTTACTTGGCATTGACCGAAATTAATTTATATTTTTTAAAACATAATTAAAAATACAGTAACTATTTTCCATATATACATTCCATATTTATGTATATCATGTCAAAACCAAAAAAAAACGCCTCACACAGGTTAATTACGCGAGATGATATCGAAAATGTTCACAAGTCGCAAGACATATTATGGCCTTTCTTATATAATTTTTATTATTGTTATGTTCCATCGAACCGCGACCAGATGGTCAGAAAATATAATTTGCTAATGTCGGTTTACATTTTTTATGTGATGGATTTGATACGCAAAAACATCGATCGAAAAAATAAAAGAAATTGAAAGTCATTCCCAAAAATTTCATTAAACCATGTACTAATTACAGAATATACGTATGTACATCTTCTCATTTTGATTAATTAGAATTCAAACAGCCACACCTAAAATATTTACAGCTTTATGATAACTAGGTCGAAGTAATAGAATTATATAATTAATTATAATTAAATATATCACGATTTTTATTAGTTTATATTCAAAACCCATACTAAACTGTCAAAGATTGAATAATTGCTACGGTTCAATTTTGCCGTAATCACAAAAGTCAATCAATTAAAAATTAATAAATTTTTACATGTTGTATAAATTTTAAAAATTAATTTATAAAATTTCTGCGAATTAAAAAGTTAGTGAAAGTGTGAAAATTGCAAAAATTTAAAAATGTGCGTTTGTTTGGAAATGTTTGTGTTAAGATTATGACCTTAAGATATTATATAAGGTATTATGAGACTATTTAGGAGCATATGGTCGGATATTTTATATAATTTATATTTAAACTTTAAACTCCTTTTATCTTGATGTGTCTTTTTTTTAGCAATATGGAAACTTAATAAAAACTCATATATTTGAGAATCTATGAAATATTTGGGAAAGAAAGCTGTAACGCTGAAAAACAACCACTTCAAGTTTTACACGCATTGACCATGTCACCAATAATTGTTACATCACAACTGGACGGTTGAAAAAAATTTAAATATAAATCATCGTTATTGATTTATTTTTTCAAGCTACCACCCTTTTTGAATATGGGGTACACTGCGACTACTTTCCATTTTTCATGCATAACTTCATTTCGTCATACCAATCGATCAAGGTTGAAGAGACAATTTTACAACTTGGCCCTCTGAATATCAATGATGAATTGATCTCATAGGATGGATACTCAATGAACATCTCTTTGGTCTGTATTTGATGGTGTTCAAATACAGCTTGTGATACATGAGGAAATTAAGTTCGACAGAAAAATGTTCGCGCCATGTATCGAATGGTCAACTGCCATTCAGGACATCCTGGTCCTGAATGGCAGTTGACCGAGATCTTAAGGTATGGGGTAATCCAGCGACTCTTATAAAGAAACCACGCGAGTTGTGCTCATTGCTGCGTTGTTGTACTCTTAAGACCTTAGCCTTTTATCAATCACGCTTCTTCTGTCTTCAAGTTAAACTGTCTTCCTATAGCAAGAACTTTATTTTTTTAACTTTATTTATTCATAGAACTTTTTTATTATTTTGCTTAATTGTGGGTTATTGTGGGTTGCTTAACAGCAAGACTACATCTTCATCAAACCAATCATTTTTGGGCTTAGTTTTCACTATACCGAGAATGTGCTGGACACCATCGACAACCGAGGTTTTCAATACTTCCCAGACCTTCACAGGAAAATGAAAAAGGGAGAGAAATCCAACTCCAAGATTTCTGAGGTCATCTCTTCTGTGTAGCAATGTAAAGTCTTGGGACACATGGTCTCCATTTTTAGGTCATCGAGTTTCTTGGAGTACTAAGTGACTGTACGTGCTGATACTCAATCTCGTTTCTGGTACTTAAGCGGGATATAATTGTTATTTTGCCTGTATCCGAATTGTTTTATTTCTTAACATTTTTAATATTTGTTGTTTTTTACGAATCCGGGTCTGGAAACTGTGATGGTATTCTATTGGTCTCATGTGCCTTTCGAAATATTTACGACACATGGATGCTCCCACCCACAGGCCACTCTTCGTCGTTGATGGATGTTTAAAATATTAGCATTTTATTTCAGATTGCCTAACAACACCAGTTTAAGAACACGGAGTAATTTAAAAAACATTACTACAATTGTTCCAACATTGTGATAGACAATGTATTTTTTGTCCACTGTTCATTAGCCAAAAAATAATTATTAATATGACACAAAATGTCCAAAGTTCAAAAAATACACGGTGAACCAATTAACCTTTGTCAAATATAATTAACATTATATATAAAGAAAACACAGCTAAGCAAAAATTTCCTCTATACAAGATTAAAAAATCAATCACAAGGAATAATTAGTTTGAAGATAAATAATTTAACTTATTAATATTTAAAAATTATTTATTAAAACAAAAATAATAATTTATGCGATAATAGTCAATTACTGGACGAAATTGATAAATCGCCTGGCGCATCACACACCATACATACACAAATAAATAATTAGCGACAATTCGATTCGAAATTTATTTTAATATTTATTCATAATAATATCTATTGTTTATATAAATTGTAGTTTGGTGTGTGTTACTTGTTTGATATTATGTTGTTTAATGTCACTTTCGATTTAATTTAAAAAAAAAAATTTTGTATACATTTTTTTTTGACACATAAGGTTTATTTATTATTATTTTTTGGCGACTTACTAAAATACATATCTTCTATTTCACGAACAAAAATATAAATAAAATATATCGTGAATAACAATAATAATAACAATATTGTAATAGAAATTCTATGGACGAAAAAAAAATAAATAAATAAAAAATAAATGAGAATTGGTGTATACATACTCGTATATTTGATCTAATTCTGTCGCACAAATTTGAAAAAAAAAATTGTCACATTGTTAGCTAAACCACAAAATACATAAGTATTGTGAAAAAAATCGTAATTGTTTATCTTGTTTATTTCGATTTTACACAATAAATTTCGATTTTAGTTCTAAAATTGATATTTTACCAATCGATTCGAGTTTGACGTAAATTTTCAATTACCATACGATTGAGGTTGTTCTATATATTGAAACGTCATTGTTGAAATAGTCACAGCTGTTTGTTAATTTTGAAAATCAAAAGTGGTTAACTATATAAAATATTATGTATACGAAAGCTATTTTTAAATGGACGTTTTAGTGAAATTATGCGTTAATGATGGAAGTTTTGGCTCATGTTGTAGTAAAAACTGTCATCTGGTTTGGTTGTTTTTTTTATATTTACTAACTAATTTGTTCTTAAATAGCACAGTAAATAAAAATTTGAACAATAATCAATCCCAATTTTTTTATTTATTATTTTGTAAGAAATGCTATCATACCATATTTTGAATATCCACAAAAATATTATCTGAATGTCTGTTGGGCGTGTAAATTACACAAAGTAATTTAGACAGTTTTTACATGTAAAACTTGTTGTTTACATAAGGTTATTTTTAACATTCTATATGTAAAAAACGTAAAATACGATTTTATGTAGAAAACTGACGCGCCATCTTTTATTAAATCTAATTGTAACTAAAGCACCATCTCTTATAAAATCTTCCTACTATTTTACGAATACAATTTGTGAAATAACTAACTGTGTACCATTTTTTCGACTACAGACTGAATGTCACAATAGTTTTTTATTTAGATTACAATTATTAACCGTTAAAAATGATCTTATACGGCTCGGGTGAAGATGAGAAATATCGCTTTCCAACTTATTATAAGAAAAGCGAAGTCGACATTTACAAACAGATGGCACTGCGAATGGTGTTGTCTTTGTTTGATGTAATTTAAGCTGTTTTTACACAATTTACATAAAAAATATTAAAAAAAACATTTTTTACATCTAAAATCCTAAACTTTCAACGCTGCTCAGAATTAGGAAAACGTCTAAATATATTATCATGTAATATCTACCTTCATCTTTCAACATAAACCACATAGGGATACCACAAGAATTTTTCTCATGTTACCGTAATTCAAGTATGTAGTTAATATAAAATAAGAATTGACTTAAATATTATTAAAATTAAACTAGCAATTATTTAGATAAAAACTTTTATCAAAAATTAATATTTGAATTTTTTTTCATAAACAAGCTATTATTAGAAAATTGAGAAAACTAGAGTTAACCATTATAAGAAAATTCAAAATGCATAACTATCGTAATATAAAGAGTTTTCCAATAAGAGATTTCATTTTGGTACTTAAAAAACGAGTATTGTTTAAGAGAAATCAATGGACGTCTATTTCATTGTAAAGGTATGCCTTAGAAAAGGAAGGTATGCCATTAACATTTGAAAACGATATCAGCCAAATGGCCGCGGCTATGTTTGCAGCACATAACCTTTTCATGAAATTCCAACCAATTCAAACATTGCCGACTGTGTGTCTATATGTCCTCGATAACTTCACGAATTTCTCCGTTAAGCCTTGAATTGATTGTAGAGCATTGGCCCTTATCTTTCACGTGGCTCCAAAGGAAAAAATCTAAAGGTGCACGTTAAATCACAATATTTCGGTGGTCAATTGTGATTACCACTTCAAGAATTAACAAGGTCGGGAAACTTTTCTTGCAAAATTGCGATTGTTTTTGGCTGAAAATATACGCCATGCACATCAATAGCCATAAAAAATCATTAATCATAGCTCGGTATTGCAATCCATTCACCGTAATAGTTGCACCAGCCTAATTTTTGCAAAAGGTAGGTCCTATCATACCGCCAGCTCTAAAACTGCAACAAACAGTGATACGTTGAGGATGGAGAGGCTTTTCAACAATCATTTTTTGGATTTTCTGAGCCCATGCACCAATTCTGCTTATTAACCCCCGAGGTGAAAATACCTGTACCGTACCACAATGGTGTAGTTTTTACTTGTCAAATGAAAAAAGATATCCACTTTAAAATTGACACTGCCCAAAAATAGCAGGCTATTCAAAATAAACCTCCAATTGGAAAACTCTTTAAAACTATATAACTATAGGTACATATACATACAACATTATATGTGATGATACTCCGAGTTACATCTATTTAGACGAGTGTAATTTAGTATCATGATTAATCAAATGTATTTCCCCTAAAAATATTTGAACAATTTACAAAATTCGGAACAATAAACCAAATTTATAACATACAAAAGTCAATTTACCTACTAGAGTAAACTAAAAAAAGTTCGTCTATTTATCAAACATGCATGAACAATAATAAATCAACTATCCCATATAATGAATTACATCCAACTATCAACAAATGTTTGTAGATGACAAAAATAAATTCTAAACTCTAAATACCAATCCTCTTATTTTTCATATTTAAAATATGTATATGTACATAGTTTAAATTTAGATTTAATTTAAAATTAAATTTATTGAACCAACAAACTTTGATTGGCAAAATCATTTGTTTATAACATTATGACAAATACCTACATATCGGTACGCTATTAATAGCCTTATTAAGAATTTTGCTATTAACTTAACGTTAAAATTGTCTTCCGGCTAAATTTTTGTTATGTGTGATTTGCAAAGACCTTTAAAAGATTGTATGCAAATGCCTTATTTATTATTATGCTGCTAATTAACTTTAACCCTTTTACTAAACTACTTAGTTTCGTTTTAATTTTTAAATTAGAATGGTTTCAATTTATATTGGCAAAAATACTATCCTATTCAAAATTATTTGTGCAAGCTAAATTTTCACGGTATCGTCGTACAAACTGTTTTAAAATAGATATAAATAATAATCTTTTTGAAACTAATAATTTTTATTTAGTTAGTTTAATTATTTTCCTTTATAATTCAATAAAAAAAAATTTAAAATTTTAATTTTACGACAAAATATGATTGATTTAATTTTATACAAAATTATTTGTGCACACAAATTTGTATTCATAATTATTTGTGCACATAAAACATATTAAATAAAAATTATTTATAATAATTGAATCAGTTTTATTTTAATTCACAACAAACAAAAATACAGTAAGCAATAAATTAATAAGACGTATTACCTCCTTTTGACTTCATAACTTCTGCGAGGCGTCTGGGCATAGAATCAATTAAATTTTTCAAAAAATCTGTTGGCATGGTGCTCCACGCATTTATTATGGCGTTCCAAGTGGCTTCTTCAGTCCTTCCAACATCACAAGGAATTTTCTTTTTTATATACGCCCATACATTCTCAATCACATTAAGATCCGGGCTCTGAGGCGGCCATTCTAATAAAGATTGGTCTAAATCTTTTAAAAATTTTAGTATCATCTTTGCTTTATGGATAGGAGCATTATCCTGTTGCAGCATAAAATTTTCTCCAATTAGTTTACATCCAGCCACTAATGCCACGTCATTAAGAAGCTCCAAATAGCGACTTTGAACCAGTTTCCCTCTTAACCAAGTAATCGGACCAACACTGTTATATGATATGCATCCCCAAATCATTAAGTGTCCTCCACCAGAATGGCGCGTTGGTGCGACGACTGCACGTTTCAACTTCTCTGAAGGTTTCGAATAAAAGAATTGTCTTCCCCAGGTCCCATCAAGAGAGAAAATAGATTCGTCCGTCCATAAAATGTTCCTCCAAAACTCCAACGGTTTGTTGATATGTTCCCTCGCAAATTTTAATCTTTTTAATTTATTAGCCTTTGATATGAACGGTTTTTTTTGAGTGGTGTATTTTTTAATATTCGCCTCCCTTAATCTTCTGTGTATTGTTGGTTGGCTAATGGGTCTATTTCTCGAAGAGTTTATAGAATTTTTAATACTGTTTTGCGTCGTTGTTGGAATGATTTTCACATGTCTTAAAATTTTACGGTCTTCACTAGCAGATGTTGCTCGATTTCGACCTCTTCCATTAATATTTCTGATTGTTCCATGGATCTTTTTCTTTTGTATTTGATACAAAATGGAATTTCTATGGCAACCATACTTTTTTGATAACTCAGTAGTCGGAATTCCATTTTCATAATCAGCTACCATTGCTGCTCTGACTTCAACACTAAATTCAGATTTTTTAGGCATTTTTAATAAAGAACTAACCAGAATTTTTTTAATAATTAACTAATTACAAACTAGATCAAATTTGGAAAAAATAAAAATTCAAATAACTGATTTGAAAATCATGATAAAACAGGTTTTTTAATGTGCACAAATAATTATGAATACAAATTTGTGTGCACAAATAATTTTGTATAAAATTAAATCAATCATATTTTGTCGTAAAATTAAAATTTTAAATTTTTTTTTATTGAATTATAAAGGAAAATAATTAAACTAACTAAATAAAAATTATTAGTTTCAAAAAGATTATTATTTATATCTATTTTAAAACAGTTTGTACGACGATACCGTGAAAATTTAGCTTGCACAAATAATTTTGAATAGGATAGTAAATCAAAAATATTTATTTTATCGTCGATTTGTTATTTTGGCAAAATTGTTAAATTTTATAACCAAATTGCTTTGCTTATGCAATAATACGAATTTTTTAATCAATGCATATGCTCAAAATGCTTAGACTCAAAATTCATGACAATTCAGAAAATAATATTAACTTCGATTCAGTTAGAAAGCAGATGGAAAAACTCAATTCACGTAATATAAACTATAATCATCATATCACTCAATCGTATATCACTTCTCAATCAATTTTCTTAAATATTATGTAAGTAAGTCTGATGAACTACATTTCAACTCGACGCGAGATCAATCCCTTTTTTTGATAATTTAAATAAACCCACATTTTAATTTTTGAACGAATTATTATAGGCAAGTTTGATTGAGAGGTCACAGCAACGGCCAAAAATATCTAGACATTGCATAATCTTATATTTAAAAGGAGCAGAAATATGGAAAACTACTCGACATAACAATTCTTATTGTATGTGGTTATTTAAGATTACCCATAAATTTCAATGAACTGTGATCGATTAACAAGTAATATTTTGTTCGTTCATTATATCGATAAAGCAGTCAGTACCAAAGATCAAACATAAGCAGTTCTTATTCTTTGTGTCTGACGCCGATTATTCGGGCCTAATAATCTATTTTTACTTATAAGACTATACATCACGCTTATCTTCATTACTTGTTTAATTAGATAAAATTACTTTCTTACTTTAGTTGTTTGAAGTCTGAAATATATGTTTCATTACAATCAAGAGATGCGCATGTCGATTATAAAAATTTTCAAAGCGACTTTCTGAACTCGATATTCGGGAATATTCGCTGAAGTTCGTAAAATCACAATAACCGTTGTTAAAAGAAGAGAGAGATGGTATAAGCTTTTTCAACACAGACAGGTAATGTGGAAACCCCAAGCTTACTCATGAGCTTAAGCTTGCATGTCTCTGAGCCAGTATTGACAACTATATGTATTTTATGCTATATACAATTACTCTAGCATGATAACAGTTATGATTTTTTTCCAGATAGATTTGTGCTAGTGCTACCTTTATAATTTTCCGGAAAAAATACTCAACCTCAATTCGTTATCCATACACTAACTATTACTTGACAAGTACTTGGCAAATAGTTGACGAACCATTTCATTTCTAAGAATTAATTTTCAACAAAATCAGAGATAGTATATGTATATTGTTGAAATGTATTTTTAATCAGAGTTTGGAAACTCCAAGACATTTAAAAGACGCTTATGGTCAAATTGTAGTTGGAACGAAAGATTTAAAAAAGTATTCCATGTTCAATGTATTCAATGTGTGAACTTTGAGGTTAACAACTAAAATAAATTGTTTAAAGCTTAAATTGAACAGATATTCGTTAAATCAAACCTTTCTTTCAGATCTAGCGTTCTTTCACTGTATCATTCGGTTCGGATCAATACGTAGAACGTGACCGAACCAGCATACTCGCCGTCCTCTGATTACATGCACGATATCAAGAATTCGCATTAAATTCTTGATCGTTTTGAGCTATATATCATACGCATGATTCTTTTCTTGAATGTTAGAAGCCATCTTTTGTACTCATCCGTCAACGACCAACTGTCACATCCATACATGACAATGGGTCTGATCAACACTCTGTCAAGTCGAACCTTGATTTCCTCTTCCACACTATTATCGTAACAAATAGTGATACACTCTCTCAGTGGATCAAGTATCTCGTTCACTTCGTTGCCATTTAATCCAATCACACAGATATTATTTGCATATGAATAATGTTGATTGGATTGTCGGAATAATATCTCGAGGTGTTTCACTTTTACGAAGGATGTATTCCAATATGAAATCAAAAAGTATCGGGCTTCTTTTTGAACACCAGAAGTATAATTGCAAAAGTTCTCGATAGCCTATTCTGAACTTTGACAACATTGTGACTGCGTTACTGTCATTTTACACAGATGTATGTATTTGTTTGGAATTCCTAAACATTCAAGCGCATACTATAGCTCAAGTACTTAAGCGGAGGGTCATTGTTGTTTTGACGGTATCTGATTTTTTTATTTGTTGACAATTTTAACATATATTGTTTTTTTACGGAAGCGAGTCGCCAGCCCAGTACTCCAACCAGATTTAATCGCCTCCTACAAGCTCTGCATACTGTGTTGTCATTCTAAGGATCTTATGTTTCGTTCGAAATATTTACGAATCATGGATGCCCCCACCAGTTTACAGTAATTGTTTTTCGATAAATCACCCACATTTGAGAAATTTTTAATTAGTTTCTAAGATAATTAAAAAATCATTAAAAAATGTTTTGATTTCCAATTCAAGTAAAGTTAAACTGTAAGTAAGTAACCAAGAAATAAATTTAAAAAAAAATGATCGCATCGCTAATCTTTTATATTCTTAATTATCACTTAATCATAAAACATGTTTCTTCTTAATAATTAATTTTTAATTCAAATTTCTTCGTATATAATTTCTAATTAAATTTTTTTAATATGGTGTGTAGTATAATTTGATCATAAAACATAAATTATGATCATTTTCGGTTTGATTATTTTGTGTATGTATACAACATAACCTTGAATCGAATTGTTAAACTTAATACATGCTATAATAATGTAAGAGCAATAAAAAAAAATTTTTTTATTTTAATTGAATTAAATAAGATTTTGTTATCTAAAAATAAAATAGTGAGAATTTTCATTGTTTTGTTTCTATTTGGCTGAGTACACACTATGTGGCTCGACAAATGGATACATATAATTTGGTTTGAGAATAAAATAATGATTGTTACACATAGTGTATGTGTGGTGTAATAATTATATGTCTGGTTCAGAATAAGATTTTATTTTATTAATTAATTATGGTTTTTATATAATATAATGTATCATGATATTTCAATTTTATATAGTTATTCTAATTTTTTATGTATATTTTATAAACAATTGATTCATTTTACGCCGTATATAACACAATTAGAAATATAAAATAAGGTCAGAAGAATTTAAGTTTTAAATATTTATACTTAGTACACACAGCGCGTTAATATATAATGTTTACTGCATCGGAAAATATATACAAAAAAAAATGTTTTAAGTCCAAACAAATTTTATACCGAAAACGATTGCAGTCATTAATTTCCACTTTCGCAATATAATTGTAATTTTACTATATATGCAAGTATGTGAATTAGAAAAATACCACACCCACTATATCTACATAGGATACACATACACACATAGTTTTCTAAGTTGAATGAAATTGAGTTTTTCTTTATAGGAAAAATATAACATTTCTATGCATTTCTAATTAAATTAACAAAAAATAAATAATGATTTCATTTTAAATAAAATAAATAATATTTTTATAACCGAAAAAAAATATTTAAATAAATAAATAAAAATTTAGCATTAAATTTTGAATGAATGAATCAATTTGTTCAATTATTCATGGTGGCCATAAATTATTTTAAACCATCGTGTTGATATATTAATTCAAGCAAACAACACAGAACGTCTGGTCACTTATAGTCGGTTGTAGGTTTTGCTTTATTATTGTATTTGCATAATAAATTTGTTATTTTTTAATTGAAAAGCGGATACATATACTAATGAGATAAAAAAAAATATTCGGTTAAGATGCCGCATAATTCTATAAGGTCATAAAAATTGTTTCTTTAATTTCAGAGTGACAATTAAATATTGTCTCAACCATCATTCGAGTCTCATCATTCTGTTTGGACGTTTTAAACTAAACTAAAAGGTGTTCGCTTACGCAAACTTTCCACGAAAATGATCAACTCATATTTTGGTTATTTTATTATAATTACCGGCAGTTCTGAATAGTATTGGTTTCCAATTATTATTATTTGACAGATACACAGATTAAAACATTGAAGGTTGAATAAAAATCAGGTTGCTCAAGAAGTGTGCACACACAAAAATTAATGAAAACTGCACGATAATGAATTCGAAGATACTTGTGGTTCATATGAATAAACAAGCTGCTAGAACATTAGACCTTTATGGAAAATAGGTTCAGAAATTTGAAAAACCTTGCAATTTTCAGATATATATTATGTTAAATTGTCATTTCAGAGTTGATAAACTATAAAACTGTGTTTATCACATGTAACTTAGAAAACACATTTATCAGTTGCATTTCTTAAGAATTAAAGGCTCTCAGCTATGAATGTAGCCAACTTTCTTAATTAAATTAAATTTCTGACTAATATGATCACGAGGCGATACTTCACATATTATTTTGGAAGAATATTTTATTCCAGAATCACCAAGTAAAGTTGTAGTACAGTTACCTCAACCAAGATACAGGATACATCCTCATCATCTTCCATGGTTTCACGGTATGACGCTATTTGCTAATGACACTCAAATAGTAAAATATTTACTAGTCACACCTTGAACCTATCAAATTTTGATCGAACGACACTTACCTGAAATTAGAAGAAAAAAACACAAATTAGGATAAAGTTAAAATATTAATTCCACTTTTTTTATATTAAATTTATCTCATTATTACAAAATTCAGATCGTTAAAAAACCTAAACAGAATAAGGTAATACTAGTAGTTTCCGATGCAAATCTCTATGTCAGTCAAAAAGTGTAACGTTTTTAGATGCTATGTAAGTCATCTTTCAATTCACATCCCAAGTTTTTTATTTACTTTAAAAACTGAATTCAGTGCAAAATGTGAAAAATTTCATGTGATGATTTTTTAAGATTTCCATTCGACTTTTGGCGACAAACCACCATCAATGACTAATGTTTATACCTATAGATTACGATCTTACATATATTAGCTATGTGCAAGTTCGATTCCACATTTGTAGTGGTATACATCAACGTGACGGGTAACGAGCCGAAAATAAAAGGGGAATGTTTAGGTCTTCCAATTGGTGAAGAAAACCCAGCAAAAGTTGTGCCAACTTTGAGAGCGTTGGAAAGCAAATGGTAGCTTATTTCTTTACGAAAACATCTAATGTGGCTCTTGATAATCAAAGGCAATCAATTCAGCTTGATATACGGCCATTTGAATGTTCGAGGTTTTCAACATATTGAGAGAAAACAACCCAAAACGGCGAATCATTCTTCATAGCATTACATCAAACAAGTCAGTATTTGAGCACTCCAATGACCTCTTCCTGTTTCCAACAATCAAAGATAACGTGTGTAGAGATTTTATCGTCTGTATAGAAGCGATTGAAGTATTCAAAAACCATATTTGGAGCTATCATCTTCGGACTGGCACAAATGTTTCGATAAATGGTTTGAGCGTACATGCAAATATTTATATGTTGCACATTATCACGACTTCATAAGAAAGTAACATGGCCCACATATGTAAATAACGTTATTATAGTTGTACGTATATAGTTTGATGATGTATTAAATTTAACGTAAATTTAATATTAATAATAATAGTTTTATAAATATTGATGACAACTTGTTTTGTTTATGTTAATAACTAATGTCCGTCCTCCAACGTAAATATTCCAACCTCAACAAAAATTAAAAATCTTTATAAATATTCATTCATTAATTGTTTCTTTGTAAAATTTCTCATCGTTAGAGTTGTGACATCACATACGAAAGAGATAATTCTAAATATTTTTTATCACCCTATTTCTAAATGTTATATCAACTGCGAAAAAAGCACATGCCGAGTCTTATGACGTTATCGTATATCTTCTCAACACAATACGTAAGATGTTATAAATAGATGATTGTTCGTTTTCAACAAAAATAAATATGTATGGATAAAAATCAAATCAAACAACTTTTTTAAGAAAGAATAGTTTATATATATGGTGGTGGGCTTTTACGAGTATGTTCCAATACAGAAAAAAAAACAATAACAAAAAAGTTACAAAATTACAAGCCACAGACAAACCGCATACAATATACATTATGTAAGAATAAGACTATATATTATGATTGTGAAGGTCGTGCAAAGTAGTTTAGGTTGTCAAAGCTCTCAGATCAAGTGTGTTGACAGATATAAAATAGGTAAAATTTGACATTTGCATATAATATTCTGATTTGTCTAATAATTTTATTATTCGTTTGTTGCTCGATAAAGTGATTCGCCCACACAAAACTAACATGCCGCCTACAAATTATAGTTTTTTTTATTATATAGTTGAAAATGAATGAAAAACTTGTTTTTGATTTTGTGTTTATTAATCGTTTATTGTAGAGAGAATTTAATTTTTAAGCTGACGATTTATTGTGGCTTTTAAAATTTATTTTTGTACCACAACATATTTATTTTGTATATATATCCGATAACCAAGATAACGAAAGCATAAATATGTTAATTTTTGAAAATCATCTTTAAACTTATTTAAACTATTTTTACTAACGGAGAGACTCCAAATAAATAAATCACTCAATCGAACGTTTTCAAAAATTTAGCACAAGTCATTTCAATTGACCAGCCACAGTTAACTTCGCTTGAATAATTATTTACCTGCCATTCCTCTAAATGACTTAACAAAACTATTACATTAATAATAGTTATACGTTAATAATTCTTCAAACTTTAAATGTATTATTTATTTATTTATATTAAACATACAAATTATGGAGCCTTATTTGCATTAAACACGCAACAAATCTTTAGATCAACCTTCCTAAATTGGAGACACTCAATAAATTTATTAACATTATTAAATTACAACATATATTATATTATAACATTAATTTGTCTATTAATAAAATAGAAAAGTAATAAAGCGCGTTTTAGCGAATTGAATAGGCAACAACTATATTATTATTTTTATTTGAATCTCGTGTCTCAATAAACTACATAGAGCGCGCTTTTATATTGTAATTGTCTAAGAAAACGTTATAAAACATCTAACTGTTTGAAAATTATAAGAAATGTATAATAATGATCATCATTGATTTTATATTTGATTTTGTTAACAGTTAAAAGTGTTATGAACATCTTCATTTATGCAAATCAAGAGAAAATAGTTGTTTCATAATTAAAAATCTAGATCTTATGAGATCGTGTGAGTTATAGACGTTATTGACAAATGATCAAAAGGTTATCAATCCACCATCGAGGTTGTTTGTGTGTGTGTTATATTGATCAAATCTATTTTTTGGCTATGATAGTTTATAAATAGTTAATTATAAAAAATAATTCGACACATGATTGATTGATTGATAAATCCGAACTACCATTTCGTAATATAATTATAGAAATAAGAAGAAGCTTATTTAAACACATCCTTTCTATTCGGTTAGCAATTCTATATACTTTCAAAGTCATTAATGACTTTTATTTATATTTTACCTAATGAAAATATTAAAAAATAATAAAAATGTTGGCGCCAAAATAATAAACAATGCGCGGGTACCGAAAAATATATTTAAGGTCACGTGGGCATATAATTATTATACTCAATTAATGAAAGAAATTAACGAAAGAAAAAATATGTAGATTAAGAAACGAACAAGTTTTTTAACCATCTGTGTTTATCTAGTATTTTGTCATATTTATGAAGATGGTGAATAGTATTATTTGGTATTATAACTTTGTGGATGCTGAGTAAATAAACCGTTATCGAAATTTATTATTATTTTCTTATACTGAAGAAAACTACCAAATTTACGAACATCGAGGTATATAAGTGGTATGTTTGTTAAATCGAAAATATGTAAAATAAATGTTTTTTTTATAAGCAAGTGTTTTAGATCATAAGTTTAGGTTATATGTTATGTTTTATTGATATGGAAAGTTCTTATTCTAGAAATGTTAAGATCATTATCCGTATCAATATTTTTTTAGAATCAGTGAGTTATATACGGTAAATCAAAGATACATTGTATTGTATAAATACGTCTTTGACACCAAATATGTAGAGGTGTCAATTACTTACAATATGAATGATTGTTGATTTCCATCACAATCCAGTTCTATATACTGTCACATACAACAGAATATGGCAAACTGAATAATAGTTAGTTGTCGAATACCATATCAATATCGACGCAATTTTCGATTCGAAAATTAATTTTTCTATATATAAATGGGGCTCCGGAAATTTTACACAAAATCGTTCCTAATGCCATTAAGCAATTGTAAAATATATCATTCACACCCTAATGTAATGACTAAGCTCGAGAGTAGAACAACAGTGACATTTAAAGTCACCAAAGCTCATTTGATATTAAATAGTTTGACAAGTTTTAAATTATTATAATTTAATTTAACTAAATGATATAATTAATGAAAACTGTTTTAAAACATTCGTATATTAGGTTCAAACAACTACATAGAACGATTATCAATCAAGCAGAAGTTTCGTTTCAAAATGAAACAGGTTGGACAAATTCCATCGTTGTTTGCAACATTTATTCATACACTAAGAAATAATAAATTATGCATGAAGTTTCCGTTTCTATTGGTTATAAATTTCTTTAACAACCGCATGAAAAAATATAAATTGCAAGAAAGAAGAATATCGCAATAACCAGCCAGCACAAGAACACAACTGGTTTTTTTTATTGTAAAATAAATATTTATAATCATCTTTTTACAGTATACCTCTAAATCTAACACTAATTAGAAAATATGTATTCTTCATTGATCGGCATCGTATACAGAAAACGATGCCGTGTGCTACCGCGAATATATATCAGTGAGTGGGTTGTATATCTATATATTACAAATCCCTTCATTTGATATAAAAATATATAAATAAATATTTCGTCATACCCACTCAATTCATGAATATAAAACTATAATATCATTTATATATCAATATAAATTTTATTTTTAGCATATCGACATTAATTATGACGTGTGCGACATATTACTCGACAAAAAGCACAACATTATTTAAATCAAAACCGAGATTGAAAACCCCTGTACTATAATAACCTGTCTAATAAATAAATCTAAATAAAATTCAAATATCCTACCACATATACCTATTTTAACATTGTCAGTGTCACATACATTAATATTTTACTATTAGAGAATCAAATCTACACAAAAAAAAATAAACATAAACAATTTGAAAACAACAAACCTACATTATTTATTAGATTAAGAAAAATAATTTGCATTTAATCAAAATAAAAGAAACTAAATAATAATAAAACGTTTTAAAATAAATAATTTTATTTATTAAGAACATATCACACACAAGTTATGTATATACAGTTTTCTTATGGAGTAGAAGGTCAATTTATTTATTATTTCGTCATAACGTCTTACAATTTTATTTTATTTATTAAATAACAAACCAGATGGTGAATGAGATTGTAACGAAAATTGTGTATATACACAGACAAGATGTTAAGAAAATGGATATTTTCTAACCGTTATCAAATTCTAAACCGAATTATTCTTAAAAAATTACGTTTAAATTATGAAAAATCACCTTTACTTGATGTAATAAATACATTATTTTTACAAACTTAGCGTGATGACTAAATGTATTGTATCCAAAATGTATGTGGTGTAATGGACATACAAACTAGATAAGTAATAACCACTATTTGATATTAACTGAACAATCTTTCTATATTCTAACTTATTTTCTTATATATACACTTTTCTTAATCTTTCACACAACACAAAACAATATAAATGTTCTAAGGTATAATAATTGAAACTGTTGTAAAATATAATTAATTATTGGCACGATAAAATTTTACAAATTCATTTTCACTTAACACAATATAATTCACACATATGCACAATTATTATCAGCTGAGTGATATGATATTCGGAATAAAGTTTGCGATGGTACGAATACCCGCAAACAAACACTGACTGACTACAATAATAAACTGAAGAAATAAAAACGGTCTTTGACAGCGGTAAAACATGTTTTTTTTCTTCTTTTATTATAATACAAAATAGAGTTAAGAAAATTAAAAATCGAACAGAAGAAGTTTTGTTTCTTATTGTGTAGAGTGGAGGATATAGTAGAAAAAATTTGCAACGGAAAATAACACACGCAATTTTGATGAGTAAACAGAATCTTATAAATTTACAAATCTTTATCTAATAGAGGCGTGTCAGCCAACAGATCCAAGAGCACATAACTTCAAATGTAAAGTATTACAGTACTTCAAAAGTATTTACTATAATGATTTGGATTTAACTATCGCATTAGAAAAATCTATTTTACATAATACTTAGATTAGTTTCTTCCAAAAGCTCTCAAGTTTTCATTTAATCAAATCTTAAACCTCCCGTTGCAAGTTTTTCGATCAAGCCATCAGCTTTAGTTCTTATATATTGTGTTTTGTCTTTTCGTATCATGTATACATAAAAAAAAGAATGAGCCAAAGTGTTGTGGGTTTATTATTTTATTGTTTCGCTTGTTAGCATATGCGAGCTTTAGGCACTTGCTAGACCGGGATGAATATATACACATATACATGCTAACGAACTGTATGTGTTTTAATATGCAAGTCTTATATATTTTCAATATTCTACTTGTGTGTGAATTAGACGTTTTTTTTTATCATTAACAAAGAACTTAAGATTTTGTTTATACGAGTCTTGAGTATAGAGTCGCGGAATAATATTACATGGTATAAATATTTTATATACAATATATAAGAATTGCGTCGCGACTTTGCAAATGTTTAATGTAAATAAACTCAAAAACATTGTTAATTTTGAATTATTAACAAAGAGTGAGTGAGAGAGTGTGTTTACTATTCAATATATTGATTATGTCATTCTGATACTGAGTTGAACATAGTTTTGAGTGATTTGCCGCCATATTCTAGACAGGCAAAATACGTCAAGCTCGATATTAATACATCAAATATTTGAAAAATATTGCAAAAAAATGTTCCTGACATATATAAGTACATTACACATAGATGGTTGTAAATTTTGTGGTTGGAAGTCGGCCAGCTAAATGAATCAGAAAATAATTTTACAGACGTAATTATTAGTGGACAGGCTGGTATTATACTATGAGTCATCATATAGTAAGTTAGTTGAAGTTTTCAAATAACAATATAATATTTAGTCTTAATACTAAATTATTTCTTACATATACAATCTTTAATATAATTAATATTATGTTATATTCATATATTCGTAAGAATTAGTGCAAAAATATTCAACAGGTGAATACTATATAAAAATAGAGGAAGAAATAATAATAAGATTATCTTAAAATAACATCATTAAACTTATGTTTTGTATATACATCTATCTGTACATTGTACAGTTGGCTTGTTATTTTAATAATTTATTGTTGTTAGATTCAATTGATATACGTATGGGGAAAAAGCACTAAAAGCTTTACACAAATTATTCATATGGTAAAATAAATTTCTTATCAGATTCAGTTGTTGTTTACTCTGTCATGTAAATGAACAGATGTCAGATAAAAATCGCTGTGTATTTACATGATGTGTTTAACTTTGTTCACAGCATTGTAAATTTCAATTAGACTTTCTATCAATCAACCAATTTTTTCTTATTAAATCTTTTAATAATTAATAAAAATCAAAAATGAAAAAAAAAATCAGCACCATTACCCAAAAATGAAAACACAAATTAAAATGAACCTTGAGCTTTTTATGTTTTCATAGCAGCAACTTTTTTATTTTTTTTTTATATAGAAAAGATTTTATTTTTTGCGACATGCGATTAAACAAGTTTTCACTGTACACAATCGATCGAACCTTTCGCAAAAGAAACCGAAATTAAATTAATATTAAATAATCGATGGCTACATTTACTATGTACTATGTACGAATGCGTTATGTAAATTAATTACTTACTATTCATATAATTAATGTTTAACATGTATGTAGATTATATTTTAGAAATACAAATTAGTTTTCATTCAACCAAAAAAAAAGCTTTACCGCCCTAAGGTGAGTATACACATATCTTAAAACATTTTGATTAATTTATTTCGAACGATAAAAAGTGTTAATTCAATTAAAAAAGACTTTTAGAACGTGCCAAAATTTTCATTGCTCGATTATTATAAGGCGCTTACTCTAAATAATTTAAGTTTTTCACTTTCGAAATGTAAGGTTGATGGTAATTACGTTAATAATTACAAAACAACATAAACATGACATAAGAAAAGATTTATTTTTTTTTATCAAAAGATGATTTAATCTGATCCAGTGTGTATGTAAAAAGAGGAGTGACTGTAACTTTACTTAACTTGACATTTAAATAAATTCAGAAATCTAGATTTCGAGGTATTCAATAATAAAACACAAGTTTGAATGTAATATATGTTTAATTAAGTTATATGGATTTTATACATGATCGCACTATGCTTATAGTCATCTTATTTTAAAATTTGGGACAATGAGAAATACCAATTCCTGTAAACAATTGTTTCTGACTGTATTGCATAATTTGATTCCGTAATACTCCTCACCTAAAATTATTAAAATGTTAAATAAAACACAGATCAGTGTAATTTTACAAAAATTAGAATATTATTTTGGAATCATTTTAGGGTGATCCTAACAGCTGCAAAATAAGTGTAAGGGTGCTTACATGATTAAACATATTGCAAATTCTTAGACTAAAATTTTAAAGAAACGTTTTAGCTACCGATCAAATGGCGAAGAAAATAAAACTTTGGGATTTTGAGCAAACCAAAAAAATGTTTTATTATTTAATTTTTTGACGGTTTTTACAGGCCATTGTTGGACCGTACCAGCGCTTTATACTGTTGCCAAAAATAAGAGGACGCCAGATCGCTCTCTACGCCATGGAGCCATCGTCGCCCCGACAATCGCAGTCTCTTCGCCTATTGAAAGGCGGCTATCCCTTCAAAGATCGCTATATCATTCGGTTCGGATCAGCACTGAACCTTACATTTGCTGATCTCGTGAGTGAATAGAATACGTTATCTCCCTTAACGTCGCGTTTTGGGCCATATAACACACGCATGATTCTTCCCTCGAATTTTCGAAACCATATTTTGTACTCATCCGTCAAGGCCCAACTTCACATCCATACATGACAACTGGTCTGTTCAATACTCTGTACAATTTCAGCTTATCCATATTTGCAAGATATTTTGATTTCAGAAGTGGACGTAGAGGATATAAAGCTCGATTGCCAGCAGCGGCAAAACGAACCTTGATATCCTCTCAGGCACTGCCGGGAGCGTAGGTATAATCCGTCAAGGTATAATCAAAGCAAGATATAATCCGTTAAAAGCACTCTCCTGAAATGTTGGGAGTGCCAGAAACTCAAAACAACCTTAGATTTTTCCAAGCCAAATCGAACATATTGTATTGTTAACACTGTCATTCTCGTGGCACAGAAAGTAGCGTGCTTAATCTATCATTTCGGGGTGTCGGTTTCAAATCCGATGGTAACCAAAAATCACAATTGGGTGTTTTTAATGTGGAAGTGTACGTGTGTTAAACCATGAGCTCTCAGTTGCATTGAGTTCTGGAATAATTTCCTGCTTCTTTAATTTTAATTGTTAATACTGATCTCAGATTTTATATAACAATTAAATATTATATATGATTAGTATATATAAACTATCTTCGAAAATAATTTATAAATTGTATCAATCAATGCAACAAATGATGTGTAAAACTATCAATGACATCATCATTTATCAAAATATAAATAGCTAACATCTTTTTGTCGTATTTAATTTTTCAGTGTATTGTCTTTGATGATGATGAACGTGAAATAATTATAAAAGAAATCTTCAAGGAAACAAAATGTTATTAAAGACGCGCAAAAAATTAGAAAAATACCACATTATTTGTAAGTATATTCAGAATCGAATTATGATTGGTAATGACTTGCTTTAATGACTTTTCTTAAAGAAAGAATATAAAGTATGTATTAAATACCATCCGGTTGAGTTGCTGTAACATTTCTTTTGTAGAACATATATATACATTTTAAAGCTTTTTTAGAATTGTTGTGGTTCAAAAGAACACACATCAAAGAGATTTAATTGATTTAAATTTATGTGCGAGCAGCTAAATTATATCCGATCAATATAATAAAATATGCAACCGGCCGTTATATTAATAATATGTGTATGTACACATATATTTTATAAAAATATAATTTTTACAACGCTAATTAGAATAATTACCATATTATTTGACATGTTTAACAGTAGAACAATATAATATATAATTACTTAATTACAATATCTTTAATTTAAGACATACCACTTATTTTTTTTTTGTACAACAGAAATGTAATTATATTATTGCGTGTTATTCAATGTAAATTGAATAAAATCCATTTCTATATTGATGTCTATAGTTCGTGATTTAAATTAGATTAATGCAAATAGTTTTCACTATAGTCATAATTTATTTCTTAACCGGAATTATAACTACTTAAAATATTTATAACTCATAAATTTATCATAACATATAATTCAGACCTTAGAGTAGTTAAAATTATCTTGTTAAAATGTCACACCAATCTTTCATCTCTATAACAAAACTATACAAGAATATTTTATTTTTAAAACGATAAATGACGTCGACCTTCGCAATATTGACAAACCTACAAAAAAATATTGAATTCTAATAGTTTTACGTAGGTTGTGCAAGAAATAATAAGAAACTTATAAATATTAACACAATTACTTAGAAATGTTTTAAATTAAAAATTTCCAACCAAATCACTGATACGAATACATATTGACTTGTTTTCGATGAATTTTTCAAATTTTCCAAAGGAAGACTAATTTATAAAGTAAAATAAGAAATATGTATATAAAGTAAACAGTCAAACACTACTATTCGCGCCTACAATTATATCTCTCTGAAAGCCTGAACAACACATACTGTTGATTGATCAAATAGACTGCCAAATTTTATTATATTTTTATAGTCTACATGTTAGAACTATATATTGTGATAAACAATAGGATCGGAATCTAACATCTGTATATAACGTGACGAATATTATTGTTTTTCTCGGTACAATATTATAGGGCCTTATGTTCCTACGCGAAACTATTTTATAGTTTTATATACGTCTGGTTTTAATATCATATATATATTTTTTTTTCTATAGAATTTGCATTAAAAATTTGTTTATATTAATTATTTTAGTTTAATTAATTAAACCAACGGTGGTAAAATAAATAAAAATATTTATGAATACTGACGAAACAATCACTTTTTATATATGAATTTTCTATTATGTTCAAGACGAACATCAATACTTTAATTTTTTAATTATACTCGATTTTTGGGAGTTTGAAGATGTTTTTTTTTCACATACATACTGAATTTCCAAGAAAATGCGGTGCTAATTTTATGTTATCGTCTTACAAAAAAAAACACCTACTCATATCATATGATGTGCATCTGTCGGAAGTGTACATCTTGTTTACTTTACAAATGGAATTGTTTGATATAGAGGGAGAATTTTCATTCAAAATTTTTTAGCTGATTAGTCAGTATGGTCATTAAACATTTCCAATAAACTGTGAACCGATTAAATAATTTCACGGTTAATTTTGTTTAAAATACAAAAAATTTATTTACATGTGTATGGATATCGGTTATCTTAACTTACTTTGGTATTTTTGTATTTTTAAGCGGTCGTAACAATTTAAGTAAAACATATTCCTCCTATATGTAATCAATTAAATTAAATTAGACATCCCCCAAAAATTTAAGACCTCATTCATGATAAGGAGAATATGTTTGACAATAGCCATTGGACTATTGACTGGCCTACAAATCTTGTAAGGACAACCCCTTGATTTAAATATATCAAAGATTGCTTTAAATGACCATACATACAAAACTGTATCAATCAAATAAAATACAAGCACACCCAGATTTCAATATAATTTATTGACAGTTTCCATGCCATTTTGTGTAGGCATTTATGTAAAATATGTTATTCAAATAAAAATAAATATAATTTGATGTTATTAATTTATTAATATATATATATAATTTAGATTTAATTAAAAATCGTACGAAACAATGAACTAAAACCAACGCTTTATAGAATATTTTATTTTATTTATAATAAAATCAAAATAGTAAGACGAAATCGTTCAGTGGATTTTACTCTCGCAATAATATAACGAAAAGAAAACAGGTGTGACAAACTGTTTAATTTTGCTATAGATATATATTATAAACAAGCTATTGCTTAATCTCATGTGGTATTGATGAATATAAATTAGTCGAATATTTAAGTATATTTGGGTAACGATAATGAATGCTGCGGGAGACCGACAAATAAAATTCTACGAACCACCCAAGCAATATTGCCGATAAAGCTGTGAGCAAATGGAACTGAGGTTTAGTTGGTATTCAAGTACATGTATATAAATACAATTCGCAGGATGTTTTCTCTGATGTCACATCATTTGGTCTGTCTGTACTGTATACATTATTGCTTAACCAATACAAAATGTTTTTTTACACAATGTTTAATTTATGCTGTATAATGTAAATAAATAATATAAAAAAATTCTTGTTAATTTTATATACTAGATACACATATTTATATACATAAAAAATTGATAAGATAATACAAATTTGAATGTGTACATATTTTCAATGTCAAATTTTATAATTCAAAACTATGATCGGAAATGGATGAAACTGTAATTTTTGTATATAAATATGTGAAAGCCATATTAAGATAGTTGGGCCGTTTGCGATGGATGAACTATACGTCCTTCAATATAATTTTGCTTGTATTAATGCATATAAAATTAATTTCGCTTTCGCACATATCACCTACATGTGCACTTAAAAAAGTTTAAAATCTTGTTTATTTACTTCCTCTTTGAAATTCTACCCTATCGTACATACGCAATACACTCACCATATTAACTCGTAATCTATTTATAAATTATGAAATCAATCAATAAAAAAATATTTGTTTAAATAAATAAATAATTTTTTATACTATTATTTTGTTTATAATTGTCAATAACATTATTTAATTAATCATATAATTCATAGAAGATCAACCTCCGCATATAAGAAAGAAACGTATATATACTACTCGTGTATTATATCCCAAATATCGATGTTGTACTCACTTAAAACATAAATTATAATTTTATTGAAATCATAACAAAATTAATTCAATTAAATCCATAAATAAAAACAATTACTGGCGAGTGGGTTGAATAAAATGTAAATCGTGTATACATGTAAAAAAAAATCAAATTTTTTTTAAAATTTACAAAACAAATTATTTTATTTATATAATTTTATTTTAATTTTTTTTTTTATTTTTTTTTTTTTTTTTTCAAAATAAAAAATCAGAGAATTACATCAATTAACCATGATATTGACCTTAAGAAATATTTTTTTACAACATATACATAACATGCGAATAAATATTATTATTATATATTTTCTTTGTAGACTCTTTAAAATATTTTACAGATACATTTTTCGTTACGCGCGCGAAAAGAATTTTCTTTTGGTTCTGCTTGTTATTTTTAATAGGTTTTTGATGATATAACCCAATTATCTACATGCTTTGAATTGAATGTCAAGGATTTTTTCAGCGAATATAAAATATTAATGTATATTGTCTCGGCGAAGTCTGGTTGAATGATCTTTTAAGATTAAAATATACTTTAAGGTCATAATTAAATTATTAAATTATTATTAGTCCAATCAAATTATTTTAATTTTAGGATCGATTAAAAAGTGCATTTTTTAGCACTCTTAACACAAATAATATTAAAAAGTTTAAAATAAGTTTTTAATAGTGATTGTGTACAAACATTATTTTTAATACTCGTATATTAAATTCTGCTAATTTTCAGTGTATTGGAAATATTTTTCTTTATAGTTCAATATTCCCAATTTTGTTAAACTGCAATAAATTGCAATAATTTTTCCAAACACATATTTCCTCCCGAAAAGCACTTTGAAGGAAAAAGAATAAAACTGCTAAGCAAAAAATAAACTTTCTCTTCCCCTGGAACTACCAGAACACCACTAATGAAATATAGTTGGATTCTTATCTCACTGGGAATTCCTATGTTTTTATTCTCTTGTAAATACAAAGCTTATATTCGTTATTATATTACAAAATAATGAAACTGACTATAAAAGAGTGCATCCGAAGTAATAAAAACATATAGTTTATAGCACCTTTTCCATCCAAATTCTTAGCGTTGTCACTTTTCGAAATTTTGTGGAATTATGTAAATGTTACGAAAAAAACAATAAGAGGATGAGTGTTCTCACTGTTTTCGCACTGGTGAAATTTCTCAACTAACGAGAGCTGACTATTGCATCTACTACAGAAATCTATCTGTACCACATCGAAGCAGGGTAATTTTTTTTTTTTTTTTATATTTTATTCTATTCTATCTTTTTTGGGGCTCAAGGCTCTCCCAGCTCTTTCGCGGTTCGCTTATTTACGTCCTACTTTACGCCTTAACGGCCAAATCAAGGACGTTTTTCGTAGAACCATCTGCGCATTGCATAGCTCCACGCCAGCCTATAGTACTGACATGGAAGATGGGTCGGCCCATGAGTTCTGCACTCCAACAGGGGGTCATAGATGTGTTCATTAACACCACCGATCGTAATCAGATGGTGAAAAATCCCTTTTGCATCCTGCCCCTATCGGGATTCGAACCCGGTAACCTCCAGCTCCAACTGCCACAGCTTTAAGCACTGAGTCACCTGGGCGGTAAAGCTGGGTAAGTTTTTATCTATTTTCTTGCAAATCTGTAATAGATTTTCAACTGCTTGCATAAAAGTACCAAGCAAATTGCAAAATATGGGATTTATTTTTTACTGATTTATTAAGCTCTATTATAAAATGTAGATTGAGCTTTCAGTTCAAGAAAATTTTACCTAAAATTATCATTAATATCTTTGAATGTAGTCAAAGCATCGTCAGAGTTCATAGAATCCACATTTCACTTTCCGTATACATATACAATGACAAAAAATGAATTTGAAATGTAGGTACACACCAACAAGAGACACACAGTATTTAGCGTACTTCTCAATTATTTACTGATGACCATGGCTTTTATAACGCTGTCGATGGTTTTGATATATAGCTTCTAATTCATGTCTTACAATTATAGTTTATTATTTAAAAAAAAATCACATTTCAAACATTATTATAACGCAACAAACCAAATGGAATATTTTAATGGTGTTTATGAGAATGCAAAGTACTTGATTTAAACATTAAACTACAGTGCAAAGCAAATAAAATTTTTTATACATTGATGAAAAAATTTGGTTGTTGTAAAAACTGAATTTTCCTTTGATTTCATTATTGTTTAAATATATTGTTTAAAGTTGTTATAATTCAGCACAGCAACACACTTGTAGAAGACTGATATCAACTTTTACAACAATTGGTCTAAAATTATTGATTGTTAACAAAGCTTTCAATGTTTGAACTACTTAAGTTGAATTGGTCCTGAGTAAATCATGATAAAATTTAAAAATCAATAATAATTGATACTAGGACTCAAAAACTACGCACCACTACCGTATGATGCAGACTATTTTCTTTAATCTTAAAACAAAAACCTATAGAGATAAGGAGGTACGATACACATTTCTTAAAAATCTTATTAATTTGATAACATTTAAGATTGTTTATATTTAAACTACAACTTATATAAAATATATTTTACACAAGTTTTTACAATCTGATTGACTCAGGCATAAACATTCACGCGATTTATTTAAAATATTATTACAATATTTATTTAGAAATGTTTATACAATTCAACTAATGACCTTCTCTATACCACACAAGACAAGCATACACCATAAAGTCTTTCACATATATGTAACTACATATTTATTTATTTATTTATGAACATGATATATTGAATAATATATGATCATATATAATCTGCCAGTTTTTGTATCACAAATCAAAATATTTACTATATAGTTTCATCTGTTTGGAAACCTTTTGTTTAAATAATTTTCCTTTGAAAAAATTAGACTAAGATGGAAAAACGTGTATGAATAATTCTAATAAAAAAAAAATAGGTTACATTCGTTAGTTTATAGTTCATAATATATTTTTATGCATAAGTATATACGATATTATATTAGTTTTCATACATATACATACCAACACGATATTATGTGTGCAAAACCTTCAGCCAAGATTGAACTAATTTTCTAATTATTTATAGAAAATTGTATGTACATATATATGCGATTTATTATTATATTTTTTGTACGGTTTATGAATTTCTATAAATCAAAACAAAGCATTAAAATATGTTTTGCTGTTGTGTATGATTTGTCTTATGTTCTTATGTTTTAATCTTTTGTATTGTATAAACATATATACATGTTTTGTAGTTGTACGAAAAATAATTTTCTTTTTGCGTAACTTGTGTGTGAAATTGTGTGTGTGGAGGTCAGTTTATTGAGATTTATTGTATTCTAAAAGAAAAATAACAGTTTTTTTTTTGGAGATGACACAAAGCATATAGGAAAAATAATTAAATTTTATTTATCTTATTTATATGCGATATGAGTACGTTATTATATTTGATGATATGTGATGTAACTTAAAAATATTATACAATATATTATACAAAAGTCAATGGCTTTGTTGTTTTCTTCCTGAGCACCTGTTTTAATCATTTTTTCTTAAATTTTAATTTTTATTTTTATATCATTAATGTCATTACGGAATTTTCATATATTTTTCTTTTTTTGTGGCTTACGAATGTATGCAAATAAATCTATTTTTAGTTAAAATTATATGGAATTTGTTTTGTAGTAAGAATAGCAGACCAACAAATTTATTTAATCCTGATATCCAATTGTTTTATTATTTATTTATTGTAAACTTATAGTTTGTATAAAGAAGGCAAAACACATATGGAAGCAACATATAAAAATTAAAAAACATTCGCACACACATCCCATTTTGAGTACAAGCTCATTTCCAATGGGATGAGCACCTGATTCAGAAAACATTAAAAAATCTTAACAATTAAACTACCTATAATGTCATTTTAGCACACCATTCAACAAATTTTAATTTACACGTCTTAGTAGATCTCAAAATCCTTATACTGAATGGAACAGAATTCCAGAAAGAAATATCTCTACAAAAAATGACGAATTTAAGCATAGAAGAATTTCGAGCAGGGAGTAAACGAAGATTGACGAAATGCGACCTGCTAATAGATAGTTTGGCTCTTTAATTGTTAACAGCTTCTTAATAAAAGCACAAATCCAAAACTCATAAAAACTAGTTAAACTACATCCAAGAACAAGCCTAGGAAACGGTGAAGTATGGTTAAATTTCGTAATTCTGAAAATAAAACGAGTGCAAGCATTAAAACATCTTTTTAGAATAGTCATATTCCCCTGAAACATACCGAATAACGCAACATCACTATAGAGGAACAGGTCCAAGTACCGAACCTTGAGAAATGCCTGAATTAACTGGAAGAAATTTAGAATATAAGAAATACCAAAAAAACTGTCTGGGAACGATCCGATAAATAATTTATAACTAATCTAGCAGCCGGCAGGAAAAATTTAAATTGGCCGATAAGCTTGTTATAAAGAATGTTGTGATTCAAAGAAATAAAAGCCTTTGAAAAATCCAACAAACGGCGAAGTATGGAAAACAGAGAGCTGAGGAAAGTAACTTTCCTGTTTAATTACTAAAAATTAAAAGTACGCCGAATATCATCGCTGGTATACAATAGCTGGTATACAATAACGAAGTATTCATATCATGGATCTTTTTGAACCCATATTGAAAAAATATTGGATTTTGGATTCAAATTTTAAATAATTAAATTAAATACTTAAAATACTTTTTTAAAATAAAGGTTTTTAATTGAAGTAATCGGTTAATAAAAATCAAACCCCACGGATCACATTAAATCACCACTTACTATAAAATTAATTTTCAATTACAATAAAATAAATGTCTTAATTATTTTGTTGCTGTTAATGTAAATAAAATTAAATAGAAATTGAAAGTTATAAAAAGTGTTAAGATCGATGTAATCGACTTAATTTCACAAATATGTATCTATTCTATCTAATATGCGTAATTAAAGTGTATTAATAGTTATTACAGATATTATCAAGCAGGTGTGATTTAAGTAGATTATCTGACATCAATATCGACATTGATTGATCGTGACTAATCAAAAATTTATATTTACGAGTGAGAGTGGTATTTTATAAATATTCATTCAAATAATAATTACGTTTCACCCATTTATGGATTTGATTTAATTATATATATGTGATAATTTAATTAAAAATGACAAAAGCTATGATTTTTAAACACGACGCAAATAAGTCAAAAACACTTTGCTTTTCAGCCTTACTGTACATGAAAAACATTGAATAAACTTTTTATACAAATAAAATTTGAATTTTTAGAGTCCGTCGTAGTCAATATATGATTCTTTTTTTTGATTGTTTTTTAATAAGCTTGAGCTTAACTTTACGTATTATGTACAGGGTGAGTCGGGAAGAATCTGTAATACTCCAAGAATGTATTGTATACGTGAAAATAGTAACAAAAAATCCCAAAATTTGATATACGATTTTCATTTGATTTTAAAGTAACCAAATTGCATACATAATACCTAAAAATAAAAGCTTGTCTTTGTTTAAGACCGGCTGCAACATTTCTTTACGTTCATACGTTGAATCAGCCCATCCCAAGCGTCCACTTTTATTTTGTACCTACATTTTAAAAGTACCACCGCGACCAATCCAACGTCCTGGAAATCGTTCTTCTAAATAGTGCTTGACCTGACGAGCAAATACATATTTATTCTGTAGTTTAAAAGAACATCTAGTAGTCATTTGGCGTAATTCATTTTGAAAAAAATTAAATAATACTCTCCTGTGAGACAATTTTCCAAATGAAAGGCCAATTGCATAACAATCAAGCATACACCACACGTTAACCGAAAATATATGTTGAAAATTACTTTCGACTGTTGCATGGGTATTGCCTTCTGACTAGAAGTGAGAGTTGTATTATTGATGTTGTTTATCTGTAAAATGCTCGATATAATACGAGGATTATTATTTAATCACCGACAAAATTTCATACGATTATGATGATCTCCCGGATGTATGTGCCGTACTCTCTGTGCATAGTATGAATTAAATCTTTGTTCGTACAGTGTGTTTAGTACTCTTGTTTGTGGAATGTTACCCAATTGCATAATAATACTTCGTGAGCTGGTCGTTGCATATTCTACTAAATCCAGAATATCTTCTGCCTCTTCTAGATCTTGTCGAACAGCTCGTTATGTTAGTACTACGGGTAGTTTTCCGGTCTCGCACTGAGATGTCTCAAATGTGGAAAACGTTGACGATATTTAATTTTTTTCACCATGTAGAAACTTTTATCTTGAACATGTAGTATGAAACAATATACCGTCTATCATTACAACCAGCGATGAAACATAGTAACCACTAGTCCCTGATGTTATAAAGAACCCATTGCAGACCAAACCATCCATATAATACATGTTTAAGTGGATCTGTGCATTGTGCAGATTGTAATACTGTGCAGTATTTGAAGGATGATATGCGTCGTACAGTAATCCAAGGAGCGTAATGGATAAACTAAACAGTAATATAATAGTTTTATAATTATTATTTATTAAACTCGAATGATTCATTTTAAAAATACTATAAATTTGAAATTAATTAATTACTCTCTCTCTCTCTCTGATAATTTCTAAATCAAATTAGGTTTTAATTATAATTTTAAACATACCTAGTTACGCAATACAGTATAGTCAAAATTTCAAAAGGTTTTACACAACAAATACGCACAAAATAATCGAACAAAATAAGAAAAATCTTTATTTGAATTTAAAATGAATTTAGGTCGAACTCTATCAATTGTCACTTCCGCATATTTTCAGTTCATTACGAAAAATACTTTTAGTTTTCGGTCTTTAACCAAATTAGAATAATATTTTAAGATACATACTATAACTATTTTTACTGTAAGCGAAAGTGTAATGTATAACTACATTGTTAGCAGTTTAACATTTCCTATATATTGATACAAATATGTTATTCAATTAACCTATAAAAGTATGTTTTCTTCATAATCTATCTTCTTGATGCGCAACTAAACGTGGGTACGTGTATTTTCGCATTTTCACTAAATAAATTTACATTTTCATCTCCATCATCTCTATCAATCAATAGTGTACCAATCATTAAATAAATAGAAAATAAAGCGGTAAAAAACAACTATATATACTACCAGTAGTAGTAAATAGTAATTAAATAAAATCCGTGACTAGTACATATACACACATATTTAATGACTTCGATGTCTCGGCAATTGAACAAATAACACACAAAATCATTTCACTATAGTATGTATGATATATACTATGGTGACACTACTTGGCAACGAGCCCAATTTTATTTTGAAGATTTGTGTCTTTAAAAAAATAAAATTAAGAGAAGATGAAGTTGAATTATCTTATTTTTTTTTTCTTTTTAAAGATTAGTTGCTTTTGTTGTGATTTTGACGGTAAATTACTGTCGAGCAACCAACCGAACGAAAATCACATCAAACGTTTTATTTTCTATAACATGAGCAAAATTAGATGAAATACACTAAAAGAATATTAACTAAACTGTATTAATTTATTTCGGTTCAAAAGTCGCGTTAAAGGGTTAATAAAGTTAACCATTTGTCTGATTATGGTTAACGACATTATCCTTCAATGAATTTCTACAAAATATGAACCGACTGTACAAATATATATATATATATATATATATATATATATATATATATATATATATATATATATATATATATATATATATATATATATATATATATATATATATATATATATATATATATATATATATATATATATATAAATATATTTTTGGTATAATATTTATGAGAAAAGTGTGTGGTCTTCTTTAGCCGATCGTAAGCGACAAATGATGCGTAGGCGCCTATACGGATAAGTATGTAGATGTTGGCTAATTTAATTGTGCGACACATTACACTGTTAATTCCGTAGTTTAAATTAAAAATATATATTTATATAAGTAATATAAAAATCTATCAATAAAAATGGAAATAAATTAAAAATTTGTTGTGCATTCAACGCGAGTAATGCAAATGTACAAATTGCACATTAAATAATTAAGGTATCAACACCAGTCAATGTCAAATTAAAAACTAACAAAAAAAAAATTAATAGATGTCTTTTTATTTTTCTTTTATGTGAGCGATATTTTCTTGTTTTTGCATTTTTTATGTGGGCTGTGCTGTTCTGACAGAGAAGTAGAAGGTTAAAGAAATTGTCGGCCGAAGAAGAAGCGCCAATTTTTCGACACAACCAATAGAAAGTGAAAACATATTTATATCACTTTTTAATACATTGTATAAATATACATATATGTGTTATACATATATACATATTTCGAGATCAAACAAATACGATTGTTAAATTTATTTTTATTAATTCGAAAAAGTATTATGTGGCCAATTTATACATATATCTGCATTACCTTTAACTATATAAAAGAAATTTAGAACTATAAACTATAGTATGTACACTAAGTACAAAAAGTTGGTGTATCGTAAAAGTTTTTATTTTGTCGTTCTACTTATTTTAGAGGTAATAAATTAGAAAATTATAAATTTTTGACCCATTTTGAACGAATCATTCGTATTAGAAAGATATTTAAAAACATAAAACGTAAATTAATATTATAATTAGAGTCACATCCATCAAATTTTCTTTCTAATATGCTCGCATTTAAATAGAGAGAAGGACAAATCAATTAGGAAAAAATTCTCGCATTTTATTACAATACGTACACCAAAAATAAATTTACGTAATTAGATCATCGTCATCTCCATTAAAAAAAATATGACCGAATTTTTCGTTTCGTCTTCTTTTTGACAAATTTTCTTAATTTTCTTATGTTTCTTCTAATTTTTTTTTTACCAAATGAAAAATTAGATCATTAGAAAAAAAATTATATACAACCAAATTTATCGTCACAGTTTGATCATCACACTTTGACAGGCAAAGTGGAAAAATTAATTGATCTAACAAATGCAATCTTAATTTTTTTTTAATTATTTTGGAAGGCATTTTGAAAATTAATGAATCATATCGACATCTCATCTCACCATCATTGAGATAATTAAGAAGTTTTTTTTTCAACTTTTCATCAGGAAAATTAGAGCATTTCACGGAACGGCGAGTGTGAATGATTAAATAACAGTTATCGCAATGTATGAATTTCTTTTTGATGTTCAAGTTAATATGATGTAAACTTTAGAAGACTGGGCGAATAGACCATTTTCTTTTCATAGGGAAAATTTAGTCTATTTAGGTTTAACTCGCGTACTTAAAATAATTGAAACCACGGGTTAATATTTGACTCATATAGTTGTTTGATTAATCTTATATTAGTAAAATTATTTACTTAAACAAAAATCGTAAATAATATAAAATAAATAAAATAAATTTAAATTATTAAAATAGTTAAATTATGCCTCTCAAATTAAGCATTTTTAAGGAGAAATACAAGGAAATAATCTGATATAGTTTGGTAGGGTTATGAGCGATAAAAACAAATGTAAATGTGCTTTCTTCTTTCTACTTGAGCCATTCTATAAGATTGATATTATTCCCAGATCTGTCAGGTCATTTAAAAGAGGTTTCGTTAAAAATTAAATTTTGGGTAAGTTATTTTGTTAATCATGTTATCAGCAAAACATAAAAATAAAAGTTATGAAATAAAAAGCAACACAACGAGTCAACAACCAAGTATATAAACCAAAATAAGTTACAAAACATTTAATATCAGAAAACCCGTAACATCTTCATCATAATGGGATTGTAGCCAAATATATGACAAAAATTACTTTGTATATAATGATTTCTTAACCAAAAACCTTAAAAAAAACTAATATCTAGGTTTTTTCATACTAAATAAATTATTTAATATTTAAGTTAAAATAAGGGACATCAATAAACATTTCAACATAGACCCACTATTAACATGCTGCGTATGATAAAATAAAATAATGTGTGTTACGTGTATATAAGAAAACTAAAACTAAAAAAAATATCTTGAAATTGAAGTCTAAACATACATAACATAAAAAAGTAAACAATTTTCATTTTTGTAAAATGTCAAATGAAAATTTTTTTCGTGTTGTGGTGTTTATCATGAAAATACAAATGATTTGAAATATTATGGGTATGCGCACGATGATAATCTATTCACATGTGTCTAGAGACACCAACGAGCGAGAAATATTGTTATAATGCATCGTGGGATTATGGCTACTTAAATTTGTTGTTTCTGAGAAAAGACACAACGCAGAACGTGACCTACTTATTTCGAAAGAGATTATATTGATACACAAAAGTCAAATAAAATGTATACGTGTGTTATTTAATAAATGTCTCTGGGGATGATTATCGAACCGATAGTTAAAATTGTAGCACATATTATATCAAACTTATGAAACTTTTACCTGTTCTAATAATATAATGTATATTAGATTTCATGTTTCTACATAACTATATAGTCAAATCATTAGATAAATATAAATAAGATCATTTATAATTTTATAGTCATAAAACACATTACTAATTTATCATGTTGTAATAGTATACGAAAAAAATTTTATAGTTTTCGTTTGTGAATCAAACTGAAAATCAAAATACCGTGACGTTAATCACTAGTCCATAAATTTCATTAAGATGAAAAATTTCAATGCTGCAACATTCTTACTAATGACAATCTTATTATAGCTTCTAAATAATAAGTCGTTGTTCCATATAGATTCCAAGTAAATGACTGTATCGTGTAAGCCATTTTGTCACATCGAATATTTTTTTTTAATAATTAATATTACGTTATTATGAGAAATGTGTATATAAATATTTTAATGGTCGGAAAATTGAAAATATATGTCTTAATATTTTTTTTTTAAATTTATAGTTGGCATTAATAAATCGTTTAGTTAACCGGTAAATCATTATTTGGAAATAATAATTTTTTTTTTTTTTTTTTTTTTTTTTTTTTTGCGGTTTTTACAGGCCATTATTGGCCCGTACCGTGTCAACAATCTGACTCCAACGGTTTCGATCACGAGCCAGATCTTCATACTGTTGCAAGCAGTTGGAAGATGCCAGATCGCTCTCTACGCCGTGGAGCCATCGTCGCCGACAGCGACCTCTTCGCCTACCGAAAGGCGGTTCTCCCTTTAAAGATCGCTGTATCATTCGGTTCGGATCAGCACGCAGAACGTGACCGAGCCAGCGTATTCGCTGTCCTTTGATTTCATGCACGATATCAGGAATTTGCATTAAATTCCTCGTTCTCGTGATTGAAAAGAATTGATCTCGTGATTGAAAAGAACTCGGTAAGTGCCATCGACGTCGCGTTTTCGGCCATATATCACACGCATGATTCTTCTCTCGAATGTTAGAAGCCATCTTTCGTACTCATCCGTCAAGGTCCAACTCTCACATCCATACATGACAACGGGTCTGATCAACACTCTGTACAGTTTCAGCTTATCCGTATTTGCAAGATATTTTGATTTCAGCAGTGGACGTAGAGGATACAAAGCCCGATTGCCAGCGGCAAGACGGACCTTGATATCCTCGCCCACACTATTATCGTGAGTGATGAGAGATCCAAGATACTTGAATCTCATCACTCCTTCAAACGTGTGGTTTCCACTACTGAAATCAATTGCGTCTTGGTCTCTAAAACCCGAGATTAGATATTTGGTTTTTGACTCGTTGATTTTGAGACCAACGGAAGCTGAACACTGTTCCAGTGGATCAAGTATCTCTTTCACTCCGTTGCCAGTTAATCCAATCACACAGATATCATCTGCATAAGCAAGAAGTTGATTGGATTGTCGGAATAAGATATTGTCCTGAGGTGTTTCACTTTTACGAAGGATGTATTCCAACATGAGATTAAAAAGTATCGGGGACAGCGCATCTCCTTGTCGAACACCGGAATTGATTGCAAAAGTTCTCGATAGCCTGTTCTCAACTTTAACACAGCATTGTGACTGCGTTACTGTCATTTTACACAGATGTACATATTTTTTTGGTATTCCTAAATATTCAAGCGCATACCAAAGCCTCTCTCGATTGATCGAGTCATAGGCTTGCTTGAAATCCAGGAATACCTGGTGTACATCGCGAGATGTTTCGTAGTACTTGGAAAGAATCATCCGTAGCGAAAAAACTTGATCAGTGACTGACCGATTTGGACGGAATCCTCCTTGGTAGTCACCGACAATTTCCTCCGCTAGAGGAGTAATTCTTCCCAAGATTATGTAAGACAGTAACTTGTATGCTGTGCAAAGGACAGCTATACCGCGATAGTTCTCGCATTTCATGCGATCACCCTTTTTAAATATTGGGCATAACGCGGCCACTTTCCATTCATCAGGCATAACTTCATTTCGCCATACCAATCGAACAAGGTCGAAAAGACAGTTCCACAAAGTTAGCCCTCCGAATATCAAGAGCTCTGAATTAATGCAATCAACCCCTGGTGAACGATTTTTCTTTAATCTCTGCATGGCCATTGTGAATTCCTCATAGGATGGATCCTCAATGAACATCTCCGCGGTCTGTATTTGAGAGTATTCAAATACAGCTTGTGATACATGTGGAACATTAAGTAGATCAGAAAAATGTTCACGCCATGTATCGAGTACCGCATCGACGTTAACACAGAGGTTTCCATCCTGGTCCCGAATGGCAGTTGACCGAGATCTTAAGGTATGGTGCAATTCGGTGATTCCTTTAAAGAAACCACGCGAGTTGTGTTCATTGCTGAGTTGTTGTACTCTTAAGACCTTGGCCTTCCACCATTCGCGCTTCTTCTGTCTACAAATGCGTTTAGCTGTCCTCCTAGCAAGAACTGCCTTGTTTTTCCTTGCAATTGTAAACCGAGTCTGCGCTTCATTGTGGGCTATATTGCGTTGCTCAACAGCAAGACGACACTCCTCATCAAACCAATCATTTTTGGGCTTAGTTTTCATTATACCGAGAGTGTGCTGGGCAGCATCGACAACCGAGGTTTTCAATACTTCCCAGACACTGTTCACATCATCAGATTGGTAGTTGGATCCTAAAATGCTATTGCTGACAAGATCTTGATATTATAGAAATAATAATAATTTAATTAAAATATTTTATTGGCTTATGAGTTACTTCAAGAAGTTATATCAAACTTATATAAAACACCTTAAGGTTGAATTCTACTACTTAAAAAATTGAATCGTAATAGTTCATTTGCTCTGGTTAATCTAGATTAATTAAAAAATATTTTCGACCTGACGTAGATTAATTTTATTAATTAATACGATTAATAAAACGAAACAAAAATTTAATTGAATTTTTAATGGATTTACATTTGTTGAGCTGGGTTTACACTAAAAAAAACAGTAGCATAACCTATATATAGAAAACGCAATCAAAATAATAAGTACATAACCATTTTATTGTACTGTATAAAATTAATATTAAACCAAAAACACTTACATTTAAAGAAAATTTAAAATTTTTCATCACATTAACGATTTGAATAATAAAATAAATGTATGAAGAACCTCACCTGAAATAAAATAAAATATTAAATTAAAAATATTAATTAAGTGAATCATCAAGCAAATGTAAATTTAGATCCTAAACAAGGTCAATAATAATAATATTTGGTTTTCTAATATTTCATAAATATTCTCTCTGATGAATGTGCAATAATTCTTACTAATTTATTAACTGCAAACTGATTTGCGCCAAAAAACACTTTTTATTTTTTAGACATTCCAATTATCGTAATTTGCAAAAGATATAATTTTAACAAAACAATTATCGCCCATTTATGTAAACCAAACAGAGCTAACAAGTTTTAAATTTGCAATATTTAACGAAAATTATGTTTTATATATTTGAATGTTAATTTATTATTCAGTAACTTATTAAACCAGCCATAATTGCTTAATAAATGTATAATTAAAAATTAAATTATTGAGAATATAATTTATTTTCTAAGACACAATTTTGTGACTGAAGGACACACAAAAACAAAATATATTTTTTTTGGCAAAAGAAAGTGAAAGCAGTAATTTCGGCCCACCATCGTACATAACACAAAAATAACAATAAAATAAATAAATATTGTATTTATTTATAAAACAAATATCAACAAACATACAAAAGAAAAAATTGGTTCAAATAATAGTATATGCACGAATTGATCAGATGATTCGTTCTTGTCAAATATGTAGACAAAATAAAATTACAATTATCATCTTAATGCTTGTACACATTACTTTTAATGGTGATAGGTAGTTAATGGTAACATACATATATTCATTGCCAACCATAAAACACATTTTCATAATCCTTAATATAATGAAAAATCAATAAATATCACGTTTTGGACATTCTATTTTCGTTGACAAAAATAAAATAGAAAAACAAAACAAACGAACTGCATTGAACTAATATACATATAAGAAAGTTAATTTAGTTCAAGGACATAAACTGTATTGATTTCATAGAAAATTTACTTAGAGCTGAGATAAACAATTCAAAAATTTGTAAAGAAAAGTTCACAATTTAAAATAATAATAGAACAAACATTTTGAATATCAGTGAAAGTGGCCACCACAACTAGTGCGTAGATGGCGCTATCTGGATGCCCAATTTTCACACTTTGCGCAGTAATTGTGGCTGTGTTCTAAGTGTTCAATCGTCTCTGGTTTATCGACTTATGCAGGAAACAAGTTAAATTTTGTAAGCACGTAAACCAAGATCATTAGATAGACACTTTCATAAAGTGGATGGACACACCTCTAGTTCCTGTTAACCACGCCGAATTGATTGACTTTGACGTCTTAATGGATGCGTATTATCATTAGGAGTATACGTAATGCGAATACGACCGATAGCTAACAGCATTATCCGCTCGACGACCGTATAATGGACGCAATGCACAAATAGTTTGGAGAGCAGAGCCTTTTGATGAAAAATTTCAATAATTTGCAAGCGTTGCTCTGTTGTGAGTCTATTTATTATTAAATGACAAATCAAGCTAATGACAAGGCAAATGTCAGCTGTCATATCGTTTGTCAAACTAAACACTCTTGCCAACTTTTAAATGTGAACCTTTAAATGCCTTTTAAAGCTAAAATTTATTATTATTCTTATTCTTAACTGTATGTATATATCGTTGGTAGGTTAAAGTAGGCAAAATATTTAGTAAAACTTAATTAAATTGTATAAAATAATCTATGGCATAGAGGCCGTAAACGGCCCTTACCGCGTCTCAACTGAGACCTTACGAACCATTTTAACGAGTGGTGCACATTGTAGGTGGTCAGCCCAACGAATGTTTTTACACACAATCGCATTTTATGTCATCCGGTGGCATGTTAATTTTTGGTCAGCGGCGAGAATCGAACTCGAGACCGCGGCGTGATGAGAAACTCTCTTAACCATTAAGCTACGACCGGCGAATTAAATTGTATACAAGTTTGCAAATATCGCGAATGCTAATTAATTTAACATTAATTTGATTAGACTAAAATAAATATTACTCCAATTTTATGAATTACAATTCAAAGAATTTTGTACTAGTATTTTGACTTAAAACGAAATTTTAACTGTACAAGGTAACGTGAGCAGTTTTTAAATGTATACATTTTACACATATTTTTCTATGATTCGAAAATTAAGAAAATTTCATTTTAGAATGAAAATTGCACCACTATTTTAGAATATTCTAAAATAAAGTTATTCGTATTCTAATATTTGATATTGCGATACCTAAATACTTAAAATTTACTGTCAGAATTGGTTCATTAAACCTAACCTTGTTCACTCATATGAAATCAAATGACAAGCAAAATTAATTGAACTTGATCTATATGTATAAAACAGACTTACAATACAAGAACGTCTATAACAAAATTTGTTGGCTCCTGGCATTTTTTAACTCCATGGATAATAGTTCCAGAACCCAAGGTTCCAGAAATCATTCGTCACTTGTACAAAAAATTTAAATCACATAAATACATAATCACTTTCATCTTAGCTTCAATAGTACGTAATTAAATATGTAAACATAATAAAGTCGATGATTGAATCATAATCTTTGTAGAGTCAATTTTCTTTTAAGTAAAGTCATTGTTAAGGTAGATTGCGAATGTAAGTATTCTCAAATTGTCAGTTTCCAAACATATTTACTATTATTTTAATCATTACTCGTAATAATATATATATATATATATATATATATATATATATATATATATATATATATATATATAAATATATATATATATATATATATATATATATATATAAATATATATATATATATATATATATATATATATATATATATATATATATATATATATATATATATATATATATATATATATATGTATATATATTTCATTATGTTTTCACTGATTTTCTTTTTAAGTATGGGAGTAATTAGTATTGTTTTCAATAATAAAATTATTTGGCACAGTTAAAACTTTTTTGCTATGGATTTTAATTAAAAACAACCACTTGTCAAAAATATATTTCAATCTTATATAATTCTAACATCAGAATAGAATAAAAATTCTAGACTTTTAAATTAATTATCCTCGTCGTCTAGCTAGAAATTCAAAAAGATGGTGATAAATTTCAGTTGTAAATTATTTAAAAGTTATACTAAGTGCGCGAGAAAATTTAGCGTATTTTAAATCTCATTTAAATTATTCGGGCAAAATTAACCCTTATTTTACATAAAAACAATTTATGAGCGTCTTATGTTGAAATTATATTTTATAATGTCACAAAACATGTTTAATTTTAATTAGAAAGTATAAAAATATATTATATTTTAACAGTAGTTATAACATAAGTATAGTAGTAAAAGATTTTAGTAATTTTTTTTTTTTTAGAATTTAAGAAAAAGTGTTGACATTCTTGTTTTCTATATCAAATTTTATTAACTTGTTTGCACCTCTTAATTATATTGTGGTATTGGTATTGTTTAAGGCGTAGGCGTTACTAAATTTTAGGTTTTTATGTTAAACTGTTTCTCAAATTTTTTAAGTTTTAATAATTTAATTATAAGAAATTATATCTAACGTTGAAAAACGAATTACTTTTTTTGAAATTATATTGCTCATTGGCCTTAATTAAAATTTTATAGTTTATTTGTTGTTCTTATGCTACGATCATCTGAAAACATGGATGATTACTTAAGTGCGATAGTAAAATATAAATTTTCAAAGAGATGATCATTTTTCTATGGTCACACATATCATTCCAGAATTATTCAAAAACACAAAATCATAAATTATAGCTCGAATTGTTTATACAAAACATTTTTCATAATTAAATATTTCCTTTACTCATAAAATCCATATAAATTTTTTACGCCATATGGTTCTTAATGTTGTTATAATGTACTCGTTTGTATCTTTCATATATCGAAAAATTGCAATTGAATTGTGCGAAACGAAAAGACATTTTGTATATCTTAAATCAATCTTAAGAAATATAAAATATACAAAACGAGTATTTTGATAATAAAAGTATTAATAAAATATATGGGAATATACTCAAAATTTAATTTATGTTTTATTTAAATTTATATAAATTTAATAAAAATTATTAATTCATTTTGGAAATACATATACATATGTGCGTAGGATTTATCTCACACACGATTATTTGAAGATTAATTTTTATTATATTTTGTATGTGAGATAATTTTATAATGGTGTGCTAATAAAATGGCAAAAGATAAAAATTTGTTTAATCCTTGAACATGATTTATTTATGTGTTAAGTTGTGTTTTATTAGTCGATAAGGCGCTGGTTATTAATATTTAAGAATTATGTATCTAAAAGAAAAACACCTTCATTTAGTATCTTTTATATCATTTTAAGTTTTCTTGAATATTTGAAAATTATTTAAAAAAAAATATATATAAAATAACTAAGGAATTATTTAAAGATTCCAAACATTTCAAAATATTTATAATGAAAACAAACTTCGACATTGACAAAATTTTCGAAATATTTTATAAATGTTAACAAGTTGAGTAATGCAAAAGTTTTTCTGGTCGTTCAATTCAAAAATTTTTATTGATTATATGAGCTCAAGCTGGATTGTCTCAGTTCTCCAATAATCACACTAATATCATACCATAAATGACTAATGGATGTTGTATTAATACTTCATATACATAAAATAACAGTGCATAAATATCTAAATTATGCAATAACGCACATAACAATTTAACATATGGCATAGTCAATTTAATCTTCAACCATAGATTATCTGATTAACTTGTAGCTAAATAAAAACAAAAACGAAGATATAATTTATTGTTTACCAAAAGAAAATCAAGATTAAAATCTTTGTATATTATGAACATACATACGAGTACATTGCAAAATCGTATTAGTCACCAAACGTGTACAATGAATTTTCCTTATATATTTATTTACATGAATGCATAATTCATTCATCTTAAATTAATTTTTTTCGTGTCATTAACAAAATCATGCAAAAGACCGCGATTTAATATAAATAATCATTGTTTTGTTTGTAAATTTTGTTTAAATTATTTAAAAATTATAACTCAAAAATAATAGTTGGCATTTATTGCTTGTTAATTTTGTAAAGACTAGACATTATAATATATTTTTATTATATGATTGTCGTTATTATAACTATTATTGTTTATAATTTGCTAGTATTTTACATTAGAAATCTTTGAAAAAAAAATATAAATAAATAAATCGACAATTAAAAAAAATAATTATCTCGTTTGTTTTAATGCCAGTAAGATTTGTTTCTTAAATATATATGTACATATATATAGGGGAATAAGAAATGAATGTAATACAAAAGACTTATCCAATATTAAGATGTTAGTTTCGCTAATCACCCTGTGTAAATAATATGTACACACGACAATTATTAGTAAAAAAAAAGTAACTACTTACACCAAAGAATTTCAATTTAGTAAGATCTTTATTTCGTTTACATTTTGTTTTTATTATGCGTCCTATATAGTATTATAACTATAATAGTCAAGTTTCATGGTTTTGGCCATCACGCCATGATATTTATTTGAGTAATCTTTATTTTTAATTTTCTTATTTGCGAGAAAAATCTATGTGTATTAGATTTTATGTTGACACAAACCTTGTGCCCTCAAATCAAAATTAGAATTTGTTGTTTACATACTCGTATATTTAATTAAATAACTTTTTGCACAAAAACAAAAAAAATTTAAAATGGATATTCTCAAAAATCTCAAATGAAAATATTAGATTAGAAAATGTCAGTGAACTCAAATAGAATTTTTATTTATTAAACAGATATTTTGGATTATAATTTTTCATTTGGATTAAATCACAAATAAGTTTTTTATTTGATGAGACAGGAGTGGCAGATCGGTTAACACTGTACATAATATTATTCCACATATGATACTCATCGTACCAATTTTCTCTTATATATAACAAAAGTGTTTACAACCTTTATATTCTTTAAGTACATTCACATTATATGTATGTGCTGAAATAAGCACAGCAAAATATTTTATTAGGACAAACCTACATATGTACAAATATAAACTTGTACATCCACAGAACAAAATAATATCCAACAGTTGTCTTTCTTATACAATTCAGAATTCGATTGCTACAACATGTTTATAAAAAAATGTTCCATTTTTAAAATGTTTTTATGTTTTTCTTAATGTTGTTATTAAATTCTTTCTACATTTTTAGTATTTTTTTTATTAATTTCGCCTGAAAATTAATTTTGACATTTTCATTTGTGATTTTTCATTTTCTATCGTTCACGCCGCTTCGGACGAAACGTATATAGTTGAAAAATGATAATTGTATAATAATGATGATGCTACTCTGCTGTTGATGACTTTTGTTGTTTGTTTTGGATTTTTCAATTTTTCTTTTCGTTTTTCGGAACAGTCAATGAACTTATGACTACGAATAAATCTAGAGATAGAGTATGAAGTGCCCCAAAAAAATAAATAAATATTATTTTTCCATAAATCATTATTTTAAGAGGTTGTGTTGTTATTTTAATTAAGGAAATATGTTTTAGTAAATTTTTTTGTTACATACATATAGACGCGAAGAATATGTGGTGGTGGTTGGAATTTTGTTTTGAATTTTTTTAATGGAAAAAAACTGTTTTGTTTACTTGGAAAATTAGTCAAAATACGATGTGTGATCTAATAGAAAATAAAATATGTAGCATGCATGTTATATGTTAACACATAGTAACAGGTATATGTTTTGTCTAGAACGGTTGTCTAGATTAATAAATCTATTGTGGATATAATGAATTGTTGATTCAAATGAATCAAAATTTAAAACAACACAATGTGGGGTCTAATTAATATTTAAAACTGAACGAATCAGGAATCAACTGGAAAAATCTGCTAATAAAACTAACCATAAGATAAAATAGAAGTTTGAATTTAAGGATGATTAGAACTCGGAATCGAAGCAATATGTAGAGAATTATTGCTTCCATTAGATATAAAAACCACTTTAAACCACTTCTATTTATTAAAAAAACCAACATGTTACAGACATCCCATTTGAGTACAAGTTCATTTAGATGGGATAAGCAGCATGGAGCAGACAATATTAAAAAAATATTGTAGAATTAACATTAACTATACCTACCATATATTGTCATTTTAGCACACCATTCAAGAAATTTCGATTTAAACGCCTCAGCAGATCTCAAACTCCTAATACTGAATGGAACAGAATTCTATAGAGAAACCACTGTAAGAATAAATTAAAAATTTAGAGGCTTAGAAGAATTTCGACCAAGGAGCAATCTAATATTGGCGTAATGCGATCTGCTAAATAACAACTTTTGGAATAGATAATTAGTTAAACTACAACCAAGAACCAGCCTAGTATTGGGTGAAATATGGTCAAATTTCTTAATTCCGAAAATAAAACGAGTGCAAGCATTAAAACATATTTTTAGAATAGTCATATTCTCCTGAATCATACAAAATACGACTACTATTTTTACTACTATCTCAAAGGTTTGGAAATGGAACTTAATACATGTCTAAACTGTGATAACTCAACAGGATTGCTAATTTTTGTAATTGAAATTATTTTACTAATTTTTCATTGTTCGGGAAAGGAAGAAAAGGTTAAAATAAAATAAAAAATGTGTAAAAAAGAAAAATTCGTTTCACTAACTTCACTTTCCTAATTGCAGATAGTTGTAACTCCTTATGGGAAATAAAAATGATTCTGTTAAATAATATTATTATTTTTTTAAAAAGAATGAAATAGTTTTGTAATAAAATAATCTTCTATAGTTTTATCCCATTCTAATTAACAATTTAATAAGAATAGTTTACTAGTTTTTCTACACTATAGTTGGTTGATCATTTTCTATCGTAATAATAAGCTTTAAAAAAGCTTGATTCAGTGGAACGACATCTAGAAAAAAATGTCTGCTGTTAATTTAAAGTTTTTGTTTTAACTATCCACCGGTATCTATTTAACCATTTTACTTTTTAATTGGCCTACCATTGGACTTGACGTTCCAGTTAAATCCAAAATAATTAACGCTTTTATGTTTTTGGAAATGATGACCTTTGTTTCGCTTTTATATCATCATGTTCCAGAGATTAAGTTTTGGTCAACGGCGAGAAGCAAACTGGAGACCGAACCGTGATGAAAAACTCCCTACTAAGCTATAACCGGCGAGATTTTTATATCCACGACTAATTAAACTCGTAAATTTATAGATCACAAAATATTTTTTTATATTAATTAATTAGTCAACAACTGATATTGATATGCATGGATATAATGATTCAGATCTAAAGAAAAATTAAGCACACGCAGTTTATAAATGAATTAACGAATTATTAATTATCATGTCCGCCCACTTTATTATACTCACTCCATTAGCTATAGAGCATTGAATCAAATAATTTCAGACTTATAAATGATAGGTTTTACTACTTACAAAATTATATAAAATCTGTCGTACACAATATGATTAAAATGACACTCACCTGAAAATAAAAAAGAAACAAAATTTTATTTAACCATTTATTTAGCTAACAAGCTAGATAATTTATATTATTTTATTTGCAGTTATACCAACTCAACAACCCAATGAAATCGATTAATTTATCTGCCACCACACAAAGTAAATACATTTTCATCGAGAAAATTATATTTTGGATGAGCACTAGGTATGACATTTAAATAAAATTAACAAACAAAAATTCAAATTACTCGATTTTTTTGTATCGTTCTAATGCAATTGCTCATTTTGTAGAAGTCTATGTATGTATATGCACTCGACAACCGAAAAAACAAAATTGGGTAACATGACGTGAATTGTAATGTATTATACATGCATAATTTAACGTGGGTAATTTTTAAAACCCAAATTTTGTTCAACAAAACATGAATTTTTATGTAAGATCAAATTGCAAATATATTTTTAGTAATCAATTTTTGCATGCAACTGGACTAAACCAAGGTTAAATAATTAATCTATTTTCACTTTTGAAGTGACAATGAAAAATTAGGAAAATTGTTTTCTTTCAGTGACATATATAAATAGATATAGGTCGTTAAACTTTATATAGAAAGACATGCTGCCATACTGAACCATTTTTTTAGCCTTGAAATTTTTTTTACGCGAATTTCTTTCCTACGTCTGGCGATTTTCAAGCGCGATATTGATTCATCATCACTAATTTTATATACAAAATAAATATTTAGACAATAAAAATCAAGAAAAATTCGATATACACACATAACTTTATTAGGACCTTTCTTTTGAGTATGAAGAAAATTTTTTCGATTTCCATTTAAAACAAGCGCCAGGAATTTAAGTTTTATTTATTTCGTTAAACATGCATGCATGCCACCCAATTAGTATTCATTACTTGTAAATTAAATTTTTTTTTATAGTTTTTTAACAAGTTATTGATTATTGATAAATTAATTAAATTGCAATTGACTGCATATATATAATTGTATATTTATTTATTTTAATTAAATTGTTGACAGTAAAACGTGAAGGACAATATCTTATGGTAATTTTTTTGAATTTATTGCAAACGATGAACAGTAATTAATTAATTTAATCTGTTAAAAATTTAAAAAAAAATTGAAATAACAATTATTTTTGACAAAAAGTATTGGCCATGATGTCTAGAAGAAACATTGATTGTAATATCTGAATAGTAAAATTTTCATAACTACTTTAGACACATTTTGACGAATTTAAAAATATTAGAATGACATAAATTAGTTATTAACTTTGCTTAACTGATATATCGGTTTATTAAACATCATAACTGAATCGAAATGAGTACATATTAGAACTGTATGTTAAGATTTTGTGATATTAAGAACCTGGATAAATAAAATCGCTTAATTCTATATTTAATTTGAAACCTCAAAATTTATGTAACTTATGTAATAACTTTTATGTAGTAATCTATGGCGAATCAGTTTTAACGATTGGTGCACATTGTAGGTGGTCAGCCAACGAATGATTTTTACACACAATCGCTTTTTATGTCATCCGGTGTATATGTTAATTTTTGGTTAACGGCAAGAATAGATCGTTAGAACGCGGCGTGATGAGAAACTCTCTTAACCATTAAGCTGCAACCGACGACATAACTATAGTATACCCTCGTAAATATATTACTATCCTCAGGTTACTGTTAAAAACAAAAATAATTATTTTATTTTCTCTTAAGTAGTCACTTTCCGATATACTTGTAGAAAAAATCAGAAAGATATATTTCGGAAAGATATATTTGAATATCGATTTATTCATTTAAATTGAAAACAATAAAGCATACATATAATACGGACAAAAATATGTAAAATAAACATAATATTTAATTAAACGATTACTGACTACAGTTCGTGCAGAGTGGGAAATGATTAATTAAAAGATTAATATAATAACGTTATCGATCTGAATAACATACATTTAGGCAATTTGTTTCCGCTTGATTGGAAACTATTAAACCAAATATAAAAATATTAGTTATGTAAAAGCATAATAATACATATACATACAATAAATAAGATCATTGATGTCGAACTAAATATATATATACATATAATCGCAGAAAGAATTGGGAAATTTTCGATCTAATCAGCTATCAATGAGGGGCACCATGACATATAAAAATTAAGGAAATCAAATTTCATTTGAAATAAATAATTTTTATTTACTCACATTCACATTATCATAAATTATAAGTTTGTTGGCATTTGGATAATAATATATAAATAATGAACCTAAATAATCTAATGAAATACAACATTTTAACACAATTATAGCTTGCACGCGTACAAATTTTATATGTTTAATTTATTTTTAACTGGCTTTAAAGATTAAATTGTTAACTACCCAAATGTCATGACGTTGCAATTGTTATGATTTCACAGAAAATTTATTTGCGTTTATTTTCCGAATTCTCTTCGATTTAATAGATATTTATAATTGGATTTAATTTTTTAACTTAATTATTTAATTATGATTTTATATCGAAATTCGCAACAATATCCGTTTTTAGTTGTTAAACAGAAACAGGTGTTCTATTATGATTCGATTTGCTATCTTTTTTCTATAAAAAATGTTCAAATAAAAATATTTTCCACAAACTAATGTGATAAAAGTAAGCGCGATTAAACACACTTTTTTTTTAAATAAAAATATTATATTAAAAGATATAATTTAATGTACATAAGTACATACTTGGCTCAAAACAATTTTTATTTTGTATTTAATTGAAATATCAAAGTAATAAAACTAAGAAAATTACGTTTAGTTATATGATTTACTATTATTATTATTATTTTTGGCCTAAATTAAAAAATAATTTTAATCATTTTTAAACAATTCAATTAACATTGAAAAATACATAAGTCAAAAATAAAATAAAAAATTGTTTACTTCAGAAATTATACATAAGATATTAGAATTTTATTTTATTTATACAGTAGTGGTCAAATCAATCTAAATGTAAACGCATACAATAAAAAACAATATTTCGTACACAAAATTAATTTTAAATAGAAAATTAGGTTAAATTAAATTAGGAATTAATTGAATTATAATGAAATGTTATTGTTAGAGTATATACACATAGAAAATTAAGTAATATAAAATTTATAAATTAAGAAATGTTTCTTTTTGATCTAGTCAACTTAAAAATAATATTTTTTATGGGTTTTATTTGACATAACATTTTGTTAAACGATAAAAATAAAAAATTATAAAGTTATTTTTATATCTACTGGATTTTTTTTTTTTTTGGAAAAATTTCATCAACTCTGGTCAATTTAGATTAAAGTGTAATAATTTAGCCTTTTTGCTAAATTTTTTTTCAGTTTTTTTTATTTATTTTTGGTTATGTTGTGTGTAGGTTGATAATATATATTTTAATTTAGAAATAAATAAAAAAAAATTTAAAATAAATTCTATAAATAATAAACTCGCGGGTCGTCTAATATATGTTCAAGTTAAATTTCAAACGAGTTTGGAAAATTTGTCTCCAATTTATTATACACTAGAAACAACTGCAAACATTTATGTTTATTTTCAAAATATAATCTAATTAAATACTATATTTTGAAATATTGAAGCAATTTTAAAAATTACAAAAAAATAATAATTGGATAAAATAATCATATATAAGGTAGTCATAAAGATAACCATACATTTTTATGTTTCGGAATTTTGGCAAGTTTTTGTATAATAAATTAGACATAATAACATCAGGTTTATCAAATCGTAACTGAAAAAATTATTGACATTCAACAAAACTAAAATACAATTGTTTTTAAACAATTCAATAATGCTTGAATTTCTTGCATTTTGTATAAGATCATTCTATTTTTTTGAAATTCATCAAGTTGTTTATTTAATAATAAGTAGGCAAAGGAACGTAAATATGTTGACAGAAAAGTTACAGTTTTAGTATTTCAGGAATAGAAAAGGTTTGTTGTTATTTATAAAAATAATAAATAAAAAAAAAAGCTCTAACTGAAAAAGTTCTACTTCTCATACTCGAATAGCTGGCAAAAATGTAATAGAAAATGAAACAAAATAGATAAAGCAAGTACAAAATATATTTTAAATTACAGCAATAAAACTGATAAAAATAATTAGAATATGTTAAGATTCAAACATGATTTTCCAATACAGGCATCTTTTTCAAGATTTTACACTTAATAATTTATTTTAAAAATAAATGAGTTATACGTCAACAAATTGTAAAATATTCCTTTAATCATCGAGTATTATTTTAATAAAATTTAAAAGTAGTTAATAGAATCAAATTCATTTAAATAATAGTGATTCCCTCTGGCATTGTATGAAACAAAAATATCTTAATTGACATATCGTCTCGTGAGTTCTATTTTGTCCTATAGACCATTTTTTTCCAAAAAAAATAATAGATTCTGATGTTTTCGACCATAATCTTTCAGAATTTTTTACTATAATTTGTTTTTTTAGGACAAAACATTTTTTGTTTTTATTAAATTGGTTTAATTCTTGTCCTACCTGTTAAAATTTTTATTATACGCAATAAAATTTGAAATACATGGAAATTTTGAATTCGTTCTCTATTGTTTGCGTTTTCCTCTGTTACTTCTTCTTTTATTGTCCTATATCCGATGCATTTCATCATTTTATATTATTATAGGAATTGTCCTATATCCATTTATTTTATTTTTGCTCGAAAAAGTTTTCTTTGCTCCAGTTTTTGGGATAGCTGAGTTTTTATCGTTGGCAGATTTAAAGATAAACCAAGGCTTTGTGAAGAAACAAAGAACAGTTCGGAATCTATGAAAGAAGTTAAACGAATTTATGCTCAAAGTAAAAAATTTGATTTCTTTAGTTTTACAAATGGTCTATAGGGCCAGATACAACTCACGTGACGATGTTTTTCGAGCTTGGTTGTACGAAATCTTAACATTAACAATAGGTCAAATCGAATGTATATAATACATACTCGTACTACCCTTACAACATTTGAATACAATTTTCATTAATGGATTAAAACGTGGATTAAATTAATATTTTGACGAATTCTTCAGCATACAGTGCTGAAAAAAAAATTGGACAACATATTTTATTGCAAATTGGTGTCTTTTCCTGGTATAATTTTTTGAATAGTCAATTCCTTTCAAAAATTTTGTAATTTTCGCAAAAAAAAACTATAAAATATATTGCCCAAAACTAACTTGCCCAAATATATTGTTTAAAGCAACTAACTTAGTTCAACAACTAAACTATTTAAAATCATTTTATCATCATTAATTTTAATTAACAAACGCTGGTTGAAAAAAACAATTATAACTCGTAACATAATCACATACATAATAAATTAACGCTCATTTTTATAACCTTCAAACACGACTCTCAGACGTAGAGGCATAACAAAATATTTTCAACATAAACTTGTTAAATATGCACAAGTATAACAACATAAAATTATTTTTTAATATCCCCGCATTGTAATTGTCTACAAAAGAATTTTCCATCGAAAATAGAAAAGTGTTAAAAAAATTTTTTTTATATATATATTGTGTATATTATTATGATATTATTTTCGTAAATTTTTGGGAGTAAATCAAATAAGAAAAAAACGTTAATTTTTTTGTTTTTGTCTTTTTTATGTCTTTAATCGAAATGTTTTATTACCGTTGAAAATTTTCGACAAACAGCAAAATGAAACAAGTAGGCGGGCTGCGAGCACGTAACACTATAATGTTGTTGTATTATGTTATTTCTGCCCTGGTAAGATAGAACTTTTTTTTAAATGTTTATAAAATAATAATAATAATGTTGTATAATCTAAATGTTTATATCTTATATTTATTTATATTTTCGTTTTTTTTTCGTTGTTTCTCTTTTTTTTGTATTACAATTTATGATTATTTAATTGATGATAAAATGACCATGGCCTTGATGCTATATATTGAAATTAGATTTCTTGTTTACTAAATCATAAAAAATAATAATAATATTAATTATAAATTTATAAAAAATAACAACTATTATAATAATAAGTCATTCAGTAGATAAAGTTAAGAACATATAGTACGGTTTTGTTTGTGTTGTATTAAAATTAAGTAAATTAGTAATAATGGGCATTGCTCCAAGTAGGCAATTTTCTGTTCAAATAAACACTTAATGTGTTTTCTTTTTTTTGAAAAACGAATTTTCCAAAACGAAAAAAAGTCTAGTATATATACGAGAAAATTCATTAAAAATAATAATAATTGAGACGTAATTTATTGTCTTAAGAAAATAAATAAAAAAAATTGTTTTCGCTTATTTTTACTTCTGTCATAACCTTTATCCAAATTTAACATTTGTTTTGATTTAATTTTCCTTAACTCTTAACTTCAGTCTGATGCTGCACAACAAAAAATATAAACGAAAAATTGCAGGAATTTTAATTTTTTACTCGTAAATATGTTTAGTGTGTCTAAATATTGGTTGACATTTTAAACTTTTCACGTAAAGTGCATATTATAGGAAAATGAAAAGAAAATTTTTGTTTATTTATTTGTTTGTGGTATTTAATAAAACGTCAAGTTTGTATACATAGTATATATATACATAAATGAGAGACTAAAAAAATTACCGGTAATTTTTGAATTAAATATGTCAGATGCATTACACATCAGTTGAAATTCCGATGATGGTTTTTATTTATAGATCTTCTTTTATATGTTGACGTATAGTTACACATTAAAATAAAAAAGTTTATTCGATCAATAGACTTTCATGATACCAATCAAAAATCGAATGATATTTTTAGATTTTAAATAGTAGTTTGAGAGCTAAACTATGCCAAAATGTTTATTTATTTAAATACTAACAATATATATATATAATTATAAATGTAGTATTTTCATGTATCTCATTTGTAGAGTTCATTCAATTTAGAAAAAATAAATAAATAAAACAAGAATAAAAAATTTTCCATTGTTTTAATATATATATAATGTAAAAAGTAACCAGATAAAATCTGCCAAGCCTCTTTTTTAATGTTTTTGCACAGACATAAGATTATTTTTCAATTTACTTGCGATTAATATGCATGATAATTTTAATGTTATATAAGGCGCCATTTTATGTAAATAAACATCTTTTGATTAATTTTGAATGAGATGCATATGTTCACTTAGGCCCGATTGTATGAACGCGGATAAACGATATAACCTCGGATATATCGTCGTTTGCATTGTATGAACACAAAAATAAATCCATGAGTAGAGTTATATCGTCTGTTTCTATCTTCTCTTTTCGGTGGTTATAACCGAGGATAGAAATTGTTGTTGTTGTGTTTTTTAAATTTTGACGTTTTAAATTGTGTACAGCAGTTAAACATTTAGTGATTATTAAATATAAAATTTATATAATTTGTGATTAAAGAAATATTAAATAATGAAGTTAAATAATAATATTGCACGTATTAAACGGATGAGCAGACAGGAATACAATAATTTATTTTTAATCGTTGAAAATTATAAAACAATCATTAAAAATAAAAAAGCTGATGCAGTATCAATTCGGATATATAGAAAAACGTCGACTTTTGAAATCTATATCGGTTTTTGAAATTCCTCATCACAATAAAAATCTAAAGGTTTATTATAATCCTTATAGATTTTTGGCCGTCGAATTCCTCCCACCATACTTATATCTCGAGCTTCCAATATTTCCGAATCCGATATAGATGATGATGACGAAGATTCCATCTTTAAACAAAATTTAAATCAAAACTCCATTAATATATTACATTATCCTTTTATTGTATTCTGTTTATAGTAATTCGTACTTACATTTTGCATTAACAATAATAAAATTTAAATGAAAATTTATGATTTTAATTTAATTTTATTCAATAATGAACACTAAACTTGAATTTTATATTCGCAAAACTATTCGCTTTGAATATTTATCAAAAATCACAAATATTCAAATATTTAAAATCACAAACGTCAAAAATATTGAAATAGTGCATAAAAACTGCTGTAAAACTGCTATAAACGGAAGATGGAAAATTTGTTCATACAATCGGAAAAAAATAAAATCGTCGGATAGAGATATATCTCTACTCTCGGATTTTATTTCTTCTATCCGCGTTCATACAATCGGGCCTTAATGTAGGACGACTTAGGTTTTTTTTTTTGTTTTTTATATATTTTATTCTATGCTATCTTTTTTTGGGGGGGCTCAAGGCTCTCCCAGCTCTTTCGCGGTTCGCTTATTTACGTCCTACTTTACGCCTTAACGGCCAAATCGAGGACGTACGGCTATAGGTCCGATTTTCGTTGAACTATCTGCGCATTGCATAGCTCCATGCCAGCCTATAGTACTGACATGGAAGATGGGTCGGCCCGTGAGTTCTGCACTCCAACAGGGGGTCAAAGATGTGTTCATTAACACCACCGATCGTAATCAGATGGTGAAAAATCCCTTTTGCATCCTGCCCCTATCGGGATTCGAACCCGGTACCTCCCGCTCCAACTGCCACAGCTTTAACCACTGAGCCAACGACTTAGGTTGATTTAGTTTTTCAGTTGCTTAAAGTCGAAACCACTTAAGTTTAAAGTTTACTGCCACTGCAAATAAAGGGTGTTTTTAGAGGTTCACAACTTTGAGTTGACAACACTACTTTCTTTAACAACCCAGTTAACAACTGATAGTTGTTTTATGGTAAGTTTGGTTTGACATTTCATTATGGATAGACTTACATCAGAACAACGCTTGCAAATTGGCTGGTAAACCACAAGTTTTTATCGAAACACCATTAAATCCACAAAAAAGCTGTTTGGCGTGATTTATGGATATAGGGACATGATTAGAAATTTTTTCGTACCTCAATTAGCTGGCGTTAGTCTTGCTTACATGAGGTTCCAACAGGAAGGACTAACATGTCACACAGCGCGTGCTGCAATTGATTTACTTTGAGGAATAAATTTCTATGCGTTATTGACGAAATAAGACCGCAAATGCTGCAAAAAACTTGTGAAAATTGATGATCTAGATTGCGCCTTGTACACACCAGCCGTGACAGCCACACGGCCAAAATCATATTTAAACATTAATGTCATACAATTTTCTATTCAATAAAGCCCGTTTCATTGATATTAAAAATGTATAGATTATGTAAATAATTTATAGATTAATAAAGGAAAAGGTTTCTCAACCCTACACAAAAAATATGTTTTTTAAAGATATACACATGAACATGCTGTCAAAACTAATAAACAACTAAAAGTTGTGTTCAATCTTCAGTAACATCGCTTAATTTTTCGAACAAATCTTAAAACATTTGCGGTTTACTTGCACGAAAGCAATTCAAAACAAAAAAATTAATTTTATCACAAAATAAAAACATATAATCAAAAAAGACTAACTAAATAAATAAGAAAAATGATTTTCTTGTTAAACATATTTTTAACGTGTGATGTAGGCGCCTGCTAGGCTGTTATTATATTTTTATGTGTTATTTACAATACATCAGAATACGAAAAAAATAATAATTAAAAATGAGTATGTTTGTGTTTTAAACAAATAAAAAAATGTTTTTAACAAAATATAAATATTATAGTTATGTACGTTAAAATTTTATAATTTTTTTATATTGATAAACAATTTAATTTGTCTTTCAATTATAATTTATTTCTAGTTGTGGTTTGTATTTGTGAATGAGACTAAAAATAAATTATATACATTATTAAAATTAATGATATTCATTAAAATAAAAATTTAATGTCACATTCAAATATAAATAATATAAATTTTTTTTCCTATTTTTTGACGTAAATGTTGAAAAAAAATTATTCTTTTTATTCTTTTCACGATTTAATATTTTTAGTACATTTGAAATATTAAATATATGATTCATAATATATTGTAATAAATTTTTTTTTGACGAAAAAAATCCGTATGTATGATATTGTTTAGAATCAAGTTGAAATATATGTAAATGTGGTTATTATAATAATTTTTTATTTATATTTTTTATTAAAATAATTAAAGACACAACACTAACAAATGTTACATATAACCAAAAACAAACTATTTAATTCACATTTCATTGAGGTTATGGAACCAAATCCGTTCTTCTTGAGCGTAAGTATGGCTTGTAATGCATTGTTTCGTTTTTATTTATTATTGAAACATGCATTGAATTGTAAATTAGGTAACTATACCAAATAAAAAAATTTTGTTGGTTATTAAAGATTTATTTATTCGCAAAAGTATATATTTATTATAAAAGTAAAAGTAAGTTTGACGAAATTTTGGATCATTGAATTTTCTTCTTTACAAAATATACAATGTTGAACAATTGAAAATTTATTAACATTAAATACGTGCTGAAGAACAAGATACAATTTTCTGTACAAAGCAGCCGTCTATATAATCAAAAATGGAAAAAGGTATTTATTGTAATCATCGTATTTTTTATCTTCTTGTTCAAAAAAGGTTTATTCTATTGTCCTGCTGAAATATGTATAAAGGCGATCTTAAAATGTTTGTTTTAAGTTATTTGGAAGAAATTTATAATTTATTACGATCACATGTTATAAATATATAAATATATATATTATATATATATATATATATATATATATATATATATATATATATATATATATATATATATATATATATATATATATATATATATATATATATATCACTTATACATATCTGACATGTTAAAGAGTCAATCAAGTATTTTGAATTATGTATTTTATTTGCAAGTGTGAGGTGTGATTTAACATAATGACAACTGGTCTGTAAAAATACTATTTAATACAAAGTGTTTTGTCGAATAGTGCTTAAAGTCAGTAATTCGATAATAACCGGCTTTAAACATTTTATCACTAAAAGTCAACATTAAATGAAGATCGGGTCTACGTCTACTTTAGAAAAAAGCTTCAGTGATAAATTATCAACGATTGAAATCTAAATGCTGATAAAATTTTAAAATACAAGTTAAAATTTGAAATCTATGAAAACTATAATTCATAATTAAGGGGATCGTTCATAAATATCCGCATTTTACCCTATCGTGTTTTAAAGCTTCAAAGTTTTAAATCTGCGTAGTTTTAAATTTTACCGCCCAGGTGGCTCAGTGGTTAAAGCTGTGGCAGTTGGAGCGCGAGGTACCGGGTTCGAATCCCGATAGGGGCAGGATGCAAAAGGGATTTTTCACCATCTGAATACGATCGGTGGTGTTAATGAACACATCTATGACCCCCTGTTGGTGTGCAGAACTCATGGGCCGATCAATCTTCCATGTCAGTACTATAGGCTGGCATGGAGCTATGCAATGCGCAGATGGTTCTACGAAAATCGGACCTATAGCCGTACGTCCTCGATTTGGCCGTTAAGGCGTAAAGTAGGACTTGAGCCCCAAAAAAGATAGCATAGAATAAAATATAAAAAAAAAATCTGCGTGGTATGAAATGGTGAGGTACAAAATGTCACATTTTAAGTTTTAATTTTGAATTACATATATAAAATAATCAAGCTTAGAGGCCGTAAACGGCCGTTACCTCGTCTCAACTGAAACCTTACAAACCAGTTTTTTACCGATTGGTGCACATTGTAGGTGGTCGGTCAGACTAAGAATGTTTCTACACACAAACGCGTTTTTATGTCATCCGGTTGCATGTTAATGCTTCGTCAACGGCGGGAATCGAACTCGAGACCGCGGCATGATGAGAAACTCTCTTAACCATTAAGCTACAACCAGCGACACGAGGTCATATATAAAATACGAGGTTATATATGTTCATATAAGTGCTTTTCACTATAAATGCCACACAAATACACACCACAACAAAAAATACTCATTAGTCAAATACGGTATATTAAGCAATCGCAGACTTCTGTCTATCTACCACAAGTTAATTACTGTTCTATTACACTTTCTTTAAATAGATAATTTTTTTATGTCTCAATCCCAATCATTTTACCTTTCTACATATATATGTATTTATATAAAAATTAAGTTCAAATTTTGAGTGGCATGTTCGGCATTATTTAACATAAAGTCTTTGTAAACTCCTCCAACCGCGATGAAAACTGTATAGGTATACACAATGTTTTTGGCAACACCGATTCTTAAAACAACAACATTTCTAAACTCTAAATACAAAAGAATAAATTATTCGACAAATACAAATTGTCATCTAAATAGGCATCAAAGTAACAAAACCTAAATAAAATAAAAATAAAATTTGGCACTAAATAGACTTAGAAAAGACAAAAAATCGTTTTCTTTTTATTTTAAATCTTTGAGATTCTATAATAACATAAATTTACATACTTAAGTTTCTAAATGTAACACAAATGGACAGAGACAGACACATACGCACTTTATTGGCTATTAATTTGTTTTAACGATTTTCTTGTTAAAACGCGCAAGTATAAACATTAAGACAGAAAAATCTAAGAACTATTTGGAAATGTATTAAGAAAACATCGAGCGCAGACAACAAAAATAAAAAATGGTGTTACGAAAATACCTGTCAAAATATATCTATATCGCTATTCAAAACAATAGACGTACGTTGGATATGTTTTAAAAATAGTAAATCACCATCCATTTGTAGGGATAAATTATAATATTCACAACAAACATAAAGAATTGCTTAATACTAAACGCGATGATTTATTTAGTTTCTTAAATAGTTTTAAGTAATTTTCAAATATAAAATTTTAAAGATTTATCATAAATTTCTAATAAAAAAGTACGAGATGAAAATTTTATATATATAAATGTATTGACAAAACGAATTGTTTTTTACACAAGTCTAGACACCAAAAATTAATAAATATTAAGAAAATAGACTTATTATGTTTTTAAGAGTACAAATTTCATTTTTATGATTATTAGATACAAGTATAATCATTTTTATCAAAAATTTAATTTATGACAAATGCCAAACCAAAATAAAACAAAATTTCTGTTTCACAGACGAGAGTACATAATATATTAAAAATTGGCTATGTTCCACCTCCATCCAAAATTTTCATTTTTCTTTTCTTATTGTCATGTTTTATTACAAAATTAAAACAAAATCGAAATGAAAATGAAAATTATTATGTATACATAACAATTCTTTTATTTAATATATTAAGTAAAAAACATTTATTTTTGGTTAAGAGTGAAGCAGATATCAACTTAATAAATAATAAAGAATTAAGTGGTTAAAATAAAAAGCTTTTTGTGTGGCAATAAAGTATCGACTTACTATTTTATAGCTAAATGACAAATAGAATTGTAGACTTGTGACTTAAATAGAATTAACAAATAATTTTTTTTTACGAAACTCGTCTAATTTGTAACATGTCAACATTTATGCCAGAATTAATGAGGTAGACTTAAGACTGGGTGCAAAACATTTAGATCAATGATGGCATTACACAAAGGTTAATGCAGCACCTTAATTTGTCATAATATACGTAGATGAATACAACACCGAGTAACAACTTCTATATTTACTTAATCTATCTTAAAAAATAACTATTTATGGATGCTCATAAAATAACAGAATAAATTAAGACACATATTAGGTTAAAGCCAAAATTTAAATCGGTTAAACATGTATCGCCGTACATACATATAACTATCCGACTCTGATAAAAAATATTCCCGGCTCGTTATGTTTTTTGCCACAACAAGCCAAAAGAACAAAACAAAAAGGCAATTTCAATAAATCAAACCCAAATAAAAAAATAAAATAAAAAAAATTATATTAAAATGTGAAAATGTTGTGAAAATAAGATAGAAGCAATACATATAAAATAATATAATTTTCCACGCATTCTATTATAAATTTTAAAGAAATTGTGACAGGTTAGATAATACCCGAAAAAAATATGAACCACCAAAAACAAATTATACAAAAAGTTATTTTATAATTCAATAAGAATAAGAAGTAAATTCTTCTACTTAGCTACTACAAGTATATACACTAGACATGTATAAATTATGAAGTATAAATTAAGAAATAATAATTCTTAAGTTTCTAATTTTTCTTTTTCAGAAGTCTAAAATTTTTTAAATAAGAAATTAAAATATTTTACATTGTAACTTAAAATAATGAACTGCATTTTTGTAGTAAATTAATTCAACTTTTTAGTTTAGTGCTCTGCTAGTATATTTCAAAAATTAGAAAAAAGTATTTATATTTTTACTAAAATTTAAAAAGAAAATTAGCTCTCATTATGTGAGCTCTAGCTGTACACACATTATATATATATATATATATATATATATATATATATATATATATATATATATATATATATATATATATATATATATATATATATATTTATTTATTTATATATATTTATATAAATTTATATACATATATGTATATATATACATATATATATATATATATATATATATATATATATATATATATATATATATATATATATATATATATAAATATATATATATATATATATATATATATATATATATATATATAAATATATATATATATATATATATATATATATATATATATATATATATATATATACATATATATATATATACAAATATATTTTTCTTAAATAGTGAAAAGGAAGTGAATTGTCTTTCATCTAAATGAACTAATAACGCACACCATATTTTTCCTGTGAGATATTTATGTATAAAAATACATTTTATACACGGTTGTAAACTCGTGTATTTGGGTCAAGGAATAACTTATATCACCACACGATAGTAATTTTCTTTAGTTACTTAATCGTTGAAAACATTTGTGAAAACCAAGTACATAAGAAAATAGGGGTAATGAGGAAATACTTGTATTCTATTGAACCTATATTAACTGGCGATGTATTTTCTAGGTTACAAAAGCAACAAATATAATATTAAACAAAAAATTAATCAATAATTAAATATTACATATAATTATATTTTAATTTTTGGAACATTTTTAATAATAATTTTTATTATGTTTGACCAACACCGTTGTTTTGGCTACAGCAACTTTCTGATTTGACCAAATTAAGAAATGTTTCATAATAAATCTTTATTCGATTCTTATTATGTTATCTCTTTACTTCACAAAATTAAACAGTTTAAGTTTTAAAAAAATTTAAAATTAGTATCTAATCTATACTTAAATTTTTCGGCATAGTTCTTAAGACAGTTAAATTAAGTTCTCTGTCTGTCTTTATCTTTGTTCAAGGCTCTCCCTCCTCTATCTCGGTTCGTTTATTTACACGTACTTTACGCCATTATATTATATAGACAAATCGAAGAATTTCGCTCCATAGCAGCCTATAGTACTGACATGGAAGATGGGATAAATTCTGCACTCCAACAGGGAGTCATAGATGTGTTCATTCACACCACCGATCGAAATCAGAAGGTGAAAAATCCCTTTGCATCCTGCCCCTATCTCAATTCGAACCCGGTTCCCCCTGCTCCAATTGCACCAGGTTTAACTACTGCGCCATTTGGTCGGTAAAAAATTAAGTTTTGGAATTAATTTTAACTTCTGTAAGCTTTTTTTTACATATTTATATTTTCAGATGTTTTATTTTGCTATTTGTATATTTAAAATTGGTATTTTTTTCATTTTAATATTTAATTTATATATAATATAATTTATATATTCCATTTAAAATTTATATATTTAATTGCCTTCTTATAAATACTTGAGTTTTCTTTCGAATTTTAAAACTTTCGACTTTAACATCAAAACTTAATCTTCCCATCAATTAAATGAACAATTATTGATATTTTTTAATAAAAGTAATATGATTCTTTAAAACAAAATGACATTCTATTATATGTATCGCGCAATACTTATTTTAAAATGTCCCTTTATTTCTATATATCCAACCTGTTATGCCGAAACAGTCTCATCTATATCGCATTTCCTTTATAAAATCTTATTTTACGTCGTTATAAGCCAAATCGATGACAAACGGTAACCAGTCTTTTACTGTAAGAACAACAGACAAAGTTTGATTGATAAGTAAAAAACAGCGTTGCTTAGGATTTTTTTAAAATCTGTATTGTTAGTTTTACAGCATTTTGTAAAACTGACCTAAACACATATTGTCGAACTATGATTTAAGAATAATTTTTTTCCATATGTCAGTGTTCTTTAACTTTAGCGGTATACTCTTCTGATTAGAAGTTCCCGCTTATCTATTAAAACGTTTATGCCGTCTTAGGGATTTTCGTTTTAGAACATTTTTAATCAAACGCAGCATCCACCTTGCCGACAATTTCTCCGTACCCTAGAGGGAAACCAATAAGTTCACTCATTTACACAAAAATATACTAAAGTTGCCTAAATCAAAGCGATCAAGAGGGCTTTGCTTAAATACATTTAATTTCCATAATATATATAATATTGATATTTTCAAATGTGTTTACCTCATTTCATTAAAGTGTCAGTAGAACCTGCTTGCTAAATATTCCAAGTTGAATTTAAATTTCCACTCTCAAGTATACACTATGAAAAATTACTTTGAACTTTGAAATTTTTTACTGGATAAAGGCAAATTAGCAAAGCGACGTACAGCTGCTTGATTTAATAAGCATTTAGACGTTTCTCTAAATAAATAATAATAACAACCAATACAGTAAACAATTTTTTGTTTACAAGTAAAAACAAAATAGCAGGAAAACTTTAATCGCTTCTGAATCATCGGATGAGTTTGTGACGCAAACGGATTTACATTCAAATAAACAGAAAAAACCTAAAGAATTTTTGAAATTTTCCAAATATCACAATATGTTTTTGTGTTTAATGTTAAATTGGATATATTATTTTGTATTTTAAAGCTGCTGTAACAGTCACGTTCTACAAAAAAGAAAAATTCATGTATCTTGAAAATAAATAATTATACCGCTAAAATTAACAAAATGATTACGTGCTTTGCACATATTGCCCCCTTTCTAAATATCATATCGCACAATTTAAATTTCGTCAGCGTTTTACACTGGCTAAGTGGGTGCTACTGCTTACAAATATGACGAATTAATATGACGATCGTTAAAAAAACAAAATTGTTTACACCAAAATTTCAGATATGATCTCATCAATTTCATTAAACGACGTCGGCGTTCACACCACAACGAAGGATGGTAGATTAAAAATTTGTTCCCGAATTTATTTCTATATACAATAAAAATTTCATTTTCGTCGTTAAAATTTTGTTTAAACAAATAAATTAAATACGTTTGCAATACGTTGCTTATAAATCATTGTGTTTATAGATATTATAAAAATACCTGGCGCCTACGATCGAAAAACCCTAGCTATACACTGAACATATGATGGAATAGAAAAGTAAGGATTTCATAAGATATATTTAGCGTTAGTGACAAAATTTACAAAAAATTGCACTTTCCTCTTTTATTTATTAGTATGTTTAAAAAAAATTTATAAACATTATTTATCACGAATTGAAGATACTTAAATCCACCCACGTATACGATTTATTTGTCAAATTTTGAAGATCTAACTTTTTACAGATAAAATAGTTACAACAAAAATTGAACAAAAAATAAAATAATTTTCTTTGAGTTTTTCGCATAATATTCCAACTTTTCTTTCACCACAGATAAATATATTTCTATCACACACACAAAACGATTAAGAAAAACCATAAAAGAAAACAAAAACAAAAATTTCTATAAAAAAAAATTGGTGACAGGTGTGAAAAGCCTGTATATCAATTAATAACCATATAATATAATCAAAAGTCTACGAGCACCGCATAAGAATATTTATAAAAAATTTTCACAACATAACAAAAGCAAAAAATATTAAAAATTTTAAATTAAATTTTTTTCAAATAGGATTTGACATAAGCAAATATGAACATTTTACAATGAAAAATCCAAAGCACATAAATTATTACCGTCACAAAATTTGCAGCGTTTCGCTGGCGGTTCATCAATATCAGAACGTACGTGCATGGTCCTCTAGGGCCAATGCTTACGCCGTCCACATGCCCCCAGATTATTTTCATCCAATTATACATTTAACGTCATTTTACGGCATTCAAGTTTTATTTGTTGTTTTTTGTAACTTTAAACTATATTTTTAAAAATTTAAAACTTTTAAACATAAACTATAAAAAATACACCAAAATCAAATAACTAACAATACATATATATATATTTATGAATTTTCACAAAATAGTAAAAACTATTTAAAATTCACTTTCAACAAAAAATATCTTCACAAAATAAATAAATAACCAAAACAGAATAAACAAATTCACTTTTCAATATATGCACAAATAATGAATGAAAAACTAATCATTTTCCGTAGAACAAAAAATTTACAAATAACATGAACAAGAGAAAAAAAAAAGATTTTTTAAACTTATAAAGTCGCGACGTCAGCTGCCGTCTTTCTAAAATTTGCTACTAAATTATAACGTTTTAGTGGAATTCTAACATTAAAAAAATAAATTTAAAAACCAAAACTAACAAATTTTATAATTCGCAGTATTCGGCGGCGTCCCGACTAAAATTAAAAAAATTTCATGAAAATTTTCGTATGATCATCATAATCACACACAACGTATAGATCGCGCGATCATCGCGCGCAACAACACACAATCATCATCATGATCATTTCAAAAATAAATCGACGTCGTAACAAAAAATTTTCTTTACAAAATATACATAGATATTTTTTCCTACAATGTTGCCAAATGAAGTAGATCATTAATTTTAATTTATGATCATTTAAAAATAAAAATTAAATTAATTAAAATAAAATAAAAATTGACTATTCCTCTCGGCCGTACTTAACCTTACACACAAAAAATACACGCAAAAATATTTAGTTCAACGTACTCTAATGTACCCATAATTAGCAAATTTCAATCGTATTTGGCAACTATGGATCATTTTTAATTTAAATTTCGTGCCCATAATGACGAAAAGTAAAATAATAAAAACTAAAGAAAAACATCAAAACAAATAAAAAAGAAAAAGTAAAATTTTCATTTATTTTTAGAAAATTGTGTGATTCATTTTCTTTTTTCTTTTTTAGTTATTTAAATCAGAAAGAAAAACAAATTAATTTTACTGTTAAAGTTACGACTACATAACATAGATGGAAGCACATATCGTGAAGTTAATATAGAAAATGTTTTTCTTTAATTTTTATTCAAATTTTGATCAAACAAATTTTATGATCGAAATGAAGCAAAAAACACCCAAAATTTTTTGTTTTACACAAAAATGAAAATTGATAATAATACAAATAAAAAATAACTGAAAAAAGATGGAGGCGCCAAGTCTGAACATTATAATATTATTTTATGGAAATGTTTTTCGCCCGCGTGATTTATAGCGCAAAAATATATATAAAAAAAATTATTATTTTAACAAATATTTTTCGTTAGAATCAAATATGATTAACTTTAATATTATTTTTAGACGATTTTTTATACATATAATTCGGAAAAGCTGGTCTCAGCGAGTATTTTTAAAATGTAAAATGTGACAGCACCTCCTAAAATTTATAGATTAAACAACACATAAAACAAACAAATTGATACAGTTGAAGATGAAAATAATAATAATTATATATATATATATATATATATATATATATATATATATATATATATATATATATATATATATATATATATATGTATATATATATATATATATATATATATATATATATATATATATATATATATTTATATATATATTTATATATATATATATATATATATATATATATATATATTTATACATATATATACATATAAATATATATATATATATATATATATATATATATATATATATATATATATATATATATATATATATGTATGTATGTATATAATTATATATAATTTAAATTTAACAATATAATTCATTTAAACTATTTAAAATATGTTGTCTAGTTTTGATGAAACAAAATTTCTAAGAATTCGTGGATTTGTTCCAAATTTACTGCATTCTATGTGTATACTAAGTTTATTTCTGTTAAGTATAGAATTATTTATTGACCTAATCTAATTGGTTATTATTTTAATGATGTATACTATTAAATTATTTAAAAAAAAAAAGTTTTAAAAAAATATCAAGTTTAATACAATTTCAATAATTAGCTTAAGACAATACTAGGGTTAGGTAACTTACAACAAAATATAAACTTATTATTGTGATGTGACCTAAGTTAACCAAGGAGTTCAAACTTAATAAAGATACAATAAAGCTGGATTTCCATTATGAAAAATATACTGACAGTATATAGTCAAAATAGGATAAAAATAAATGTTTCTTGTTATGTTCAAATAAATGTTGCAATTGTAAATAAATGTTATGTGCGAAAGGAATAAAAAATATCCTGTCCAAAAAATTTATTTAGTACTGAATAAATTTTTATGGATACTGAAAAAAAATGTATAGCAGTACTAACAAAATATATGAAAAGAAGGATATTTATTCAGTTCTGAAAAAATATTTTAAAGGAAAATTGTATATGGATGTGAAATAGTTTCTATGCAGTAAACCTTCACTGCACGAAACGTGTTTACATCCATATACGATTTTCCTATAAAATATTTTTTTATAGGAAAATCGTATATGGATATTTTAATTTCTATTTTTTCAGTAACAAAAAACTTGTGAAATTTATTGGTTAGGTTATATTATAGACATCTCTCAAAATATATGCATTTAATTTTGCTATAAAAAAAGGAAAAATTATTCCTGTAACTCTAATGGTATTTTTGATTTTTTTCTCTTTTTGGTTTAGTCAGTAAGAAAAACTGTCAGTATTTTTTAATAATAGAAATCATACTTTAGTAAAAATTTAAAAAAAAACGGAAAAGCTTATAGGGATTATAAAGGGTTATGATATCTTAGTTTGTTCCTCGCACTTAATTTATTTAAAATAAAATAAATAATAAAACTTGTTTTATTTAAGATAAAAAGTTAATTATTAGTTAAGTATTTGAGGTTATCTTAAAATTTAATTTGAATTTTTATGGGCTTTGCTAATAGAACGCTATTTCAGATCAGAATCTCCGTATATATTCTGTAAGTCACTAGTAGAACATACTTTCGATTATAATTAATTAGGGGTTGGTATTTATTTCGTCTAGACATTTGACATATTTTCCGAAATTACTCACTTACCATTGGTATATACTTGGACATGATTCAATAGTATAGCATACACATATTTTCCTTTGATTCATCGCAAGAAATATGAAATTATTCATAAAAAATTTTTGGTGTATTATAGGACAATATGAAATAAAAATTAGACCAAGATTCTTCGAAATAGTTTTTTGTCGAAATAGATATTGAATAAAAAGGAAATAAGTGACTTTTGGTACTAGCCCACATTTTAAAATTATAAAATACTCCCACATCGCAAAAGTTATCAAACCAATTTTTAATTGGCATCACGAACAGAATTTTACTTCAATAAAACACCACCAACCGCACATATGAATTTTTGATCGATTCATTCGAACAAACACCACAATAATAAAAGTAAAAACATGAAACCATTAACATATCAACTTTATTTCTATAAAATAAAAAAAAACAGAAAGAAATTAAAATTAAGAAAAGAAAATGCTGTAAATTTATATTTTTGCGATGACAAATTTATTATTTGTCTAACTATGAGCAAAAATAAAATTGGCAATTAAACAAATAAAAACTTGAATATAGCAAATATTATTTACTAAATACATTTAAAGATATTCTTTTAATAATACAATTATAATTAAAACACAAAATTTAATCTGATAAAATGCTAACACACAATAAGATAATTATTCTTGTCACATTAAAAAATTTACATATGTATTCGTATAATTTTATATACTTAAAAATAATGTTTTTCAAATTTTCCGTATAACAAAATTTTCATTTTGTTTTCAACATAGATGCCGAAAAACTAATTTGGACGATAATTTTTACAAATCATCGCATTGCGTGCGAGTCACAATTAATTAAAATATTAACCTATTGAGCTAATTGATGAAATCGGATTTGAGAACAAAAAATGGATTATATCACCACTCTAGCAATAGTATACACGCACCTTAAAATACCATCATCGCGACAAATTCTAGAAAAGTGTATTTGTTAAAATATATTTACAAAGGTCATGGTTGCGGAATAACAATTGTTGTGTAATTAATTTTCCGTTAAACGATTATTTGTTTTTCACTTTCACCTTGTTTTCGTGGCCCAAACATAAAGAAGCTCAATTTGTTAATAAATTTGATTTTAATCTACTCGTGATGAGTACATCATTTTGATAAGTGTAGTAGCTCCCACGTAAATTTAAACAAATTAAATTAATTTCGCTTAGATAACAACTGGTGCGGTGTGTTTATTCACAAAAAAATTAATCGAGTAGATTTATAAATGTATAGCAATTTAGTTGTTAAAGGGTGACAATTATTTATCAACAATCAATGTTTTAAGTAACGAAATAAAGTAACATAAATAATTAAATATAATCGTATTATGTAATTGCAATTACAAGTTTGGTGGAACAACCTGTTTATCCATATAAAATCCATTTAATAATTTAACAATCACCCGCTATTTTAAACATACAACAACAAATCTAAGAAAAATTTAATTAAACAATTAATTTATTTTGTTATTAAATTTAAACAAATATATATTTTTATTTTTTAAATTTTATAAGACCAAATACAACAAAATCTAACATAAGAAATACAAGCCAAACATTTTAATTAAATAAATCACAAAGAAACAATAAACATTTTAATTGTTCATCAAAACAACAAAAAACTGAAACAAAAGAGTTCTTAAGATCTTTTTAATTTAATATATGAAAATTATAATTATAATTAAGTTAATTTTCTTTTCTAATTTCAATAAATTTGTATCCAAAAATAGACAAATAAAATTATTTAATTGACATATTCAAAAAAAACTGATAATGTCATAAAGTATAAATTCGTAACTGGGATGAAAAGATCATTTCTTAGCTTAAAAATTTCACCATTTCAAGGTATGAATGATTATCTGGAAAGCAACATTCTTGAACACACTATAGATCGATGAAATATATATATATATATATATATATATATATATATATATATATATATATATATATATATATATATATATATATATATATATATATATATATATATATATATATATATATATTTATATATATATATATATATATATATATATATATATATATATATATAATATACATATATATTATATATCGTATATATATACATATATATATATATATATATATATATATATATATATATATATATATATATATATATATATATAATATATACTATATATATACATATATATATAGGTATATATATATATATATATATATATATATATATATATATATATATATATATATATATATATATATATATATATATATATATATATATATATATACTGAGAAAAACACCAAAGGACGTATTGTCATGCAACCAAAATGCTCAAATCTGCCCACACAATGATCAAATGAAAAACTTAACTCATAATAACTCATATTAGATTATTACTGCACCAAATGACATGACATTTTCTATGTCCATTAGCAATCAATATCCTTTTCACCAGTATGAGCTCAATAATAATAATAATGTGCGAAAGATAGTATTTGTTTTTCACAAGAATGCTAAATAGTTCCGAAGTGCATGACAGCAAATATAAAAAATTCGGTAGGCTTATTTATAATTTTAAAAGAGGCAATCTGAGAGTCATGGTTAATAGCTAAGAAAATTAATCACTTTAAGAACTCCCTATATATTTATAATTTATCACGCATTTCACTGAAAATTTGACTAGGTGTATCATCTAATTTAATAAAATTTCTTAAATACATATGTAAATTGTTACATCGTCGAAATATCACGATATTATTTGCATCTGTACTAAAATTTTATCAGATTACAAATTATTTTCGTCAATAATCAACCAAAACCAGTTTTGTCAGCTAATTCTAAGAACAGAAAATAAAAATATAAAATTACCAACATATGTGAAGCAAACTGTTCGTACATCTGTCATAAATTTACGCCGACATTTTATATTTTATTATAGCCGTAGACCATATTTTTTAAAAATATTATGACCTATATCAACAAATAAACTGTTAGCTCACTGTATGGCTGGGTTACTATCAATGTCACCTATTTGCAACCTACACACACTTCTAAATATAATCTTAATCTTATACCCGACCCTGATATCATTATTATGTATTATGTAATCCATTTGTACTTAATTGAATTGAAGTGTTAAACCGATTATAATAAAAAAACGAAAGACAACTTAATCTTTGCGACAACTATTAGGAATAAAATCAATATCCCAGCATAATTTTTGAGAAAATCACTTGATCACATGAAACTCGATAGCTAAACTAAAAATTATGTTCAAACATTGATAAAGCATATTTCGGCGATTAAATTGTGTAATGTTACGACTGTTTTCCTTAATCGACCAAGCTAAATAGTAATTAGAGCTTTGCTACTGTTTCGTTACTAAGTACCTTAAAATGTTTCCTTAAAATGTTTCATACTAACTTCATACGAATGCGAACATTAACTGCTTAAATGGTATAAACAGGATAAGCAAAAGATTGCTTCTATAAATAAAGAAAAGGGACGAGTGAAAATAGTTTTAAATGTATGCCCTATTAAGAATCTCACTTACGTGTCACCGAGTGACGCAACGTCAGTAAAATTCTAATTTTGGTATTATGATTGTCACGGTGAGCGAGTATTATGTCACTTAGTGTCACCTACAATTTGGCAACGATAGGTGAAAATTTGTGATATAGAACATAATGTATCAGAAAAAAGCGGAAATCATAATACCAAAATATGACAAGTGACAATAAACGTCACGGTTGCGAGTGAGGTGAGGTGACAATTATAATAAGGGTAGTAAACGCTATAGTGAATGGGTTAATCCTCGAAGCACATTCGTGATTTTTTTGAAGTTATTCGAAATTTTATGTTTTGGATTAATAAACAAAATGCTTAAAAGCATTTGCCTTAGTTTGTATTGTTATAAAAATTGCTCACACGAATACGCACCAATATTTTCTCTAGTGTAATTGTGACAGAAAGAGTTTACATATGAGTCTACATGTCAATATTAAAATAGAGAAAAAAATTATAGGACCTGTCATATTAGTTCCGAAACCAATTAACGTAAGAAGTTTAAATACTTATATCTAAAGTGAATAATTCGATCGACAAGGTTGTTGCATTTTACAGACGACTTTGCGGTAATCGGAAAAGACAAATATCGGTCAGGCCTTTAATCGAGCTCAGGAATGTGTAAACCAGGAAACAAACTGCTTAACTGACTTTAATTTGAGAATGAATCCTAAAAAATGTTGTTGTATGGCATTTAGAATGAAAGCAAGAATTGATGTGGGAATATATGGAGAAAGTATTGAATATGTGACTTTGACGAGTTATCTGGCAATATAGATCGATAAGCGATTAAATTTTGAGGTGTCCAACGGAAAATTGTTTTGGGTAACTATTACCGGAAATCACATATGGGACTATAAGAGCCCATCGTACTCCTCCGGTGACGATATGATAATCTTTACTGAGCTGAACCTAGCTGGTGCCGGGTTATACATACAAAATCTTGAGGTCGAATTATCTATCCCACTTGGTAGGTATGCTACTGCAATTTTGAAAGCAGCACTCTTTGCAAAGGAGATGAATTGCAGAGATCGTCGTATCCGCATCCTTCCAGGCTGCTCTAAATGGGATTGGTTTCAACACTGTTTCATCGAAACTGGTTTTGGAGACGATAATTACCTTAAATACAACCAGGAAGTCTGAATAAATTTAGACTTCACTGGATACCCAGTCACATACGTTTCACAAAAATATATTATCTGATAAATAGATCCGTTTGGGTGCGGCTTCCACATTTATGGAACCTCAGCTTTAGGAGTGACGTCATTATCGCTTAAACGAGAAATTAACTATCACTTTGGTGATCTGCATCAAATAGATGGGATAGCCTCATCTCTTGTTGACTATATAAAATCTTCTTTGGATCAATAAATCAGTTACTGCTTAGCAAATCAGTTAAGATTACAGTCTTTCTTAAATTATGATAGACGCACTTTAAGGATCTTACTGACCATTCTCACAGGACATTGCTCTCTTAATAATTATATGTTTCGACTGAAAATTCAGAACAACGCAAACTGCGAACAGTGTGGGGGAGGAGAAGAAGAAACTGTTGAGCACTTCTTGTGCTGCTTTCTTCATACTCTTCCCATATAGACTGCTTTGAATCAGAATTCCTATTTGAGGATCAACTAACGACCTTATAGGGTACCAGATATCTTGGACTTCATTAAGAAGAGAGAATTTAGAAGATGGTATGCTTGGAAGTATATATATACAGATGTATTTGTAATTGAGACTCGGTCCTCGATGTGGGATGTTTTATTCCTTCGATAAAAAGAGAAAATGGTTTGATTAAATGACACTATAACTTCAAGTTAGTTGGAATTATGGAAGAATCAAGTTGATAGTGAATGAAAAGAAAAAAAGTAGTTCTATTTCCCGACTATACCGACGTGGATTATATTTAGAACGGAGTGAGGATTCGGGACAGTGTGTAAGTAGAAATGATGTATGATTACCTAGTCCAATATCGTGGAAGTGAAGTTATTCTCTAATGGATACCATCACAAAAAGCGGTGGTATCCTTGAGGACAAAACTGAATATGATTTAAGGGATGCAAGATATGTACTTCGAATGTTTTAGGTGAATTTTAGAGAAAAAGGAATTTGAATTTATTGAAGAATCTGGGCCCCTATTTCTGAATACGAATTCGTACAATAATTGTACGAATATACGTGTAATTGGAATTTTTGAATACTAAAACGTATAATTATTAATACGAATTCGAGTGCTACGATACGATGAAAAATGTCCCTTATTCTGCAATACGAATTCGTACAGTTTTTATACGATCATGACCGACTATATGTTCGTTATGTATATTTAGTTATCGAAAGGAAGCAAAATAAAAATTATTAAATTGAAAGATGTAAGTAATTCATTATTAACAGTATTGATATGAATTATTTTGTGATATCATTTCGAACGGCCATATAAAATGATAAATAGGAACGCACTATAATACAAGAATGGGTACTCTCACCAATGCTTTTCCTGATATTAATGGATAATGTAATGCGGATTCAATTGCCATCACGTCTCCTAGTGGCATACAATGGAGATAAATAGGTTAATTCAATGATCTGGGATTTGCATATGACATATATGCCTGCTCAGTAAACACTAACTTTCAGCAAAAATACAACAGCTATCAGATCTAGCTAACGATGTTGGTTTCAAGATAAACACCAGAAAAACAAAGACGGCGAGACTCAACACAAATATAACCACACCACTGCACATAGATATAGAAATAGATAGATATAGAAATCGAAATAAAGAGGTAAAAGTGAAAATGGATTTGAGTGAAGGAGGACTTCATTAGATTGGAACTCACAAGGAAAAAGGAAAGTAAGAGTACAAGCGAAGGCATGGAAGAGAACAATGCTATAGTAGAACCTAAACAACTCGATAAATCATGGAAAGAATGGCCCTGCCTATACAGTAAACACTTTATGCTACTAAAATAGGAGAAAACAATGGAAGAATCTCCATCAATCAATGAAATTTCTAAATGTTTTTGTACTATGATTTTATAAATTATGATTTTTTCTAATTGGCATACCAATATAAAATTATTATTATTATTATTAGGGCAAAAATAACAACGCCTAAACAATACGGGCTATTGGTTCCATTCATGGAGGAGCACCCCGCTTTAGCTAGGGGTTATAACGCAACGACGGAAACCCGAGTATCATCAAAATCATTATGGGCTGAAATAGCCAGTCGGTTAAATACAAATGGACCGCCATTTAGAAATTCAGACCTCTGGAAGAAAGTATGGTTTGATTTCAAATTCCATATTAAAAAAAGACTTAAATTGAATATAATTATTATTAATAATATAAAATATCATAATTATATTTAAAATATATATTATTATTATTAATATAAAAACGTAAAAATCATCCCCTAAATGTTTAATTAAGATCAAAGCTGGCAATATTATGAACTATGCAGAGTGAGAGTAAATTAAGGTAATTGGAACGAATGCTTAAAAACACGTCATCAAATGATATATCTAAAATTTGTTTGGTTGGGGAGGATATCGTTGAACGATATAAGGCAACTGTACGATATCCTCTCGAATTCAAGGAACCTGATTGAATTATAACGAATGGGGCAAAAATGAGTATGATATAAGAATTTATAAGAAACGAAATACAAGTATGAAAGTGGATGGATGGATGGATCTTTATGCAAGATTTGGTTCCTATTAATTAGTGTCGGTTCGAAATAAAAAAATTAAAGTGACTGTAAGCCTCCTTTATATTTTTTAGGATGACATAATAACATAGTTTGTGGAGATTAAAAGCTTGATTATGCATCGGCATATAGAATGTCTCAGAGGATACAATATATACGTACGTATTTAAACAATCAACCTTACATTAATTAAAATGAAAAATCGATTAATAATGACACTATTATACTATCTACATATTTATTTTTCCAACCGTGTCGACACCCACACCAGTAGAAAAACTTAATGCCAGCCTAGCTAGCTAGTATCGAGCGTAAACATAATACAAATCAAAATTATCGATTTATTATTAACAAGAACAGCAAATTTTTCGGTAAAATAACAACAACAAAACCCAATTAGACAACAATAAAATACAAATGAAAATATAGAAAATAAAAATAAATGAAAAACATAACCGCACATATTGAATTTTTAATTTTCTCTCTCTCTCTCTCTCTCTTGCTACCATAAACATCACAATTGACGATTGGAATGGGTTCTCTAGCGGAAGAAAATGTAACTGTCTCACCCACATAAATGTCAATATTTGTGTATTTCCTAAAATGCAAATAGCTATAACTTATTTAAAAACATACGACGGGTCATTAAAAACACAAATAAAATATTTTCAGATATACTCGAGTCTAACTAGATAGTAAAATAAAATATTAAGAGACATTTAATTTTGACATATTGTTAAAATAAAAAAATGAACTTTTTGAATTATAAATTAAACATATATGACACACTAACTAAAACAAAATTCTTTTGTTATCCTATAAAACATAAAGAACATATTTCAAATGAAATTGAATAATAAACATATTAAGCTAAAATACATTTGTAAAACAATATTGAACATTTTTATACAACTTTTTTAAGCATAAACCTATGGAATTTGACGTTTAGTAAATATTTTTATCTGGGTGTCACAGTTATTTTTTTCTCCGATAGGTATCGCATTTTAGGTTTTCCAATCGTCAATACGTTTCACTAATCAAATTTAAAGAGACAAAAGTTGGATGTACGCAACCAAATTATTTGACATCGCCAAACAATTTTATAAAATTATTAGACGACGAATAAATAATAACAAATTGATTTGTATTGTAGTTGTTAAATCGGCAAAAGCATCATAATGTTTATGATTAATTATGCTTGTGTATTTATTATTTATATTTACATAAACAAAATTAAAATTAAAACCTCGCAACGATTATGAAATCTTTGACGTAATATTCATACATCACATACAGACACAGTACCACAAATTCTAGAAAACGACGAAAAACAATAAAACACACACAAACAATTTATTCCAAAAATAAAATTCTATTTCGTAGTAGGTACAGAAAAAAATGAATTTTCTTTATTATTTTTTCCGCTGACACAAAATAAACAATGTAAACGAAAAGTTTTGTAGTGATTCATTTGAAAATCAAGAAAACTTTATAGTATTACCCGACATCTTATAACATCAAAACGTTGCCGTGGCTCAGTTATGGGATTTTAAAGAGTAGCTACCTTAGCTGATGAAAACAGCAGATGAGAAGGATCCATATGTAAACCAGTGTGAGACGACGACGATGTTATGATTTTGAATGTCGTTCAAACACTGTTTGTGTGGGTGGGGTGCATCATAATATTATTGATGTGATTGTACAATATGTACTCACCTTTGTTAAACAAAAACCAATTCAGTTATCTTTTTAGCAACCTAATTTATTTAATTATCGTACTTAGACATTTGATAATAAATAACTAAATTTCGTACGTCGAAAATTATAGAACACAAAACACACACAAATACAATTTACAAAAACACGAAACTCAAGTTTTTATCTTATTTCAAATGTATTTTAAAAAATTCAGCACAATATAATAAAACTATTTCACTATATTTATAATAAAACTAAATAATTTCAATCAATATTAAAAACAATTAGAATTTAATTTTTTTTTTATTATTTCACAGACAGACGACGTATTTCTGAATAAATTCGGCCATTTTGACTTTGTAACAGTGTACAAAATCTGTAATAAATTTGTTTGTTGTGCAATTAACGGTGGGATGCTGTACTAATTTTGACATTCATAAACGTAATAAATTTAAGTTATAATTATTTTATTCGTATAATACACAATGATTCACATCGGTAATTATGTAGAATGCGAAAATATAATTATAATTAGATTATTAGTCAGTGGCAATTCCTTTTTTATTATTTAGATATTTAGTTTCTTTTTTGATGGTAAGGACATCTATTTTAGAGGTATGGTACTACTATGGTAATGCAGATTTTCTACAATAAATTGGAAAAATATTAAAGTTTATATTTTTATAATTAAAATAAAAAGTTAAGTTACTCAAAATCTCAATGTTCCAATTCAACTATATTATTCTTTAAAATATTGTACAAGTTTACTATAGTATCTAATATTTCGGTTGTACTAAAACTTAAATTTAGTACATAAACTATTCGTTTTTCATATATAATTTGAACTTCAGTCAACATAATGGCGCCAAAGTGAGTCCAAAGAAAAAATTAGTGTTTTTATATGGAAAAGTAGAAAAATGAAGAAAAATAAGTCATTTCGAGTGAAATGTAGATAAAGGTAAGCAGGTCAGCAGCTTTATATTAAATATTTGTCATGATTTGCTCAGATTGCAAAGATAGAAATTTGCAGATAGTATCGTCTCAAATTCGTTGTTTTCCCACTCCCAATCAATGAGGGTATATATCCCAATAAAGCTTGTTAAATTTTGATAAACCATTCTTTAAATTTTCAGCCAGAGAAACCGTGTCGCCAATACCTGATTCGAGCGATTTACTATGCTAGTGAGAGAAAAATTGGTCTGGTGTTAAAATTATCACAACGCAACGTATCTGCCAATAATCTCAAAACTCGCTGGGCCATTCATTATATTGTGTTTAGAGAAGCGACTTATGCAAACCTTTGATTTGTTAGCTTTTATGAAGCTACCTAACTTCATTTAGATTGCGTTACTTACAAGAGGGATTATTGAATCGCAACGAACTTGGGACGCACTATGCTGAATCTCACACTTGTAAGGATAATCACACTGCCTTTCATATCAAATTAATCTTACCAATAACCAACATTTTTCGAAGATTTATTTATTAGTTGTATAGCTAGGCCTTAATGTAAAAGATTTGTTTTTGTTTGGCTAGCTAGGCCTATTTATTCTAGCGGCTCTTTATTCGATTGTTTCCTTTCGTTCGTCTTGCAAACAGCGATCCACTTTCATACTAGTATTTTGTTTATTCTTATAAATTCATACATTATACTCATTTGGCTCATGCCTAATAATTCAGTCAGAATCCTTGCATTCGAGAGGTAAGTCAGTCCAGTTAACTACTGTCTTTATTAGTAAGTGTTCGATATCCTCTACAACCAAACAACTTTCACTTAAATCATTCTCAGCTAAATGACGTTTTTTTTAATTTTATTCCAGTTACTATGATTCACTCTCATTCACTCCATAGTTCGTAACATTTAAGACTCGCCTTAAACAAAGGTTTTCTCAAAGGAACACTATAAAACCAATTGTAGGATATAATTCACGTGCATACTTCCACGTGCGTCTATAAAGCCGTTTATTTGCATTCTTCTAAATTCTCTCGTAACCTATCTCATTCAACAAGATTGTTAGGAGGGATTTCTGAACCCACCGGTAGAATTTTAGAAAACGTGTTACTATTTTCCAAAATCAGTTTCGTTCTTTGTGTTTTTTGTTAATCCAGCACTCTCTGCATACTTGGTATCATTTCATTCACTAGTACGTACATTGCCCTTGGTTAACATTTGCACATTCTCTCGCACAGTGATCCATTCTCTTTTATAGAATGGATAACTGTGCGAGAGAATGTGCAAATGTTAACCAAAAGTTATTTTGGATCCATCACCGTACACGTTCATTCCATGTGCAATTTTTGAAGATACTAGGGCCTTTCGTTACATGTCAGTCACTCCAAGATGAGCTACAGACCGATATGTTTGCTTTTTCTGGTTTTGAGAAAGTCGTCTCCAAATTGAAAGACAACATTGTCGATCGAATTATCTCAATGAATCGAGCTGGTGTAAAGATTGAAAAGAGCTGGTAATATTTTACTTCCTTTAGGAAGTCCGCTGCCCAAGCTTTAGTCTATTATTTCGTCTATATAAATGTATATACTCACTTTCAAATTAACCAAGGGTTACCCAAACTAAATAGAACCTGAAATAGTTTCCCTGGTACCACAATTGTATGGTCATTCAGCAATATTCTAAAATACCGTCACATAACTCATATTTTCTTTTCGTATCTCCCACACAAATCTTTCAACGCATTCGTTTGCTGAGTGTTTGCGTTGGACACCGCAAAGGTCGTTTCTTGGCAATAATTAATAAATTTGTAAGCCTTGCTTTCATCATACCATTCACAGTTTTAATAAAAAAAACATTCAACAACGATTTTCCCTTGCCAGATTCAGGTCACAATCCCTTTTGGGAATCGGGACCACTCTGCATTCCATCAGGTATTTGAACACTCATTCGAGCGCTATTTAGAGTATGAAGAAAGATTTCCATAATATGCATCTTCTACTTATTTGGGATAAAAGATAATAAGCACCACCTTGTCCAATTTGCCAACAATTGATGAACCTTTCTCGTTCGATACGAATCTTTGTTCACCAAATACCTTCATTTAAGAAAATAAGCCACCAACGGCAAAATTTGGAAAAATTTAATGGATGAAGGAGCAGTTTTACCTCAATTCAAATATATTGGTAACTACGATACTAGCCATGTGAGCTTTGTAAAGGTGGAAGACAACTGAACCATTATTCTACGTTAATCATACAAACCTGTAGCCCTTGGATCGTTAGTTTTTTTAAGAATGTGTCCCAAAAATTTGCTTGGATTGAGAACATCAAAATAGTTTTTGAAGGTCTCGAGGGTTTTAATTTTTGATCTTTTAGGAACTTTTTTAATTTCCTAATGACGTATAAGATAACATATTAAAGATGTCCATCTGAGATATATACTAGTATGATTCCGTCCAAATTAGTCGGCCACTGATCAAGTTTTTTTGCTATTGATGATTCTTTCCAAATACAATGATATACCGCGATGTACACCAAGTATTTCTTGATTTCAGGCAAGCCTATGACTAGATTAATCGAGAGAGAATATTTAGGAATACCAAGCAGATATACGTGCATCTGTGTAAAATGACAGTAACGCAGTCACAATACTGTGTGAAAGTTGAGAACAGTCCATCAAGAACTTTTGCATTTAGGTCGGGCGTTTGACAAGAACAAGCACTGTCCTCGATGCTTGTTAGTCTAATGTTGGAATACATCCTTCGTAAAAGTGAAACACCTCAAGACAATATCTTATTCCGACAATTCGATCAAATTTTTGTATATGCAGATGATATCTGTGTGATTGGATTAAAAGGCAACGGAGTGAAAGAGATAGTTGATCCACTGGAACAGTGTTCAGCTATGATCTCTGGTTTTCAAGACCAAGACGCAATTGATTTCAGTAGCAAATGCGGATAAGCCAAAATTGAAAAAAATCTTGATAGACTTGTAGTCATGTGTGAATGTGAGAGTTGTACGTTGAAGTTTTTCAATTAAGAGATCAAGAATTTGTTGCTGAACCTGCGCACAGTTTATTAGTAAGTATTCGATATCCTCTATGACCTCATAAATTTCACGGACATCATTCTCAGCCAAATAAAGTTTCTCTAAAAATTCCTTCCAAATATAATACTCTCATTCTCTCCATAGTTTGTAACATTGTAGTGTCTCGTTATAGAAAAGTTTCCTCAAAGGAGCACGACACAACTCAAAGCTCCAACCTTTCATCTATGTAGCTCTTAAATAAATGCAGTCTCTTATTTTCTCTACAGATTCACAATAAACATTCAAAGTACATCTCAACTCATACATCATTTCTACAGACACGCTGCCTTGAGAACCATTACCTCGTTGTAGTAAATCTAATTCACTCCGGTAGTCGCAGAATAACTCTACTCTTTTTCTTTCTTCATTCCTTTCCTACTTGATTCCTTTCATAATTTCAATTTACTCGGCGTTCAAGATACAGATGCTGTCATTCATTAATTGATACTCCCAATTTCTAAGGAAACCATAGCTCAATAGAACCTGAAATAGTTTCTCTGGTACCATAATCATATGCTCTTCCAATATTCTTAATTACCGCCACACAACTCCTATTTTCTTTTTGTATCCACACATCTTGCAAAGCATTCGTTTGCAGAGTGGTTTTATTGGAAACCAAAGACGTTTCTAGCAATTAACTTTCCCAGCCCTGCTTTCATTATATACCATTTGCAGAGTTGTAATAAAAACATTCAAAAACAATATTTCGTTATAGTTTATTGTCTGATTCAGGTCACCATCCCTTTTAGGAACACTCATCCAACCCCTTTTAACAGTTCGAAGCAAGGTTGACAAATAAAGATTTGGATTGCTTAATTTTTATAATATCATATTATATTCTATAAGTCATTACTATCGACAAGACGAGTAGCATTTCACAAATCGTACAATTTGTCAACAATTTACAAAGTTTTTTTAACCATTTCTCGTTCAGTATAAATCTTTGTTCACCTTCATTTTAGGAAAGAATTCATAAATGGCAAAATCTGGACAGCTTTTTGGTCTGCATAATATTGTCTTGTGTTCGTTCCTTCAGATACAAGTAGTTAAAAACCATTATTCTACGTTAATCATACAAACCTGTGGCCATTATCTTCACGGGCAATTTCTCGACTGGTCGCGATTGTTCATGGATCGTTAGTTTTTTTTAACGCTAAATATCCCAAAAATTTGTTGGGATTGAGAATGAACATCAAAATGCTTTTTTGTATTTGATCATTCAGGAGCTTATTTACTAGAGGAGAATTCTGTCTAAACCGATATACTTACTTAAATATTTAGGTAAGTATATCAAACAAATACGTACATCTGTGTAAAATGAATAAATGACAACGAAGTGAAAGAGATACTTGATCCACTAGAACATTAACGTTCCGTTGGAAAGAATGAGTTCAAAACCAAATATCTGATCTCTGGTATTAGATACGCAATTGATTTTAGCAGTGGTAACCACAAGGAGTACTGATATTCAAGTATTGGATCCTTCATTACTCACGATAATAGTGCAAGAGGATATCAAGGTTGGCCTTGTCACAGGCAATGAGGTTTTATATCGTCTACGTCCACTTCTGATATAAAATATCTTGCAAACGCGAAATTGTACAAAATATTGATCAAACCCGTAGTCATGTATGGATGAGAGAGTTGGACGAGCTCAAAAGATCAGGAATATAGAGTGAATTCCGTGCATGAAAGCCAAAATTTTGGTTAGGTTCTGCGAACTCATTTGAAGGTAAGTTTACAGCGATAGTTACAGGAGAGCAGCCCAGAAGCAATAGTTTGAAGAGCTGGCTGGGTCGATGAAGTTCGATTGTTGACACGCTACGGGCCAACAATGGCCTGTAAAAATTGTTTGAAAAGATTTAATGATAAATATACTGTAACAATTAAATTTTTATATACTAATCTGCAATACCACCAATTAGTACTAAATTTATAGTCAAAGATTTAAACCACTACTTCGCCTAAATTCCGCATTTGTTATTGTGTAATAGTCAACAGCAACAACAAAACAAAAATATTTGGAATATTTTCATATAAACATTGCTACAAACAATACTACATACTATTTATTATTCACTCTCTCTTATTAAAAAGTTCTCATTGAAAAATATCATCATGGCGTCTTCTATCAATAACATCAATGTCTACTACGGCTGAATTATTTTTAGTCAAATTTTAAAGATAATCGTAATTAATTAAAATTATAATTTATGTTAGTGAATAGTTTAAATTGTTAAGAATATGTGAATCGTGTGAATATGTTAAATTAACACGTGAATAGTGTGAAATTTAGATCGATAACAATTCAAATTTTGTCAAATGTTGTTTTCCAATCAGAATATTTTGTAACTGTTAATTTCTCAATATAATATATGTATATAAAAACATTCATGCAATAATCAAGAGAGAATTTAAATTAATATATGTGTTGGTGCGATTTTGACATTTAAGTCAAAGAGGAAAAAAAATAAAAAATATAGTGTTTTTTGTTTTTGTTTTCTCGCTCGTTTGTTTTTATATACGGTGATAAGAAAATTTTTTAAAATTATAAAAAAACAAATCGGTTTTATAAAATACAGAAAAAATATATTTATTTCGTAATTTTTTTTATTGGTTTGAATTTAAAAATTATTGAATAATATGATAGATAAAATACATAATTTATAATTAATTTAGTTGACCGAAATAAAAAAAATAACAAAAAATTGTTGTGTGAAGATGGTTAAGTGTGTTTAGTGGAAATTTGTATTTTTGTTATTTATTGGTTTATTAAAATAGAAAATTTTGGAATAATCTAATTACTAGATAAACTCTTTAACATAAATCTATATATATAGGAAAATTATACGCAACTTGGACAATGTCTGGATATAAAGAAAATTTACTGGTAAGCCAATTACTGGATAAAATCGAAATTTAATGTCTCTTAGCTATTATAATTTAATTAATTTCATTCATTGAAGTGACGTAATTTTTGTCTTAATTCACGAACAAAAAAAAGTCAAATCTTATGTACATGTCTTACGCTCAATTCTCTTGCTCATACTATATTCATCTTATATAGGAACCAGTATGATACTACACATATTTTTGAATTTATTTTCAATTTTATATATATATATATATATATATATATATATATATATATATATATATTTATATATATATATATATATATATATATATATATATATATATATATATATATATATATATATATATATATATATATATATATATATATATATATATATATATATATATATATATATATGCATATATATATATATATATATATATATATATATATATATATATATATATATATATATATATATATATATTGATTTTTTTTTTGAGGAAAGGTCATTTAATTTAAATTTAATTTTCAATCGAAATAGTTTATTAAACCAAAATTCTAAAAGACAAAATATTTAATAATAAGATCTTTGATGTATTGTATATAAACAAGATATTTTTGTGTGACGCCACAACTGTCAAAATGACAGTTAAATAATTGGTACATTTTGTTATTTTGAAAGATAGCATAACAACTGTTTATTGCCGGTTATTTACCTCGTTGAGTGTTTTCTTGTTAGACTTTATGAAACGATCTTGCACGACGATAATTATTTTGTTATGCAATTTGGCTTTGTCTGATTTTAAAATATGAGCCTAATATACGCCAACACTTTATCATAATATGGTGCCTTGGACTATGCTATCTTGAGTTTGCGCTATTAATTTTTATCTGGGGATTATCCTTGAATTTCAAACGATTTGTAAACATCTCATTGTTCTTTATATATAAGTATTATAGATTTGAATTATCTACATGTAGTAAAATTTCAATATCCTTGTTTGTGCTATTTGATTGAAGTTTCGAACATGATATACTTACTTACATATTTCGTTAATGTTTGAGAACCACAGTTTTTCATTGAGGTTCAATATCAAAGGACATGTCTTGAGCATACCAAAAAGTAACCTTTTGTAGAATGGTTTCATGTTGCTTTATATTGAAACCACTATCCTCTTTTGATTTAAGTGTTTGACATCATAAAGATTTGCTGAAGATTGCATTGAGAAAATGACGCAATTCATTTTATTTTGAGTTGTGCCCGTGAATGTGTCAATATCACCGAACAAACTAATTAGCACACTTTTATAATTAATTTGATATGTATTTAGTATATAGAAAAATTGATGACTCTTAGAGCATCCCATCAATGATATGTTCACCTAATCAAGTTACCGAGTGTTTTATCTTTTATACTTATGTTACTAAAACATAGAATTTTGTAACGTTCATTTTAACTTTGTCTTATTATTAAATCGAATCAGAATCTTTTTATTTATCTGTTAATCTTCAGTTACTTATATCAGGATTATACAGAGTATTCTGTAAGCGATTGACACAAATGGTACTGCTGAACTTCTTGATTAAAGCGAAAGCACGTTTTATTGTTTTGAGAATATTATTCTTTCTTTACTACGCAGGTTTTATAAATTCCTCAAAGGTCATGTATGTTTTTAACGGGAAAACTAATTCAAACCCTGAATTTTCAGAAGTGATCAAGTAACGTCACATTCGATTTCAACAGTGCTTTTTTAGATGTCTTTTAGATCCTTTTTTAGATTTAATCACTTTTGCCTTAAGGAACTCCCAGCTATTTCGCGGTTCGCTTATTTACGCCCCCATACGTTACGCAATTACAGCCTAATTGAGGACATACGGCTATAGGTTCAATTTACGTAGAACCATCTGCATATTGCATAGCTCCATGCCAGATTATATATAGTACTGACATGGAAAAGGTTGGTCCATGAGTTCTGCACTGCAGCAGGGGGTGATAAATGTGTTCATTCACACTACCGATCGTAATCAGATGATGAAAAATTCGTTTTACATCCAGCTCCTATATCAGGACCTGAATGTAAAAAGGATTTTTACCGGTACCTCCTGCTCCAACTGCCGCAACTTTAACCACTGTGCCATTTGGTCGGTTGAACGGTTTAACACTGACATATACAGTTAGTCTGCCTAACATTAACAATATTGAAAGATCATAGAATACAAAAGTAATAGAAAATTAACTAGCTTATACAAAAATAAAGAATAAAAAGCAAAGAAAAAGCGTGATCGAAAGTTCTAGTTTGAACAACAGTCGCTCGTTGAATATTAAAGGGATACTGTACGTGCAAAGAACAGTCAAAAGGACTTGATATTGAGAAAATGTCATAATTAGCATTGTTGTGTTCAGGAAACGCAGTTAAATATAAATAATAACCCGACAAAGAAGTACTTAAGACGTGTCTGAGTTTCCAAATAATTATTCTATAATAAATATAAATAAATTAAAATAAATTTGACGGAAATATTTTTGTTCGTTTATTTTCTTTTGGAAAAGTACATAAAAATAGAAATCGATCTAAATACTTGTAATAATTTTTATTTTATCTGGCTTTTGGGCTAATCCAATAATATTATTAAAAATTTTATGTAATAAACGATTCATTTAAAAGAATGATTTGTATCGTAAGAAATTTCGATAGCGTTATAATTACCCTTGCTCCTGTGAAAATTTGGTTGAAAAATGCTTTAAAAAGAACCAAAAGTTGCATAGTGAATCGCGGTTAACATTTAGCCGATATAATTTTCCAATTATTAATCTTTTTTAATAAACTTAAAATTAATAAACTTTTTATGAAAACCAAGCCTACTTATCTTTCTTTGAACAAAGTTATAGGCAATCAAAATGGTAGCGGGACTTTTGCCCCACTCAGTAGTTTAGTTTTTAAGAACTAAGATGTAAATGGATGATTAGTCTGAAAAAACTTGTTTCAATATAAAAAAAAAGAAAAGAAAAATATATATATATGCAATAACAATTAGGTATTCTAGTAGAATTCTCGCTTTTCCCTCAAAAGCCGAGTCCAAATTCAAAACGAAACAACTCTCCAACGGTCACTGTTGATTCAGCGATGCACCTGTCCGTAGGTAGATAGCTGCTCACATACTAACGAGCTCGAAGGTTTTGGTTCTTTTTAGTATCCTTACCAAATGTTCATTATCCAGTAGCTTCTGAGAGGCTTCTGCATTGACATGTTCTATTAGCCTTGATTCATGCTTCGTTGAAAATCTTTTTATTTCGTGTTTTATATCCGCAATCCTCAAATAACGATGCAAATCACTATTTCAAATGTACCAGGGTGCACTGACTACACTCCGATGTACCTTGTTCTGGAAGTTTTGTATAACTTTGATGTTATTATTCTTAGTACAACTCCAAAGCTGACTGCCATATATCCAGATCGGTTTTAGAACCCGGTTGTATTTTGTTGTATATGCTTAATTTTGACCTTCGTCCAATTAACCAGTACAACTGTCTATTTTAAAGTTTGATTTTCCATCGCTTGGCCCACTGGCGAATTTCATCACTTGCACATTGAAGTTTATGCATCATCAGCAAACGTTGTCATGCTTACGTGGTCGGACTGTGGTATATTACTTGTATATAGTAGATATGGGACTGGGTTCAGAACGCTACCTTGAGGGGCTCCTGCGCTTACCTCTCGCAGTCCAGAATACTTCAGATCGAAAGCTGCTGCCACATCCGAAAATGAAGTCGAACAAATTACGATTTGTAGGTACGATTTAGCTTCATTGGGCGGTTTACCTGGTTTCGGTAATATAATAACTTCCGCTAGGCAAAAGGAACATGCCATAGTCTAATAACAGTATTAAGCAAATGAGTTAGTTAAACGAGAGATTTCGTTAGTAGTTGCTTTAGAATATCTCCTGCGTAATTGCGGTTTTTATATTTTTGTTGCCTTCCATAGTAAGTGGGTCGTATTTTGATCAGCGGTTAGTTTTCCGGGATACAAAAAAAACGACTTTTCATTTAGCTTTTGAATTTCTCACTTCAGCTGTGGTGATTTGTTATTTAAAATCGTCTTGTCCGATAGACTTATCGTTATTGTTGCCATATTCTCCTTTTTTCAAAGACGAGATTCCGAATTTATCTTGTGTAATTTTTACCAATGGTTTTGGATGTTGTTGCTATTTGAATGATATCAGTGAAGTTTTATACCTCTTCTTCTAGTTCCTGTACCGTTTTTAATCGTGTTTGTAGGTTAAATCTTTAAACATATTAATACATAAATTTAAATCAAATTATTAGAAGTATATAAGTAAGATAAAGCTTAATTCATCGTTTTGTGTTTTGATTATCACATACGAACGATTAATATTAGATTATTTTTGCCAGATCTTAAATTTCTTTATTATGGCAACTCAGAAATTAAACAACCAATTTTTGGCGACCAAACAATATTTTATTTTGACTTTCACTTATTTATCATCCTACCGGTATGTCATTAAAATAACAAAAACGAAAAATAATATAAATTCTTCGCGAAATTGCAAAATTAGAAAATTATATACTGACAAGTCACACATATTACACATGTATAAAATTTATATTATTTTCTTATTTTATTTTTTTTATCATATCTCGCTATACTCGTATGTATTTGGTATGAGGTCAAGGATCTTTAAGATATTATAGTTTCTTATATTCATTTATTTTTGAATGAGGAATTCTCTCTCAATTATATTATATATTACACATTCATCGAACGTTCTATATATGTACATACATTTCTACATAAGGCTGTTATACTCGTATGTATGGATACATGATTACAGTAAATTAAAATATTTTTGGTTTTTTATCGAGTTGTTGGCCGGAAATTTGCCGGCATATGTGAATTATATAACATGGATATTTTATATATGATTATGAATTTGATAAGGAATTGTATGAGAATATTGTACACACACACTTCAATAAAAGTTATGTTGAGTAAGGTTTTTAGATTAGTATATGTGTCATTTGCTGTAATTTTCGAGCCAACTGTACAATTAATATTATGAACATTTAGATGAAATTGTTTTTAATCCCAACAATGTTAAGTTGACAGTATTTATCAATATAATTAGGATTATGGTGGCATACCTAGAATAGCCATTTGGTAGATATCTAAACCTTAAACTATTTCTTAGCATGTATGTAAAGTTACAAAAAGCCGAACGAAAACCCTCCCCAAAAGATGTTTCTGCGCTAATTTTGTTATTAATTTTGGCCTGATACGAAAATTGAGGAATACTGCATATAAAAATCTATCCCAAAAACCATCTTCGTTTTACGTACAGACACATAAAGATAAATTCTTCATTTAATATAAAATGAAAAATTTGATTTTATAAGTATATTGGACCCTACAAGTTTAAAGTTTATCCAAATATTTGGACTAATAGGTTAACCGATCAAAAATGCTACCCACATAATCCTGTTAGTAAGTGGGATAGAGCTTTCACTGTATATTCAAAATGTGTATTCTCCTCGAATATAAAATTCACATACATTTAATTTTACATATCGAAGTTCAAAAGGATTCCCAAACATAACCCCATTACAATGCGAGTAAGATAGCGAACTTCTCATTGTACAAGACAAAATTCACATGCGTTTGATTTCATATCGTAAACCACAGAGATGTCATGATGCAATCTTTTCCGCTCATATTGGCTTATAAATAAGTAAACTAAAATAAGTCATTATACCCACGCTAGTGGGAAAGTGTTCTCACTGTACTAGAGAAAAACGATTATATTTTATTGGATAAAATAGCTTAGATATTATAGAGTATATACACCTGAATTTTATTGAATAAAGTATTCTTTATGTGTAGAAATGTCACATAGTCACATAGAAATGTCAGGTTGTGAATATCACTCATCACGTAAACAAACCTATTGGCCTACAGACATCAACAAGGTTTCTAATTTGATTGACTTTTTTTATCTCGAAAGGAGTAGTCTCAAATTACATTGAAGTGGAAGGAATTGACGACCTTACTTCCGATCACACACCGGTCTTAATGACTGAGTACCCTAGTCATTAAAAAGAGAAAAAAACTCAACCTTATAGTAATAAATTTACTTGTTGGGAATTATTGAGAGTAAAACTAGATAATCTAATTGAGTTAAAAGTTAGTCTCAAAACTGAACAAGAACTTTAATTACAAGCTGAATATTTTATTAACTCTATGCGTAAAGCAGCTAAAGAGGTTGCACCCGTATTAGGCGAGTAACGCATACAAGTGATTGACTTCCCCCTGGCGATCGAAATCTGATAAAAGAAAGGGCGTAGTAAAACACACATATGGCATAGAACCAGAAACATTATTGACAAAAGAGATTTTAATCTGATAAGTAATAAAATTAACTGACTGACACATTGAATAACACAAAGAAGTTTGCACTGAAAATTATTTTAAAGGACTAGGTTCTTAAACTGACAAAAATGATTCTATTTCGAAAGCTACTAAAAGATAGAAGAGGTCAGTCATCCAAGCGCCACCTATCAGGAGCATAAATAGAGAATGAGTGCGTTGTAATGACTATATAAAATCACGATTGATCCTAAACCAGTCTATAGATCTCCATCAAATATTAGAATTGTCACTCCACTATGAATTGCGCAAGAAATAGATATGAATTTGAATCCAAAGAAGTCACCTGGAACTGATGAAATTTCGCCATGGTTGTTCAAGGAGTTACCAAAGAGAGCAGACACTATATATAACCATTTATATAATGCTTAGTTTTGATTTCGACTTAAATATGTTCCTGAGTGTTTCATGGTTGCACAGATAATCATTTGCATCATATAGGGATCTCTTTATTACCAATTTTTTTAAGTTGTTATTGAAACGACTAAAACCAATGATCATTACACCTAAATTCTATCTACAAGATAAGTAAAATAGTGCCACAAAATTACTATCAATTATTGCCTTAGGGTACCGTATTAGGGCTCATTCTTTATCAGCTCTTCCGATATACCGACTTCCGAAACGACCTTTATCGTAACTTTAGCTGATGATACAGCAGTATTGACATCAAACGAATCACAGAATCAAGCAGTTCAAAACTTACAGCAAGCATGAGATAAAATCTGGCAATGGGCCAGAGATTAGAAAATAAAACATAACCAGCTAAAATCAGTGTATGTAATATGCAAATTGCTTCACTAAATTAGCAACCTCCATCCATTTCTCCACGGGTTACAAATTATCCAAGCTGAATCCGCTAAATATCTCGGATTGCAGATTGATTCAAGATTGAACTGAAAATACCACGTAGACAAAAAGCATGGCAAATTAAAAATAAACAAAGCAATCGATAATTAAACCAATTTGGACTGTGGCGTTCTGAGCAACTCCAATAAAGAGCAAATACAATTAAATTATCTCTCGCCACAATTAATTAATAAAATCGATATTTGGAGCTAAATTCTTATAATTCACTAGTATTGTCGCGTCACGACTGAACGTATATATACGAATCGCTCAGTACTATTATCAATTCCTTTAGTATATGCCTGATGAGATCGATTCAATGACGTCATCATCAGACCGAAACCGGGCTATAGTGTCTATAAATTACATAAAAGCTACACGCTTCAGGACGTATCGAACTCTTGAAGCTACATTTTTATAACTATCAAAACATTTAACTTATCATCGCTGCCAAAACAAAATTCCACGTACAACAACAAATGCTTAACCGCTACGTAACCAACGAGGAATTACACAACGATTTAATATTAAATAGATTGATGAAGTGGTCTCGGAATTTGCCATCAAACTTGCAAGAAGATTACTGCAACATGCCCAACAGTGAAGCCACAACTTCTTGACATAACACATGAACTGAGTCTTAGGAGTATTAAACCGTATAAATCTAATAAATAAAGGTTCATTATTGGGAGCAGAGCATTGATTGTTTTGAACTCACACTAGCTTCACTTATTTGTTTCAAATAAGTGCGTTATTCTCATCAGTAATAAATTATCATGTGATAAGATTGTACTATAAAATAATAAAAAAAAATCTATGTGTTTGTGGTTAAATTGAAAATATGTAGTTTATTCTCGCGATAGACCGTCATAGCGATATTGTTCAATGTTTTCATCTCAGCCCGAAATTACTACGAAAATTAGTATACATATATTTTTTCAGAATGAATGTTGATGTTTCACATACAAGTTTTAAGCTAGCTTGAATTTCATTAATTCATGTATTTTTAATAAATTATATGAGTTTGTGTTCTGAAATAAAATAATAAAATTTTATTAAGGAGATTTTTTTGTGTCATCCGTCACTCAGGCTCAATTGGTCCATTTTGATATCCCTACGACATGCGGCTATAGGTCCGATTTACGTGGACCCATTTTTAAATTGCATAGCCACATGCCAGCCTATAGTTCTGACATGGAAGATGGGTCGGCCCATGGATTTTAAGCTCAACATAGAGTCACAGATGTGTTTCCTTTTGCTGAAAGATCCTTTTTGCAACTTGCCTCTATCTGGATTTAGGAGATACTTCGGTGTTCATAATTTTAAATTAATATTTAACATTCAGTTCATTAACAGTACAAACATGATTTCGAAAGGATGTTATTTATAGGATGTTAAACAATAAGAAACAGAAAATCTAAAACGTTATTTTGAAATATGATGTCTTTTGTTATCATATACAATATAATTATCGATCACTTGTATAGGTGTCTAAAAGTCTACAATTACCAATCAATCAATCAATTATTTTTCTAGATTAATCAATTTATAGAATATAATGGAAGCCGATTAAAGTTTACTTCGATTTATTATCAGAAATTTGACAGATTGTCAAATTTTTTTGAAAGTTATTCATAATTTACTAAGTATGTATATATCACTTGTACAATTTTATTATAAGCTACATAAATGAGAACCAATAAATGTTTGAAGAAACAGTTTTTCTTATTAATTGGCATTTAATGTTTGTCGATGTTTTGATTCGTGGTTTGCATTTCCAAGAGTTTTAGTGGATGCAAACTTTTTTTATGTAACTTGACTTGTGGATTTCCCCTCTGTTATGAATAAACAATAAAATCAGTTTTATTATAAACGATTGATCAAGTTTAATTTAAAACTTTATATTTTAAATCTACTAAATTATTTGCACTAACTTGTTGCATTCGTTGGATATGAATTTTTACTTTATGTTGTTCTATCCCACCAATATACCCAAAAATATTCATTTTACTCAACTATGAATTTACATATCGAAACTTCATGTTTCATAAATATGACGGGCATTCACGTTTCATTAATATTACGAACGAAACATAAGACCCATAGAATACAGTATCCAGCCTGTCGTATAGGAGACTGACGACCTGCATCCTTAAAAAAATCAAATAATAAAAAGGTCAACAAATCAAAAAAAAAATCGGATAACACCAAAATAACAGAGAACCTTCGCGTAAGTACCCGGATACGAGATTGAGGATCGGCAGCCCATGAATCGTGCAGTCACTTTGAAAACCTGGCGTGTTTGACTTCATTGCTACACATTGCAGATGACTTCGGAAATTTGAAGTTGGATTTCTTATTGGGCCACAGGTGAAAAAGGCTGCGTTGGACTTTCAAGTAAAGTTTCACTTGCACATGAAATTAGACAACAATTTGTTTGTGTACTTGCACCCACTGATGTTAGCCAACCCCAAGATAAAAATAAACTGCTTAAGATTTCGAGTGTTATTGATATACATTTTCAAGTGCATATTTCGATGAATTAACATTTTAAAATAATTTAATATAGTTGAATATCTCATATATTCTTGGTAAGAAAAAAATTTTGGAATAAATCGGCTAAAAATGGGCTTTTTTCGTTAATTTGGTAAAAGCATAATTTTTGTAAGTTATTTAAAAAAATAGTTTCCATGCACCAAGATTGCTTAAACGTTTTCAGCCAAATTGAGGCTGTATCATTATATGTTCGAATTACGAAAACCATCGTTATTACAGTATGTATATTGATATTAAAGGTGGAGCATGAGTTTTTGTGAAAATGTTTTGTAAAATTTCTCTCCCACCCAATCTCTCTAGAAGTTCGGAATACACTTGGGTGCAAGAAAATTGCAAAATTGCTCAATTTTTCCACAAAAGTCTATCCAGTGGTATTTTTTCTATTTAGACGTGCCATTAAACTAATTTTCGAGGTTAAACATCTGAGGTGCATGTTTTTTGTCAGCATGTAAATTAGGGGTAAAAATAAAAGTTTTATTAATAAGAATTATTTCGTCCCCTAGGTTGAATGACAGCTTTCATTCGATGGTACATTGATTACACCAAAGTTTTTACCAAATTAGGGTAACGTCTTCCATTCCCCTACGATCGCCTGTATACCTCCGGAAGGCTCGTTGCAGCAACATCTCTGGCTCAAACCTGTAGATTGAACTTGTTTCATAAATGTTCGATGGGATTTAGGTCCGGGTTTTGGGCTGCCCACACCACAACAGGCACATCTATGTCTTGAAGGTACTGGTATACTACGCCAGCCATTAATTTTCATTAACAGAAAATTTTAACCAATAAATCCGTCGAAAGGTACGACGTGCTTCTCGAGTACTTCCTCAATGTACTGTTGTGAAATCAATCCTCTTTATTGAAAGCCAGTATTGGCTCGGGTGATGCGAACTTGCGACTGGCTTATCGGTGGGCTACAGTCAATTTCGGTACATTTGCTGGTCTGTACGCAATCAGATTAACTTTTCGAAATCGTCTTCTAACTGACCGCAGACTGATTTTGACTTCACGAACTTCTTTGAGCCGCCGTCCCAGTTGAATTGCATTTATATCCCAGTTGAGGCGATTACAGCTGTGATGTAGCACGAGGTCGGCCAGCTCCTTGTCGCCCTTCTGATATCTCTTCCACACTCGACATTTGTACGGTTAACTCTGGTGTGGTATCCATTCGTTTGCTCCGGTTTCGAGGACTGTTCAATTCCGAGTGATATTTCATGGCATGCTATTATATTATTGATTAATTTGAATTATACAGATTAATATACAGATATTATATTATACAGATTAATTTGAATCTGCATTAAAAAAATCAAACAATTATATTGGATTATTTTTGGTATTTTTGAACTTTGTGAAAAATTGGGTAAAATCAGATTTTTTTGCACCCAAGTGTATGTATATTAAAAAGTTGTTAAAATAACAAGAAATCTTTTCATATATAAACAATTTTAACGAACATCCTGAAATACAATAAAGTATGTGTTAAAAATTATTAATTTTATTATTTTTTTTCGTGATATCCATCCAAGTTTACCCTCACTGTTCTTTGTTTATATCAGTATTTTAATTTGAGTCTAACACGTTCTTATATATAAAACTCCCAAATTTGAAAAATCCTTTCCTCCTTAATTTAGATTACAAATATTTCTACATGTAATATAAGTAATAAACGTATGTACATATATAAAGAATTTTAGATCAAAAGAAACTTTTGATACTTTTTTAAATTACATATCCATTTCCATTACATAATCGCGTGAATGTATCAAATTTCCCTCCTTGTTCATAAAAAAGATAAAATAAATAAATATTAAGCACAAAATAGGATGCTAAATCTGATAAAACTAAGTTTACAAAAATTAAGGTATCGATTGACACAGTCTTCAAATAAGAGGTGTTTTTTTAAGAGGTTGCCGATTTTTTTTTTGAATAAAACACATATAAAATAATGAAATGACCAAAATTTTTTTTTATTTGGTAGATAATTTTTTGGCATTTAACATTTAAACACAATTTCTGGCATATGGCTACTACGACTATTTTTCACAAATGTCATTCTGGAGGTCCAATTTTCCAGCACTTTTTCAAGCATTTGAGGGCGTATGTCAGCAATGACACGTTGAATATTGGTTTCCAAAGCGTCAATCGATTGAGGTTTATCCACATAAACCAATGACTTCACGTATCCCCACAAAAAGTAATCGAGTGGCGTCAAATCTCACGAACGCGGAGGCCAATTCACCGGACCATTTCTCGAAATAATGTTGTCGTTGAAAGTTTCTTTCAATAAGTCGATTGTTTCACGTGCTGTATGGCAAGTGGCACCATCTTGTTGAAACCACATTTCATCCATATCCATATCTTCAAGATTTGACAACAAAAACTCATTTAACATGGTTCTGTATCGATTTCCATTCACGGTAACGCGTCGTCCTTCCTCATTTTTAAAGAAATATGGACCGATGATCCCACCAGCCCATAGACCGCACCAAACAGTACATTTATCAGGATGCATTGGTAATTCTTGAACGGCGTGTGGATTATCTTTGCTCCAAATGCGACAATTTTGTTTGTTGGCGTATCCATTTAACCAAAAATGCGCCTCATCACTGAAGAGAATTTTACGGTAAAAAAATGGATCTTCGTTCAATTGATTTAACGACCAATCACTGAATTCACGGCGCAAACGATGGTCGTGTGGCTTTAATTCTTGCACCAATTGAATTTTGTATGGCACCAAACCCAAATCTTTACGTAAAATTTTCCATAAAGTCGATGGACAAAGTCCAATTTGCTGAGCACGACGACGAATCGATAAATTGTCGTTTTCTTCGACACTGGCCTCAACGACAGCAATATTTTCTTCTGTACGAACTCTTCTCATTCTTGTCGGTGGCTTGGCATCCAAAAGAGTGAATGTAGACCGAAATTTGGTAATTACGTTCTTTATGGTGGTCTCTGACGGACGATTATGTGCACCATAAAATTCACGAAGTGCTCTATAAACATTTTTAATTGAACACTGATTTTGAAAATAAATTTCCACGATTTGAAAACGTTGTTCTGGAGTTAACCTATTCATAATGATTTGCCAAACAATACTGAGTAGAAATGCCACTTTGAGCTGTCAAAACAACTGTCATAAAATAAAACGACATCTATCGGAAAAACAAACCTCCTAAAAAAACACCCTTTAGAAATGAAATCTCGTAACACAGATATGTTTCTATATTTTCTTAATTTTTGAAAATTTTATCACGTCTTTATATTTGAATCCTTATTTTTATATTTTATACATTTTATAATGGGTGACACGTGTTTGTGTCTATACTATGTATGTGTAAATGTTTTTTATTCAACAAATATAGAAAAATGTGTTTACAAATTTTTATTATTCGTGTAGGTACAGAGATTTCGAAGAATTCATCTAAATACTTATTATACTCGTATCTGTAGAGCTTAGCAACCAATATACGGAAGTTACTTAAATTTTGCATTTATAAAAGTTTTTCTAATCTTCATTCCGTGTTTAGCTGTACATATATACATTATCTTTACAATTCACTGTTTTTATAAAGCTTTGGTAAAATATATAAAAAATTATCGACATTTTGGTAAAATATTTTTGATCGGTTTAAATATATTTGTATCACGTTTTACATTAACATAGATGTAGGAGAAAGAAAGAACAGTTAAAACAAAAGTCGAAGAATTTTTTTTAGTTGAGCTTTTTCGTTATGGTTCCGTGATTTGTTGTTAGGTGGTGTTGCATGTATTATTTTTCTCTTTTGGCATTATGAATTTGGGTCAGTAAGTATTAGATCAGAAAATTAATGGCGTAGAAATTTGAAGAGTTCACAATATTTTACTATATTATGATACTCTCTATCTGACAAGAGATATATAGAATTTTCTCTCTGTATATGAGTCAGATAAATATAACTTTTTTGTATTGAGTTAGGTTTGAATTTTATGTATCAGAAATACTATGTGCGCTTTACGATAAGGGGAAATGGTGAGTTAGAGAACTTTGCGATTTTCTTTTAGTTGTATTTCTTTCATATTGATTTTCGTCGGTTTCATGTTCTTTATGTATACCATACTCGTATATACGCAAAGCAACACACATATTTATACTTTTATGTATTGTAAATCAGAATGATGGGCTTTTAAAGTTTTGTAGTTTATTTGTGAGAAATTTTGCTTGTTTTTTTTTTAGTTATTATGATATTCTACCGAAATCATAATAAACAAAAAAAGAAAAAATTCTTACCAGTTAATGAACTTTCTTAAAAAAAAATTTCAACCGTCTTTTTAGTTGTGTTTTTGGGTTTTTAAATTGTTTGGTATTTATTCGTACCTGTTACAGGTTTCTTTTTAAATATATTCAACATACAAATTTATTACAAAGTTGTAAAAACGAAATAAAGAGGCTTATTATATTGTTGACATGTTCATTTCGTATTTTTTATGCTTATTCTACTATTTTTTATGCGAATGACCCACATTTTCAATGTTTTGCGATGCTATTTATGGTTCGTGGTTTTTTGCGCGAGCTCTGTGTATGTGTCGTTTTTGTTTTTATATACTTGGATAGTGAAATTGTTTGTTTTTATTCTATCATTTTATAATATGTAACCCTTTTATGTTGATATGTCTGACTTGTGGTGGAGCATAACATAAACGTTATGTGCTTGATTTGTTTTGTTTGCGAAAATTATTTACGAACTATTTGTTGGGACGCATGTATATTTATGTTTTCATAATTATAAAACCTCAGCAGTGATATAGAGTGCTTGGTTTGGGCGTGGCATTGAATAGTGCATCTTGTAACAAATGTTTTCTACATAATATTGATATCTTGAATTAATTCTTCATACTCTTACCTTATGTTATAGAATTATTTTGATCTTAATATTATTTATTTATTTGTCTAGCGATTTATATATAACAATAAGAAGCTTCTCATTAAATATTTCACAGTGATGTCTCAATAATTACGATTTACTAATATCTTACGTTTTTACTTTCTTGAATTGTTGTTTTCTCGAGAAGATTAAAACTGCGTTTAATTATATTTTGTGAATTACATAACTAAATTTTCTTGTGAACACAATCAATCTGACGGACAACTGATTTACCCCTATAAAATGTACGGCGTCAAATCACAGGTAATTTACGGGTCTATTTCTTTATATGATGCTCGCATTAAAGTTTTCTTGCAGTTGGTCGATGATTTAGCGTGCTGTGTAGTACGTTGAATTTTTGGAAATAAAAATTGCTGCCCATAAACAGCACAAAACAGTGCAATTTTCAAAATGCATTGGAGGTTCTTCTAACTCATCCGCCTAACCACATTGACGTATCCGGTCAGTCAAAATTGAGCTTCATCGCTGTACACAATTATTCAATGCCTTCAAACCAAGATCTCTCTTTAGAGCTTGAGAACGACGACGAATTGATTGATTCACGTATAGTTTCAGCTACAGCAGCAATATACACATTAGACAAACTTGTACGCACTCTAGTCGGGTGATGAATATCTAATAATGAAAAACAAGTTCGAAATTTATAGATTCTTTCGCGAATAGTGCTTTCAGTTGGACGATTATAAACACCATAAAATAATCGAAGAGCACGAAACTAATTTTTTCCTGAACACTGTTGTTTGAAATAAATTTCCACAATTTAAACGTTGTTCTTGTGACAACATGACAGTTGTGACGAATAAATCCCAATGAATATCCCAACTGGAAAAGGTATCTCTTATTGGATCACTCCTTACAAATAATATCAATATAATGTCGAAGTGTTATAGTTATTATTCTTAACGCTCCAACAAAGTAGGAAATGTTGAAAATAAACTTCCACAACAAAGACAATTAGTATAGAGTCGCAAGACAATGAGGTACAAAATTTGGTTAAAACACGGGACTCACACCGAACGTTATCAAAAAGTTTGTGCATAAATTGCATGGTACGGGCTATCTAGTCCACAATCCAACCAATACCGTGCTCGTTCAGCCGAAAATATTTCAGCGGTTGCCGAAAATGTACGTCTACCGCCGAGAATATAAATTTGTCAATGAACATCAGTCGGTTTTCCGTGCAACAAATTCTGCGTAAAGATCTGGGTTGTGGCCCTATTGGTCCAAGTAATAAAGGTCCCGTAACCATCCGCCCTGTAATCTATTGTAACATTTATGTATTTTTATTCAACTCGGAAATATACATTAAATCTTGTAGGAGCTATATCTTGTAGTGATTATTTATTTGTAATTAGAAATTTCTCAAATATTCCGTACTATGGATTGTGTTCACAATCGCCAATATTTTTATATGCTTTCAAATATATGCTTTCAAATATAAAATATATGCTAATGGTCGAGTTATACTCCACACTATTGTAGATCAGAAAGTATAAAAAACTTGTTCTACGATTTTTCGTCTTTATTATTTGGTCATCAGTAAAATGTGTGTATAGGCTTATTAGTAGAACAAACCGTAAATTAAAATTGAAAGTAAATATTTTAGTTAACAGCGAACAATTTAAAATTCCATTGAAAAAAATTCTGAATTTTTGATAAATTAATGATTTTAATCTGAGAGATTTATTACATCCGGGTATTGCAATTAACCAAAGTGCATACTAAAGTGGAATAATATTAAGAAGATTTGATTTATTTTGTAAAAATATAAATTAGTCTGGTAAAATTGCAACAGAGGGTGCCTTAATCGCAAATCCCAGATGTCATGTGTCATTACCATCTGTCATTAGACCAAATAAAAATTTTTCAGACAGGTCTGTCATTTAGTTCAGTTTTTACATCTATTGAAGACAGTTTATTTGCAAACATGGAGAAAAGTGAATTTCGCCGAAGGCGGTTTGTTCGGCCAACAAGGTCATGGCCACAGTTTTTTGCGATACACGCGGCATAATCCAGATCGATTACATTTAAAAGAGAAGAACAGTCAACGGCAATAGACGTTTTGAGAGAAAAACAACCGCATTTGGCGATGAAAAAAGTTCTCTTCCATCAAGAAAATGCATGGCCAAAATCCATTGCTGCCACGTGCGCCATATTATCCAGACTTAGCCGCCTGCGACTTTTTTCCGGTTTATCATCGATGCAACAAACGCATATTTTCAACGCAGAGAAATCGTATTATTCGGATAGATCGAAAAATTGAAAAAGCGTTGAACTAAGTGTATCGAGCTTAAAGGCAACTTCTTCTCAATCTGCTTGCTCTTTTATACTCTACCCAGAAACCTTTCAAGTTTTGAAAAAATCAACGAATAAAAGAAATCAACCAACCAATTGATAGCAATTATTATTTTGTTTAAGTAGTTTTGTAAATGCGTAAGCAGTTAAGTACTGATCTGAAAGATCGATTGTTTGTACATTCAGAAAGATTTGCCACAGGTATTTTATTTGTATTTTGAAATTTAATATATTGAATCAGTAGCAGTTTCGTAATTTTTTCTTTTGATACCCTATAGTAAAAAAAAAGCGACCAATCGTTGGTGAAACTCAATTGGTTAGGGTGGACCATTAACACCAGTCCGGTTTTGCATTTCTTAACGATTTTCTTTAAGAGCTTAATGTTTTAGGTACCATGTGGCTCTCTCTACAATTAATTAATACAATTTGTGAACCCAATCCGTTCAAAACTAATTATAAATAAGCTAGTAGCATAAAAAAAAACGTGGGAAAGAGATAAAGATCGATGTATCAACAGAACTGAATTAAAACGACAAAGACAAAAATTTGATAGTAAACTTATATGAATGAAAGTTAAATTTTTTTTGTAAGAATAGTCTTGTATCTTGACAAATTTAACAATTTTGTCAAACATGAACAAGCCTGTTGTCTAAATCATACTGCTATAATTTATTTATTCTAGTTTAGTGCATTTAGCTGCATCGCCAACTGTTTCAATAGAATTTTGTGATTTTCATTATGATGTTCATTAGCTTATAACATTTACGTTTATTAATTAAGTTCAGATATAAATTAATAAAAAATGTTAGTATTTATATAAGACGTTTCCTAAAGTTTTATTACGATGTTAAATCTCTTGAAAAAACATATTTAAAGAAATTGTTGTTGTACCTAAATAACATTTTATTATATTTCAATAGTTTAAGCCAACCGTTAAATTACTTGGTTAGCTGATAACAAATCAGAAATCGCCCCAAATTCGACAATTCTCTTTTTATTTACGTAGCCTTCGAGGTGAAAATGAGCCTCATCATTGAAGATGATTTTTCGATTAAAATCCGGATTATTTGAAGGACCCATCAACGAAGATATGACGTTTATGGTAATCAACTTGGCTTAAGTTCTTGTGTTGACTGTACTCTAAAAGCCTTAAGACCTACATTTTTATGCAAAATACAGTGTCATGTCGTTTTTGAAAATGACTTATTCCAAAGATTAACGAAGAATCGACAAACCGAGGTTCTCATCAACACTAGGGGTTACAGCAGTAATATTCTCGGTTGTTCTTGAGCGACACACATTGATCTGATTCTTCACATCACTAACTTGTCCAATCATCTCAATTTTTTTCCACCAGTTTCACTATTGCCAGCACTTCACAACGACCCTAAAAGTGCTTTAGTTATGCACAATTTTCATCATTTTTGTAGTGAATTTTAACAATTTCAATGCGTTGTTGAACCGTGTATCGTGTCATTTTTAGTAATGGCGTAGTTTCTATACTTGTGAAATGTCAAAAGATGACAGCTTAATAATTGAGAGCTGCCCAAATAGCAGGCCATTCAAAATGAAATTTCTTATTGGAAAACCCTTTATGATGTATCAATAATGTGCTGCCATCTTTCTATTTAACATTGATTTAGAATTATGTTTCTTTATAGCTACGTTTATGCAAGCTTTTTTGTTAAATATTTTCTGCGCAATAGAATTGTTATATAATATAATTTCAAAATGGTAATTTTTGATCATCTTAACATAGTTATGTATTATTTTGGAAAACCTTATATATAAATATAACTATAAGTATCAAATAGAAATCTTCGCGCCAAAAAAATCAAAACAAACTTGGGTGAGCAACTGTATCCACGTTTTATTTATTTATTTTTGTTATTTTCTCATCTAAAAATGAAGAAGATACACTTAGAAATTACCTACCAAAGCGCATACATAATTTAATATATTTCTTCGCCTCCGTCTTCTCATATTGTTGTTGTTATTTTTCTATATACAACAACTATATAATCTAAACAGAAGAAGCCAAAGATTTGTATATATAAAATAGCGATGCGCACGATCGATGGATGCGCTGAGCATCATTGCGGGACTCGGAGAGGAGGACGTATAGTTACGAGTATATTATATTGTATTAACACAAATAAGGTAATCAAACGTGGGGCACCTTACTAATCTAAGAATACCAAGTACGTATACCGAATATATAATAAATGCGAATCAATTTATGTTATATTTTTCTTCTGTTTTCTTATCTTTTTACTATCTCATATATACATTTTTTTTTAATTCTTATGTTGTAAGTTAAAACAAGCTATGTGTATATATTCTACAAACGGTTCGATGAACCCTCCCATACACACGTTATTTTTTCAAAACAAAACCGAGTTATAACAACAAAAATGTATTTCTTCCAACTTCTTCCCAATGTTTTGAACATTTTTCATTTTTATTTTACGTTCTTATATGTTGATTCTCTTAATCATAAGAAAACGGAGGGAACGAACAAAATCATAACAACATAAACAGGGCACATACACACACAAATAAATATATTCAGTGTATTGAGTTTTACAATAATGTCGTACCGTAGAGTTTTTTTTACTTGGTTTAGTTTAAAACCAAAATAGAGGGAATTTGTTGTTGTTGGATATTTACGAGGGAAACGATTCTTTATAAAAACAACAACAGTGACAACAGCGCAGCATAACTTTATGTGTTCCCCTTTTTGTATGTCTTATGTTTCAGAAAACGTAATTCTCTTTAAAAATAGAACACAGAAATAATGAAAAATTATGTTTTCGGAGTTTATGTACGACCGAGTACGTATAGATTTGGTTGGAATAGCATTGAGCATGTGATACAATAATGACGATGGCGTATACGAGGAGAGAGGAACACGGTAACAGTGGTTGATTGGCCTCTGTGAATAAGCAATTTTTTATGTTTTGTTGTTGTTATTCGTTTTGAATTAAAACTTCTTTGGTCGGTCCGCATGTTGTTGTGTGCTGCTTTAAGAAAAATTAAGATTATACGATAGTTTTTTTGGTGTGTATAGTGTGTGTGTGTATATCAAAAAGGGGAATGTTTTTATTTATTTAGTATAACATCAGTTTGATTATTTCCTCTATGTAATACATATATGTATATAATGTATATATATGCGTTTATATATTATATTATATGGTGTTAAGATACGGGAGAGAAAAAATATTTTCAAGTTATACCCGTCTATATAGTAAAAAAAGGCGGGAATTTGAATGACTACAAATTTCCCAAGTTTTTCATTTATGTATATCATATTCTTACACGACTTATATGTATGTATATAGGCAAAAGAGAGGTGTATTTGGAATTGTTTTGTTTTTTAAATATAGATTGATGGTTGAATGACATTAAGAAATATTGTTGTTGTTGATTACAGGTGGGAACGATTATTAGGTTGTTTGCATGTATTGTGCGCTGCTTTACGTTTACGTTATTTAAAAATTTAAAAAGCGGGAATTTATTCAATTTTATTTTCGTCTTACATATATAAAAGTATAATATAATATGATATACCATGAGTCGTTTTTTTTTGGCATTTGTTTGGGTTCTAATAGTGAGTTGTTGTTTCAAATACATCAGATATTTATACTGAAATGAGTACAACAAGACGAAATAGGTCGTTGAGCTTTCTTTTTATGTGTTTAAATTTATTTATTTATTAGGGGAAATCGATATACTTATGAGTGTATATATATACATCTATTCTATATAGATTTTCATTTGATTTGATTCTGTCTTTATTGTATACACACTCTTGTACATATAGCGCGCATTTTGATATAGTTTTTGTGTAAACGTGATGCGAGTTAAGAATTATTAACATATACTTTAGTAACAATTATAAAAGAGAAGCGGAAGTAATGGTTTTTAATATTTGTAAGATACGTTATTATATAATCTTATATGCTATGAAGTGTTGCAAACACTTCATGTACTTATAGTTCTAGAAAATAATTTAATGAGTTCAGGGAACTTCAAAAATGTTGAACGATACGTTCTTAAATTTTCCGCCATTTTTGTAAACGTTGTTGAATTATCAATATGGTATTTCTTAGTGTTTATAAGAAATAAATACAACTAATAGACTATCCATGTACCACCCATCTTACATTTTTGGTGGGAAAATATTTTACGTTGACTCATCCAATTCTAGTATCGGTTGGTGCTGCCTCCTATATCACTTTATATAAATTTGTTAGTAAGAGAACTATGTGATTTGAGGAAGGTTTTACCAATTTAGTTAAATCCGCCGAGATACGCGGAATTGCTCATGACTTTATCTTTCAAGAGTATAATAATACGACGCATTAAGTAAAATTTGTTACCAAATGGTTCCATAACCGTATTTAAACTTCTTCTTTCAGCAACTCAATCGCAAATAACACTTCTTAAAAGTGCCATTTAAAAAACTAATTAAGATTGATGAATTCAGGAAGCATGTTACGCTAAACTTAAGTATCCAGTTTTATTTATTGCAGTACTTAATTGATGGGTTTTGATATTTAAAAATACTTTCCCAAAACAAATTTGTATTTTTAATTAAAATATTTACTAGCTGAAATATTCAGTTTCAATAATTTTTTTCAAAATTTTCATCATATAACCAATAATCATAATAATTCTGGGTTTCAAACGAATAATAAACTAAATGATATGATAACATTTAGTTCTACAGATCAACCAGAATGGTGATTATAAGTGTATGTTTCCTACAAAAGCCAATAATCGCTTATTAGTTGTTATTATATAAAGTCGAGTTGTTATCTAGCTTACATACCAATGCTCTCTCTTGTTTAAAATTCCCTAACTGTTGTAGTAAATAGTAAAGGTCCTTTATTATGGTAGCCCATATTTTTTGCATAAAGGATATACAAAAAAGTCAGTAGTAAAAATTAGTAATGCAATATCTGTTATTTTTATTGGTGATATTTCTAGACACTGTCTGCCTCAACCCATCAGATGCTATAGGGGCGATTCCGTTAGTGGTCGATTATAAATTATTAATTATCAGAAAGTACGTATGTATATTTCTCTTCCATAAGTTTTATACTTGACCATTAATGACCATTATTAACTTGGTAAATTCGCTTAAGTGGTTTTTTTTTAAATATTAACTAAAAGAAACTTTGCTTATGAAATTTAACTGTAAAGGACTATTAAAATCTCGTCATTTCACTGAACTAAATCAATAACTAATATTTAATATGAAAATTGGAAGATCAATACATTTTTCAAAATGTCTAAATTAATACTCTCATAAATTTGAGATGGTAAATTACATTATGCGAGCTATTCTAACAATAGTATTCGATTTTCGAACGAGCCTTTTAATAAAATCTATAATAATATTATTTGAAAATGCGGAGACTTCTAAAAATTTTCACGAGAATTGATAAAGAATTTTTTAAAATTAGAAATAGTTTTTTAAAAAATGTTAAACATTTAAAATTTTCTAACTACATATTTTATTTTTTAATTTTACAGGTGAGTGGTTTTTATTATTTTATAAGCATTTGGATTTGAATTTCGATAGTTAGTATTTAAAAGTAGTAAAAGTAATTAAAAATCTATAAAAAACTCACTTACAAATAGAAGGCAAAAATTATTTACGTCTATAGTTCACTCACAGTAATTCATAACCCCAAAGTATATACTTGGTAAATTCTATTCGCCAGATGATTGATATAATCGTGTACACTTCTAGTGATTTGATAATTTACTACACGATGTAACTTAAGTGTTTGCGGTGTTTAAAATCGGTTAATTTTTATAAAATATAACATGTATCTAAACTTGTATAGAGTCTTGGTTAACAAAGAGTTTTTTTTTTCGTAATTATAATATAATTTAAAAACAAAATGTATTTGGGTTGTATAAATCTACTATCATAGGCTTTTTATAAAGATGATAAAAATCTTAATATAAGGAAACTGATAATTAAAAGACTCCCGTGAATCTTATATATAGTTCTAAGATGTTAAACAACTGTTGTTTTCAATTATAATATATAATTGTTTAGGTGTGATTTTTGAATAGAAATTTCAATTCGTATTGTTCATATTCAATCCATTTACATGTCAAATTTTTCTCATGAGACTCTCATTCATTTCAATTCCCAATCTTATTAAAGTCCAATTTTCTTTTTGGTATATAATCATAAATACATTTCCATCTAATCTATATACACACACACATTTTAATGAAAATGGTAAGTTTATCCATGAAATATAACATTTATTTTATTTCTTGATGTTTAGTTAGTTTGATTGATTATTTTCATAAGACCTTTATCTTACCGAACTAATGGTGCAGTGGTTAAAGCTGTGGCAATTGGAGCGAGGATAATCGGGTTTGAATACCGATAGGGGCGGGATGCAAAAATGTTATTTCACCATCTTATTACGATCGGTGGTGTGAATGAACACATTTATGACTCCCTATTGAAATGGGCCAATCCATCTTCCATGTTAATACTATAGACATCGAAAATCAAACAAACAAACAGACCTTTATCTTTTTATCGATATACTATACATCTTAAGCATATTTTTTAAAACAATTTTTACTTCGCAATTTTACAATGTTAAGCGTTTTCGTGAACACATATGATTATACTTATTTTAAAGTTTAGTTTAGCATATAGTATAAGAAAAAGCTTGTTTGTAATTTCCATACTGTACAAGTATAAAAACGAGATCGCAATCTCAAAGGTGCTCTATTTTGTTTATATGCAGACTTCTTTCCATATACTTAAAACTACTGCCGTTACTGAATAATGTACAGAAATATTATGAAGCCTTGAATTATTAAACGATTTATAATTTATTAAACACCTTGCTAGAAGCTAGTTAATTGTAACGGCGCGTGTGTTTGTCATAAACTATTATTTGACTGGTATAGTATGTTAATTTGTAAAAACAAAAAATTACCAATATCATGAATAAATCATTGTTTGTGTAAATGTGACTTCTATGTCATATTTTACAATACATAAATTAATAACTTGAAGACCGAATAAACATATAAGTACAATGTCTATGTATGTTTATAGTTTAGTAACCACGATTAAATATTATTCGTTAAATAAGAAACAAACTACGAGTGTCTGTCTGTCTGTCTTTATCTTTGCAATTTTTTTGGGGCTCAAGGCTCTCCCAATTCTTTCGGGGTCCACTTATTTACGTACTTACGCCATTATATAGTCAAATCGACGACGTACGGCCTTTAGGTCTGATTTACTTAGAACCATTTGCACATTGCCAGCATATAGTAATCAGAAATTGTAAATTCCCTTTTGCATCCTGCCCCTATCGGGATTCAAACCCCTCGCTCCAATTGCCGCACTGCGCCATTTGGGAGTACTATGTGTATTAATTAGTTTTGTATCATTTCATCACAATATATTGTGATACTTAATTATTTGTGTGATACACAAAATGATTATACATTAAAACATATTTAATATTTAATTAAATATATTCTCTTGAGAATCTTATGTTTTTCTATAATATACGAAAAAACTTACGTCAAGGCAAAACATATACTACTTGGAGCCGCATTGACAACAACAAAACCAAGAATCGCACGAATATAAATAAGCGCTATCATTTAAATTTATTAAAAATAACGAATAAAATAAAAACAAACAATCAAAAACAACAATAATAAGATGTGAAATAATATAAGAATCAATGGAAGAAAATAAACAACCTAAAAGAGATACAGAACTTCAAGAAGAAATGAAAATTAAAAATCGCGCCATTCCATATATAAGAAATAACATTTTGCGTTTATAAAGAGAATATTACAAAAACAACAAGTGATGTAAATACCATGCGGAGTGTTGAGTTAATTGAACTCGCACAAGAAATTTTAAAGCGCAATTTCTTGTTCCCTTTTTTTAAAAAAATATTTTTGTTTGAAACTTCAAAGTTTATTTTCTTATTAAGTTTATAATATACATATATGTCTATGTCTGTGGTCGTCCAAAGAACCCAAAACCATCGCCAATTGTGTTTATGTATCATATACGTTGATATACAAAGGAACTATATAACATTAATAGTAATAATCAAGGTTGTTATTGTTTAGCGTAGAAGAGAAGTCAAAGAATTATTTATGAAGAATTTTTAATGTCTCATATGTATGTGGATGTAAAAAACTATAAACCATGCGAATTATATTTTTTTATGTTTGTAACGTCTCGATTCTCATAAGAATGGTTGTAATGAATCAGAGATTATTAATCGGGTGCTTTTTGCATATTTAACTACCGAAATGTGGCATTTAAAATTTTAACCTATAACTTGGTATTTAATATGGAATTTCTATACATACTTTTTCAATTACTGAAAATTCTCAGTAATCATTAAACGCCAATTATAATCCTGAAGGTTTAATTATACATAGTTAAGTTATCAATTATATTTAATTTGTAATGTATGTACTCGTAAATCAAATATTTCTTCGTGACAAAATTTGTCTCCACAACTATTGAGATATCGAGTATTTTTAAAGAAATTATTACGTCATGAAATGGAATTTCCTAAATCTTGTTTTGTTTATTTTTTAATAAAACTTGAACAAAATTTCCATTTATTTTAAAAATTTTGCTGTATTGTTTCTATAACTCATTTTCTTTGGTTAATGATTCACCAAAGAACATATCAGGAGCATTACTTACATATAGAAGTTTTAAAGAACAGATGCAGTTTAGTGCAACAAAAACATATGTAAGCTCAAGGTGTAGTCTATACGCTTGTTTACATGTTTTCAATATCAAATGGAAAAATTTTGCTTGAAATGAAATATAAATTGTAACTTATTTCCTTTCAAGAAAACTAGTTTTCTATCAAGGAAAGAAAACATGATTTTGGTTATTTGTACATATTGAGCTTATTTAAAGAAATCATTTGATAATTTTTGAGGTACGATTAAATAACTTTTTCTTGTAGAATCTAAAATTTTTTTTAACGGTTTTTACAGGCCATTGTTGGCCGTACCGTGTCAACAATCTGACTCCATCGGTTTTGATTCCGAGCTCTTCATACTGTTGTAAACAATAAGATGCTAGATCGTTCTTTACGCCGTGGAGCCATCGTCGCCAAATACACTTCGCCTAACGTAAAGTGGCTCTCTCTTTAAAACTTGTTGTTTCATTCGGTTTGGATCAGCATGCAGAACGTGACCGAGCTAGTTTACTCGCTGTCCTTCTGGTTTCATGCATATTATCAGGGATTTGAATTAAATTCCTGATCTCGTGTTCGAAAAGACGCATAATTCTTCTCTCGAATGTTAGAAGCACACTTGCGTAATCATCTGTCAAAGTCCAACTTCCTCATCGATACGTGACTACGGGTCTGACAGCATTTGTCCAAGATGTTTTCATTAATCAAGAACGAAAGTTAAAGGTTCGAAATTTTGTACAATTTCAGCTTAACTGCATTTGCAAAATTTTTTGATAAGCTTACCATTTTAAGCCAAACCGTTTTATTTATAAAAAACGCCACTTATACTAATTATTATTATTAATAACTGGTGTTGTGGATGCAAACTGAAATAGTGCTATAAATATTTTGAATGATATTACTTTGACTGTTTCCCAAATATTTCAAGGCAATAAGCCTGCGTATTAAACTTATCACTGTTATTCCTTATTTGTTATAGATTGCACTACACTATATCAATAAAAAATCATATATTTTCCATCATTATATAAATTCTTATATGCATTCTTTCCAGTTTTATTATGTTGGAAGCAGGAAAGTAGAGTGTTCTTCCAACATAATAAAACCCTACAACTGAATACCATATGTCCAGATGGGCTTAAGTATTATTTTGTTCAGCAAGAGCTTACAGTCTAGGCTTAATTTTAAGTTTATTCCAATTAACCAATTTAGTTTAATGCATTTTAATTTGATTTGTTGACGTTTAGCTTCAATGTGTGTTTTCAACGTGAGTCTTCTACTAAATGTACTCCAAGATATTTAACACTTTTGTGTTGTGAGAGAATGATGTAATTTAGTCTCACAATTGGAGAAGTGAACTAACGGAGTGTGAATGGAATGTTCGCAAACTTACGGTCTTTGGCCTTAATTGTCTAAATTTTCCCGTCAATTTCTCGTTTCTTTTGCAGGATCGCAGTTGCAGTATCAACCGCGTATGAAGAGACTTTAACGCAATTTGGTGTTAGATATAGGTTTGATGTATATATCAAGAACAAAGCCTTAAGGTACTCCTGCATGGATATCATATAAATCTGTGAATGCAGTATTATAAATGCAGAATTATATATTATTTCACCAAAAATTTCCTATTGAGCAAATAATTTTCCATAATTTGCCCGGTTTTGTAATCATTATGATGATTGAAGTTTCTTGTTAGTGACCTGTTTTCATTATAGCGTTGAATATTTAAGTTATTAATTTTATTCATTTGTCTGGTTGATTTGACAGCTTTTTTTCCACTTATCGGATCATGTCCGGGTGTCTTTTTTATATCGAATTTGTCCTTGATCGTTGGTTTGACATCGATTTACTTGTATTTGATTGGCTTACTTTCAAACGTTTATTTATTTAAATTCATTAGAATTCCTTGACTTCCAACGTGCTCGTTAGGTTTAAACACTTTATTATAGTGTTAAGCAAATAAATTTGTTGGCCGTTTAAGCTTACGTGTGGCTTTTCATAATGAGAAATCCGTTGCTTCAGTATAGCTGTGAGAACCTTAAGATAATTTCAACTCTTCGTCATGTTCTTTTACCAAAGCGACTTTCAGGGTTTTAATTGCTTTATTTAATAGAAGGTGACCTGTGGAGTTGCCATTGTCTGCGTATTGAACTTTTCGTCATTAGTATAGTTTTTTTCATTAGTATAGTTGTAGTACTCTTAGCAGCTTGTTGTAGAATAGTATAGTTAGTTGTTTTTCTGCTACATCAATTTTAGGTTTTGTCCTTAAAGAAATAGTTAATGAACACTTCCAGGTTATTGTAGACTTAAATACCAATTAGTATCTTAATTCGTCTGGAATCTAGATCGCGCTAGTTGTAGAACTTGTGTGTTAAGATTTATCAATTTGTCCTAAGTATACCCTTTATTATACAAAAGTCGTCTAGCAAATCAGGAATTTTTTGCCTTTCAGTTGGCCAGTAGGTTGGATGGCCGGTAGATATTAACCGATCATGTAGCGCAGTGGTTAGAACACTGCGGAATGGAGCGGGAGGTACCGGGTTCTAATCCCGATAGGGGCAGGATGCGAAAAGGGATTTTCACCATCGATCGTCAGGGGCGGTGCGATCGGTGGTGAGAATGATCTCATCTGAGACCCAGTTGAGGCTAAAATCCGTGTATCGTCCGATCTTCCATGTCAGTACTATAGGCTGGCATGTAGCTATGCAATGTCCAGATGGTTTCTACGTAAAATCGGACATATAGCCGGAACGTACAGTAATATGGGAAGTCACAATGGGCCATTAAAGTCTGAGTGATAGGCAACACTACAAAAAAAAAGATATTAATCTCGAACCCTATTGAATATGGTTGGCGTTGTATTCACCTCCTACTATGAACTTATGTTGTTCGCTCTTTATTGAATGTCTCGGTGGGCAGTAAACCGCAGATATGCATTTCCGCAGATATGATTAATATATTCTTCCCTATATATGTTTGGATTTCATTTTGGCTTATCCTAGTTTTGGTAATGTCATAGATGGTGTGTTCTGAAATCTTGAGGTAACTCATATTTTAAAGTGAGTTTCATAAATCAGCATAATACCGATATCGTTTTCAATAAGAATGTTTTGTACTTTTAGTTTATGTTGCTCTAACCCATCTGCGTTCCATACAACTAACCTAATTGCATTCATTTTTGGTTTCTGATAAGAAGTTGAATGTGAACTATTTTTTTGGAGCATAAGACTAATATTAGTCCACTTCATCTGCATAAATTTGTTCATTGATTCATTGAGATAAATGATCATGTTATAAATACCATAGTTTGTGCTAACATTGAAAGAATTGCTTTTGACAGCTTCTGTGTAAGATAGTTTAGGATTAATGAATGGTAGGAGAAAATTTTTTTTCACTGGTTTGATTTTTATAAATGTGGTTTAGCGTTTGCTGTTCAACTTTTTGTCATGTGGTCATTTTGTTAGTTTATTCCTTGTAAACTAAACAACCTCTTTAGTTTGTAGTTTGATTTTCTCCACACTTGCTACATTTTTTAGACTTATGGATTTTTTATCCAGCTCACATTTGCCGGTTTATGTAGGTTGCCACATAATTTACAATAATCTTGTGAATGGCCATATTCTTGGCAGTTGGTACATTGCAAAACTGATTTACGAATTTTCTATACAATCAACATCTAATATTGTACAATAGATCGGGTGATGGCCCATAGATTTTATTGGCTCTGGTTCCGATTCAACTTTAAACAAAGGTTGTGGTTTTCTCTCGCGATTTATTATATTAATCACGCTTTTCATAGTTTTGAGCTCTTCGTTGATTTCGCACAGTGGATTCGATCGCTTTTATCACAACGGTGATTCCTTTCGCACTATTGTGAGATAAAATACGAGCAAATCAAAAATAAATTTTTTGATTATTAGCAAACTATTATTTATTATTTATATCAATTATTTCTCTGATGTCATTTTTATCTAACTTTGGTTTGATTTTCAATTATTTCGATCAAAGTAATGTATCGTTTAAAAATTGATAGATAAAATCTGGTTTTTAGTTTGATGAATATGACCTAAACGGTTCAAATTAAAATGCGAATGAAATTGTTGATCTTAGTTTTATGTTATATGATTAGTTTTCAATTATATGATTTATAGTTAGCTTACAATAATTAAAATATCTTATTTTAAGCAACAGTCATCAATTATTCTAGCAAAATCATAAAAAACATATCACGTAATTCCTAAAACTGAAATATATAATAATTATTTCGAACCGACAAAACGAGATTATATTGGATATGTGCAGATGCTTGAATCATAATATCATCCAACTGTTAATAACGCAACTTAAATAACATATATAAATTAATATGGAATGTGTTACAATTTACGAAGCACCAAAATCATCATTTTATTTAAAAATAAAATCAACAGTTAAATCGAAAAATGTATCTTCTTTAATCAAAAGTGGAAATAACCAGTACAAAACTCTACGTCGTTTTTAATTTCTTTATATACAATACAAACTTGTACAGCATCTTACTAATTAAGAGACTCAAAAACTATGTATATATAGATACGATACCATACAATACAGAAAAATTTCTAATGCAATTAATCATTACTTAAAATTTCTTCTTCATTTATGTATGTATGTGTATGTGTAGATTCTAAACAATATGAATTCTTCTTCATAAATATTTGTTGTGTTGCTTAACAAAAAACGATCGTTTGGTCGGTCAACGCTCTTGATTTACACAAAACAAAAGCTTAGTGGAAGATAAACGCGAGCAACATTACTACTATCCAAACAGAAATTATATCATGCTGTATATAAAGAAAATGTTTCAATTTAAAGAAATTTGGATTATTGTTGTTGTTTAGAAAAGAATTTATCATTCTTTCTCATCAAAATGAAACCATCAAAAAGTTTTGTAATCATTTTCTCGCTGTTTTATTATACATATATATGTTTATCGAATATGTAATGATCAGACCAATAAAAATATAATTTTGTCCGGTTTTCCCGCCAAATTTTGTTTTATTTGTTACAAGAACAACAATATACATTAACAAGAAGTATTATAAGTAATCATCAAATTTTTTTATGGTTTATGTTTTCGATGGAGAATTGAGGAAATGGAATTGTTGGATTTTTGTTATTCGATAGGATAGTTATCTTATATATACGAGTATGTAATATTATGTCGAAATAACAGTTGTTGAGAAAGTGTGTGAATTTTTTGATTTTTATAAGATTATTGCACGTTTTTATTTTTCGTGAAGTCTAGCAGTTTTTACAATAGGAGACAAACATATATTTAATTATGCTTTCGTATAGATTATGTTTTATGATCGTAATAGTATTAAACTCGGGTTTAAAACGCTTTCTCAATATAGTTTTAAATTCTTCTAACTATAATATGCGTTTTTCTATCACTTCAATTTAAAAGCTAAGTAGTTTATAAATAATATTACTGTGCCATACCATAAATCGAAAATGTACATCGATATATGGAGACCGATTTAAGTAGACCACCTGCACGAAGCATCGACAACCTGCACGCCCTATAAAAGTACTTTTAAGAATATCTTAAACAATTCAAGAGATGATTCATTCAATTAAATCTGCTTAATTGTAACTTATCTCTAATTTCATCAGCTAACATTTTATGATCCGCGTCAGATTCATAAACAAAGTATCAACTAATTATTAATTTATCATAGTTAAAAATTATTAATTACTGTACTTATCCACATTTGTTATTGTTTATGTATAATGTCAAAATAATTACAATTCAAAATTATATCTTTCATAGTTAGTACAAATTCTCATATTTCGATGTTTAATTAATTTTGATATTATAAAAATCTGAAATGTTACCGGAAGTTACTTTTGATGAAAAAATTGTAAAAATCTACCATTGCAAATAAATGGTGTTGTAAAAACTTATCGGAAAATTCTCCGGGATAACGATAGGTACAAAGTTAAGACCAACATTACGACTGAAAAATTCGATTCAGTTCAAAGGTTCTATATCTAGTTTCACATCAGATTTCATATTTTCCATAAAAATATAGATGGTAACTCTGCATTTTAGCGATAAATCTGGCAGATAAATCCGGTTTAACCATAGTTGAATCGTCAATTTTTAATTGCTTATAAAAATCGTGATATATTCCATTTATCACGGTTATCACGAAAGTAGTGCAATAAGATTCTTTTTCTTTTGTGTATTTATTACCACTGGGCCTCGATTCAATTTTGTTAAATGTTAATTATCGATCTTATTAAATCCGCGTGTTGGAATATTGATTTCTTTGAATGTTTTGTACCACTTAACTCTTACCATTTAAATTGATCACCATCAATATTTCTATTACACCACATACATTTGGTTTTGATAAAATTGGACAAAATCAAATATTTTGTTTTGTCCCACAAACACATCACTGTAAAATATTTCGTGGTGTACACCTCGTGACATATGTAGCAAAACGGTCTATTTTAAACACATTTGTAACTGCCATTTGTAAAAAAAACATATATTTTTTTCAACTTTTACAGGCCATTGGATGCCCGTACCGTGTCAACAGTCTGACTCCACCGGTTTCGATTACGAGTCAGTTTTTCTTACTGTTTCAAGCAACCAGATGTCAGATCGCTCACTACGCCGTGAGGTTATCATCTCTGACATCAACCTCTTCGCCTATCGAAAGGCGGCTCTTCCTTCAAAATTCGCTGTGTCATTCGATTCGGATCAGCACGCAGAACGTGGACGAACCAGCGTACACGCTGTCCTTTAATTTCATGCACAATATCAGGAATTTTCATTGAATTCTTGATCTCTTGATTAAAAATAACTCGGTATGTGCCATCAACGTCGGGTTTTGGGCCATATTATATCAAATGCATAATTCTTATCCCGAATGTTAGAAGCCATCTTTCGTATACTCATCCCTCAAGTTCCAACTCTGACATTCAGACATGACAACGGGTGTGATCAACACTCTTTACAATTTCAGTTTATCCGTATATTTGCAACATATTTTGATTTCAGAAGAAGGATGTAGAGGATATAAAGCTCGATTGCCATCGGTAAGGTGAACCTTGATATCCTCTCCCACACTATTATCGTAAGTAATGAGAGATCCAAGATACTTGAATCTCATCATTGCTTCAAACGAGTGGCTACCACTAGAGAAATCAATTGCGTCTTAGTCTCTAAAACCAGAGATCGGATATTTGGGTTTGGACTCGTTAATTTTGAAACCAACGGAAACTGAACACTGTTCCAGTGGATCAAGTATCTCTTTCACTTCGTTGTCATTTAAACCAATCACAAAGATTCATCTGCATATGCAAGAAGTTGATTGGATTGTCGGAATAATATATTGTTTTGAGGTATTTCACTTTTACGAAGCATGTATTTTAATATGAGATTAAAAAGTATGTGGGTAGGGGCATCCATGTTTCGTAAATATTTCGAACGAAACGTACGACCCTTAGAAAACTGTATCCAAAGCTTGTCGGTTTGACGGTCTTATCACAATTGTTTAACATACTAGTCGTATAATCAAATACAATTAAATATAAAAAACGAGATTTAACACTCATTTTGGAGCACTCGACTATTAAGTATACTCGTGTGTAGGTGGAATAAACATTGGGTGGTATTCAGATTTTTAACAGTTCATAACAAACGAACCTTTCAAAAATAAATATAATAATTATTAAATTTGACTTATGGAAGTCAGGTAATCAATCAACTTGTTAGCTTTTTTGTAATTAATACCACATCCTTACAGCATAAAAATTGCACCTTTTATATATAAAGTAAGCTGTGTGTGCGGTCGTATAACAAATTTAATATCGTGATATCACATTTATAATAAATTTCAATTTTCCCTTCAACTATTCGAAAAAAATAACATTTAATTTTCTTCTACATGTAACATAACACATTATGTATATATATATGAGCATAAAGCCAAAATGCATATAATCCAAATAAAATATAAAAACTATAGAGAATGATGGTAACATAAGAATCTAAGTGAATAAACCAACTGAAAAATTCAACGACCCTAAAAGGTCGTTCAACTGTCTTGTTGTTATTTTGGAAATTCCTTTTCTCTCAGTCCCAGACGGCGTGTATATATGTATGTATATCAAACATATATGGTATAACGAAAAAAAAAATTCGAGGGTATTTTATGTATGCGTTGTTTAATGCCATATGCAAAGATAAATTGTCGCCATATTACATCCGTGTATTAAATTCATTTGTCAAGGGTGATTGGATATTGAATAAAGTACAACATTTAGTTATTTATAGAAGTAACACACTATTAAAGGTATAGTAGCTAGCTGCTGCATGCATTTTCTAAGGTCATTGACATGGCTGTACACAAGTTTATTATGATGAAATGGAAAATTGGTAATTTTAGACCTTCTTGTTAATGTGTATATTTATTTGGGATATGTATGTATAAAGACAGATATATATGTTGATTGCAATGTGCACTTATATAATGAGGGGTGAAAACTATGTATATAATAGTTTTATTTTTATTTTCAATAAACAACAAAATAAAAATCGAACAGACTGTTGTAGGTATATTCGGATAAGTGTAATTATTGATCAATATAATTTGATCGGGTCCGGTAGGAGACTGGGATTTTAATGCGGTCTTGTTAACAATAAATTAGGGTTCGTTTTATATGGTATTATTTTATTTATTATCGATCACCACTAGCGCATTATTTACTTAGTAACTATTGATTGTATTCTCTTTTAACACGAGTGTCTATAGTCACGTAGCAACGAAATCACTGTTTTCTTTGCATCAATTTGCTCCAAACAAAATAAATACAATATTATTTCTTACTATATGACAAAAATATCGCGCGCAGTCGGTATAAGCGCGCGTGTCTATACAAAATGTTAAATATTGCTAGAAAATCCTGAAATTTTTGGTGTAAAACTCTAAACAACATATTTAAAACAAAAATGTTTCACCAATTCATCAAAATTCGAAACAAAAAACCTAAATCTCTGTTTTATAACACACGCGTGTACAAATACGTTCCCACGTTATAGAGTAAGCAGTAAGCCAGCAAAAATTTATCTTTGTCTAGACAACTTTCATTTTTTATTTATTTATTTATTTGATTTAGATATGTTTTGGTGTTTAAAGTCTTATAATTGTTAAAAATTGATCTATATTACAATAAAAACACCCAATCTAAAAATAACCGCAAGAACAGAATCTGCAATAACATTCAGATCTCTGAAATATCAACTCGATCGACAAAATATTCCATATCGCTTTATAGTACAGGAAATAATCACAACTTGTAACTTTTAGTTGTTGTCTTTAAAAAAAGTTAATACAATTATTCAATTGACTTGAAAAACTTGTTTCTAATCGGAATTATATTATATTATTCAATTCTACGAAATAAATAATCAAATATTCAACAAAAAAATAAGAAAATATTTTTTGTTCGATACGGTCTACACTTTGATTATAATTTCACAAATAGATTCTTGATGAACCTGTTAGATAATGTATTTTATAGGCCAATTGGTGATGATGTGCCATGAGTTGTGTATGTGATTTTTCACGTGGATTATTTGTATTAAACGTGATAATTTATTTGGTTTGAATTATTGTGAGGATTGCATTTGATCTTAGTAATCTATTGCATATCTTAATTATTATCAACTACTTTATAGATAAATTGTAATATTGTTTTATAACTATGACTGATATATTGTGTGGCAGCTTATGCGAGTGTCAAGATTATACGATCAACATACTCGTAGTATATTGCTATTATTATAATGAAATAATGACAACTATCTACTACTAACTATGACTTGACAATAATATTAAACTTGTTTTTCTCCATTAGGTTTACTGAAAAAAACGAATTGTCTTAAGTGTCAAATAAAATTATAATTTGATATATGAGGGAATTCATGAGGGTGAAAATATTATTAAAACACTTAAGGTTTCCTCCTTCAATTGAAAAAGTAAACTTTCATTAAACTTTTTGAAGTTAATCAACTCACCAGAGTTTCTTTAATCTATATGGAACTACAAAAATCGCAAAATGGTTGTTCGTCTAATGCAACCATCCGAGATATTTTTTGTCTTGTCACTCAGGCCCATTGTAGCATCCTTTCCCAGACGTACACTCTCAGTCCCGATCTGTTTGTTCTTCTACTGAAGTCCAAGATACCTGATATCCTCAAGGTCGTAAGTTGATCTTCAAATAGGAATTGTGATCCAAAGCACCAAAAGTGCTCAACAGTATCTTCTTCTCCTTCCCCACACGGTTCGCAGTTTAAGATTTCAAGTTTTCATTTGAAACGTATGTTTATCCAGGGAGCAAATCCCCGTGAGAGTACCCAGCAAAATACTTAAAGTATCTCTATCATAATTTAAGAAGGACTGGAATTTATGCTGATCTATTAATCATAAGAAGATTTTGGACAGTCAACAAGATATGAAACTATCCCATCCAATATACATATATTGGTCGATAAATTAGCCTTGCTTTGATGTCCATGTGATTGGGTATTCACTGAAGTCTTACTTCATTCAGTCTGCCTAGTTGATTTAAGGCAATTATCGTCTCCAAAACAAGTTTCGATGAAATAGTTTTGAAAACAATCGCCTTTAGAGTCGTCTGGCTGTCAAAAAGGATACAGATATGATGATCTGTGCAATTCATTTCGATCGCAAAAAGTTTTGCTTTCAAAATAACAGTAATTTCTGCCTGAAAGACAGTAACTTACCTACCAAGGGAGATAGGTAATTCTTTTTCACGTAAAAATGCATAACCTGTAAAAATTACATTGTTATGTAATATTCAATTTTGTACACCGCAAATTTACAAGTAAATTCATATACCTGTTTACATGAACAAATTTGTAATTTTCCATGATATAAAATTATTAACAAGAAATTGTTTGTAATAAAAAATAATTATTTAAATTAAATACTATAAGTCATAAATTTGCTAGAAAGACCTGTGATATTTAAGTTTCAAAACTTATAATTTTGCAGGAAGTTTGCAGATTTATGCTTAAAAGAATGTAATTTAGCAATGAACCCTGTAATATTGAAAACTATTGCTTAAATTTAATAATTCACTCCTTAAAACAGATTTTGCATGAATATAGAGACATGGAGCTTCCACAATGTCCAGCCAAACGAGTCTTTGTAGGTAGTTCAGACATTTATCTCCGATCACGCTTATTATTCTAGGCCGTAGATATTTCCGACAATTTAAATGGTCACCCTATATAAAAGTTTTAGAAAAATATCTCCAAATTTCTAACAGTAGTTGAAAACGTAATGAGTGACCCATTAAGATGAATAGAAGGAAAAGAAACGGTATCCTACGATTTTTTGTATAAATAATAATAGATTGCGATTTTCTAGCCCATTGGAATTGCACGAGCCCATTGGAAACCGTCGCCTTGTTGACAAGAGAAATATTACTAACAATAGAATGCCTACTGTTTCTATAAATTTAGACTTCATCAGCGAAAATGAGAAACAAACAATGGTGAAACGAGGATTCTATGTCATTAATGTACATAGAAAAGAAACTGAAATAACTGGAAGAAAATTAGAAAAACAACTATCAAAAAAACTCTCTGTGAACGATCTGATAAATAATTTATAACTAATCGAGCAGCCGAAAGAGAAAACTGAAATTCTGCGATTAGCTTGGAATAAAGAATCAAAAGCCTTTGAAAAATCTAACAAAGTGAGAGAAGTCAATTTTGTGTTTTCCATACTATACCGATTTGGTTTAAGATTCTATACTTATAAAAGTTTTAAACACTTAGTCTGTTTAAATTTAGTAAGATACAGTTGTAACTTTCATGATACTTAAAATTAATTTTATGTACTGAGACGAAGTAGACTCTAAAATATTGGTAGATTAATTTTCCTATAAAATTAAATACTAACATCATGGTTATGATCACGTTAACTGTATATACATACAATAAATTAACGCACAAATCAGAAAAAGCGAAGAAGCATAAATGATACCACATGCTTCAATTTTTATATATTGTAATATTGAAATACTTTAACTTATATAAGGAATTGTTGTACACATATGTAAAAAATATATACGAACATATATTTCAAGGTGGATTCGAATACATTGACCTTAAATATAAAGTGCTAAAGACAAATCATCCAAATATGTTTTTAAATCCTTCCATTTCCCAGATGTCGTTTAGTTATACACAACATATGTCGCAGTTTTAGATCCGGGAACTTATATTCATCTTCATATAAATTAATGATCATATATGTACTGTTTTCAAGATCGATGTCATTGCGTGTTGGTGATAATTATTGAATAAATAATACATATTATAGATACGTATATTATTTAGGAAGTTTACTAGTCATTTTGCGTTTATTGACATACAACTGTGACCTTTGTTCACTTCCGGATTGAATGGTATTTGACATACCCAGATTCAGTGTCGATATATTATACAATTGATATAGTTTGTAACACCTATAAAAATACCTTAAGATCTAAAATCTCATCTTTATACTATGGCAATGCTTTTTTAAAATAATATCATTACGGTCGCAGAGATATATATTGTAGGTACATACGAGTATATACAAGAAAAAAAATTGATTGCGCGATTATTTTAACCATAAAATAGTGTTTCACTACACGCAGTAATAAAATTTTATTTAGAAGGCGTTTGAACTTATTCAAGGACAATTAACACGACTAGACGCGCAAAATAAAATGTTAGAAAATTAATTTATCATTTGAATAATATGGTTTGGTAGAACTTTTATTACGTATGTCCCCGTAAACGTTAAACGTATTTGTCAGGTTGAAATGGTGGGTCAAGAAAGTTTAGTGTTGTAAAATAATAATGTGGTTGGTTACCATACGGAAGTTTTGTAATCGGGCCCGTTTTCTTTTTTTGTAATCAATTTTGTATAACCGATCACACTCTACGCTCCTGCGATACTATATTACTATACAGCATTAGAATATTAGAAGTATTTGTATAAATTGTATCTGCCAAGTTTAAATGTATATATATATATATATATATATATATATATATATATATATATATATATATATATATATATATATATATATATATATATAATATAAATAATACTAACGTATGTATTATCATCTGTCTAGCCAAACGAAATCTAATAATTCTTATTATTTTATTATAACCGATTTGACGAAAGAGAGGATGTCTTTCGAATAAATTTCAAAACTTCGGTTGTTGCTTTCTTGCAATTTTTAAGCCAAATTTTTTCGGTTGTTGTTACCATACGGAAGTTTTGTAATCGGGCCCGTTTTCTTTTTTTGTAATCAATTTTGTATAACCGATCACACTCTACGCTCCTGCGATACTATATTACTATACAGCATTAGAATATTAGAAGTATTTGTATAAATTGTATCTGCCAAGTTTAAATGTATATATATATATATATATATATATATATATATATATATATATATATATATATATATATATATATATATATAATATAAATAATACTAACGTATGTATTATCATCTGTCTAGCCAAACGAAATCTAATAATTCTTATTATTTTATTATAACCGATTTGACGAAAGAGAGGATGTCTTTCGAATAAATTTCAAAACTTCGGTTGTTGCTTTCTTGCAATTTTTAAGGCATGTACACAAAAAGGATGAATCATTAATTAAGAAGAATTTTCGATGATATAAGAAAAGCTAAACCTTAAAAAACAGATTGAATTGTTTGGCGAGACCAGTTTTTATTGTTGTTGTTTCTATACACAATTTGTATAGTCAATAATTTTTTATGTTGCTGTTGGTTTCGGAAAGATTAGATGATTGAAATTTAATTATTTTTGTTTCGTATCGATATTCAAGGATTATGTAGTTTATTGATCTCTCGTGCTCACAGGAAATTGTTATGTTGACCAATATCATTTTATTTTTAGGTTTGAGAATGATTAAAATTTTGCTTTGGTTTTGATGGTCGTTAGTATAATGAAAACGAAACAAATCATGTGATGCATGTATGATTTGGTAGTATGGAATGTATGCGGTTTTCGATGAATTATAGATTTTTATGGCGTTTTTTGTACTATGTAAATTAAATTATTTATCACGAGTTACGTCCTTCGCTTAAATTGTGTTTAAATTATCTATAGAATAATTTGCATATCTTGGTTCGGAAGTATAAGTAATTAAAATTTAGGTTGTGTTTTCAATCTGATGTTATGTATCTTGTAATAACCAGGATGCAAATTTAAAATAACTAGTAGGTTGACGTAGTTGGTAATTTTTTGTGAACAGTTTTTGCTAACGACTGCTCTGTTTTAACATCTGGTCATACAAGCTTCAAAGTTTATCCATTCGAATTGTTTTAAAAAGTGTACTATAGCACGTTAAATCATTCAACAACATATATATGATATACGTATGTGGAATAGTAGAACTTCCTCAAAGAAGTTCGAATTGGGGTATATATTTTAGAATACACAAAAAATGTTTTTTTAAAAGTATTTTGTTGATCAATTATCTTCGAAAGTGTTGAACAATTAATTTAGTACATAATAAATTAATTTTATATTAAGACAGTCACTTGTTCAACAGATTTGAATTACTATGACCATTTTACATAAAAATAGATGTATTGATATGTCCAGATTCGTTAATTATGATGCTGAGATTTGTCAGCCAACACAATAAATAAATTAAAAACAGCAAACGTATTAAAATTTAAAAATTAAGTAATATATTATTTTTGTTTTTTTCAAAATTTGCTACTCTTTACTATTTAAATTATAAATAACATATTTGATTATGTGTCTTACCCATTAAAAATACGACAATTTTCTCAAGCGCGTTGCTTTAAAGTTGTCAACGTACTTATTGTGTTTGGCTGACAAGTTCTTTCAGTAGGTTAATTTGATAAAAATAGTTTTAATTATACGAATAAACTCTCAACCGTAATTAAGATCAACAGACTTCAATATATCATTGCTACTACATAGCAAAAATACGTCTGTTGGTGATCGACAAACTCAAATTGCGGATAAATGCAAACCCATTTTCATAAGAATCAATTATATTTAAATAAATTCAAACGCTTACTTACATATTTATCGTTTTTGAATTCTTATTTTTAAGTTATTTAAACGAAACCGAATGCAATATTTAATCATTCATCCTTAAATGATCCTTAGTCTAATGTGAAGCTACATAGTCCATTTCGTTAAATTACGTTTTAATTATTTTATTTATTACACATAAAATCGTGCAATTCTTGTTTACCAAAAATTCACAGTAAACCTTTGCATAGTACGCAAAATCGGTCATTAACCATAAGGCCTTCAATTACCAAAAAAAAACTGTTTGTCATACTTTTCCACCTCTATAATACCTATCGTATATTGCATCATTTTCTCTTTGTTCCACTATTCTAAACAATAACCAAATAAAAATATTTCTAGAAATTCGAAAAGGTTCATAAACTTTTATTAAGTTGTTACCCTAATATAGTTAATTGCCTATATCGTCCATAAACTTCATCATACAACAATTACTACTTAAGGCACATTGATTGCATCATTAAAATGCTCAAACATATTCTAAATTTATTTTCCCACTAAAAATATTATTACACGTGCTTTTACACTTCATCGCTTTTGTATAAGAAACTAAGAAGCAATGTACTTAAATTTATGTATTCGTAACTATTTATAAAGAGTAATATTTTATTTATTATTTTTGCCAAAAAAACCAAGGAGAAAAAATTATTAATTTTCTTAATTTATTTACGAAAAAAAAAGAAAAAACATTTCAAAGCCAAAATAAATAAAGTTCATTCATATTTTACCTTGAAATAGTCTTCCCCCCGCACATTTAATAGAAATAGAATTTTTTCTACATTATATTCTAATTTGAAAGCACTTTTTATTACTTACACGATAACTAGCACTCAATATTTGGCTTTTTTCTATTGTTCATAACAAAAAAAAAAAAATTATATGTATTTGATGCGTGATAATCGCGGGATGCACGTTATTCGCATTTATCTTTATATTTAATCGGGCATAATATTATGTTCGCATACAAAATATTTGTCCTACTACTCTTTATATACTCGCGTTATTATAAACGATGTAATTTTTTTATGCTAAATATCCGGTCCAATATGTATAGTATAAAAAATATTCCCGCCAAATTCTACATAGCTTAAATAAATCGCCAAAATAAAACAAACAAATAAGCGCGAGGAGAGGTAAAAAGCCACACACCACAATAAAAGTTAGTAAGTTAGTTTTGGTAATTCGTAGAAAACCAAAAAAGAATTGTGTGTATTCTATATAAAATATATATATATATATACGTCAATGAACTCGCGATGAATGACTTCATACGCGCGGCTGTATATAAATTTGGCATTGAAATATTAGGTGGTCTTGAATATAGTGTCTTATGTACAAGTACACGTTGGTATGATTATTTTTCTGGTCGTTTGTTATCTATATACTAGATATAAGCGGTTTATATACATATACATATATGTGATGATCATATTACCAAAAGGCAATGCGCGAAATGAATACAACAAAATTTTTTAATTTTTTGGCGGCTCTCACTTTCAATTTCGAAAATTAAATAAATAAAAGTAATTTATGTAATTTAAATAAATAAATAAAAAAAAAGTAAAAATTAAGACCCTCGAAAACGAAAGTTGACATTAAATCTACGACACTCTGAATGTCATGTCAATGAAATTGTATTGGCAATAATTTCGGTTCAATGAAATGGACCACATAAATGGTACACAAGTACATTATAACTTTTTTTGCAAGGTTGATTTAAAAAACTTAAATATACTTGCGAGCGGTTACTAAACTCTTTACCAAAATTAAAAAGTTTAAAAACCTACAAATACTTGGAAGTTTGAATGTACATAACACGCGATTTGTTTTTTGTTATATTTGGTGCGGTGGTAATGTACTCCTTCTTAATTATAATTTACTTTTCGCATTTGTTCTTAGTTATATGTATACACAATCGCGGAAATAATTTATTGTTTTAATTATCTACACTATAGCTTAATATTAAGTTTCGATGGTTTTTTTGTTTAGTTTTTAATAGTATTCAATAGGAATTAATTATATGATGGTTCATAAAATTAGGGATTTTGTGTAGATAACTTATTTATTGATAGTAGAACGTTAATAGTTCCTAAACAATTATTCTAGTAAAACTTTTCGCCAACCGTGCCATCCTCTCCCAAACAATAGGAATCGTGAAACATTTCTTCTCTTCGCCTACACTTTTTACGGTTTGCGTTGATTCAAATTTTCGGAAACTTGATTCAGGTAACCATTTTGGGTAGGCTGCAAAATATGAAGTTGTACCATCGCAGACCACCAAAGTGATAATCGAAATCTCTTTTAGAGCGGGCTCAGATTCTACAAAAGTGGAAGCTGAATCCAAACTGGCCACTTTATAAGCCAATACATTTTCTTTAATATCCGTGTGACTGGATGTCCAGTGAAGTCCAACTTCATCCAGACTGGCTTGTCGATTCAAGTCAATTACAGACAAAAAAAGGTTCGATGAAACAGTATTAGAGTCAATCTGCCTGGCTGTCACAAAGCATGCGGATACGACGTTAGTGTTAGGGGTAGCCTGTAGTCCACTTTTATGGGAATGTATGGTCAAAAATCTAGGATAATATAAATCTTACGATAAATGTATCTAGGATAGTCACATTATGTTTGTAATTTACTATCTTCGAAATGAATATTGTTGAACTCACGATAAGATCATTTTATTATACGTAAAAATAAAATTAAATTGTTTGTTTATAATGAAGTTCTATTTCATAGAATTGATTATTGTTGTTAACTGGTAAATATTTTGAAGTTTTTAAAATTTTTTAGTAATATTTTCAATTAACAATTTTGCAAGACCCATTTCGCCGAATCATACGGAAAAATAATTTCACTGAAACGTTAAAATAAAATTATTTCTTAGAAAACTTTTCAAAATTTGACTTTTTGCTAGTTGCTTATATAGATAATAGTTGAAAAGTCAATAACGAGGTTACTTTTCTATGATTTTAATTTGTATGATGTAATATATTGTTATGTAATGTATAATTTAATTACATTATAAGATGTGCCCAAGGAAATAATGACTTTAAATCAGATGGTATTTAAAGACACTTTGATTCTTGGTCCGAATAGCTATCGCATCTAACAGACACGGTTTTTTTTTCCTTAATTACATATTTTGAGCATAGGGCGTCAACTGGACTGGGATCTAAATCTATTTGGGAATTTTTCTTTAAGTTCCCCACGTGATTTGTCGCACCGTTCTTCTCCAGGTCATTGCTGGACTTCCTACTTTTCTTTTGCCTTGTGAGTTCCACTCCAATGAAATACTTGTTATGTCACCAGGCTTTTTCATTAGTGTCTGTCCTATCCATCACGCAAAAGTTCTTAATTTGTGATGGTATCCGTCCAGAATTATTTGATTAGCCATGTAAAGCATTTATTCACAAATACCTGATGTGTTCCGGTTGTTTTCTGCGTGTGTTTCCATGTTTAACAGCCGACGATCTTATGAATTATATTGTATGTATATGTATACGGTTCTTGCATTCTTTAAGATTACCTCTCTTTGGAATTGTTATCACTGAAAAAACTAATTGTTCAAATTGATCAAAATTACATTCACATTGAAAAATTTCTTATCAATATACAACCGACAAAGATTCCTATCAATGAGATTTACGAATTTATAACTAGCTAAAACGTTCAACAATATATTATCAATAAGAAAAATGAATTTATCGATTGGAATATTTTATAATTCGATTGCCTTAGTGAATATCAATTTTTGCTCATATCTCTGAAATCATACACTTTACAAAAATGATGTGTGAGCAAAAAGTGTTTACTTTTAATTGCTTAATAAACACAAACACTCAAATAGGTTCTAATGTAAAAAAACCTTACTTTAGCCTTTATCTCCGAAACTAATGAGTTTCAAGGTCATTGAAGATCACCACTAGAGGTCCCCCTCGACTCTTAATAAATTTCATTATAAGTAATTTTCTCCTATCTAGCACCGTTCTCGAGATAAAAGCCCTACATTTATTAGAAAACTCACCCTGTATATACTTTCAGTCGAGTACGTTCAGTGCTAGCGAATTACAATAATGTACGCGAAATATCGGCAATTTTCGCAATTTTCTATTTTCTTATCGATCTAGATTGATGTTCAATTTGATAGCAAACTGATCAGTGAGACCATTAAACAAAAACTGATTAATTTATCATATAGAATACATTTTTATCATACTGATAAAATAATGTTAAGAATAATGTTCATTAAGAATAATAAAAAATTATATTTTTGTTGAAAATATAAATGAAGGTGTAACGGTAATATTTTAATTCGAACTGAAAATAAATTATCAGAATGAAATAATTTTTTCAAAATAACAATAAAAATACTGACAAATAGTTATCAATATTTTTGTCACTAAAATTTGTCATATTGAGTGGTATATTTGGTTCAGTGTAGTCAAGCCTTTGCATTTCTGTGAAATTCTACCACTATTCCACGCTTCATACTGCCGCTTTGTTGTTCCTTAGCATTTTATAGTTGCCGTTAGGGAGCTCTTTATTTTCTTCGCTATCTCTACCATTGTCTTCGAAGGACTCTTTCCATTTATTTAGTTGTTGTCTTTCAGTGGTTAGGACTTGACTAGAAGAGTCATTTATTGGTGTCAAGGGGGTAAATTTTCCAATGACCCGTTTTACACATTGATTTAGTGTGCGCATATTTCTATTTGCTTCTACTTTTTCCTTAGTCTCGAGAATGTTTTCGGTTTACAGTCTTCAATTACTTCTTGCCATATTCTGTATTTGCTTATAGCAACGTCTTCATATTTGTTCACATAAGGTTATTTTTCTTAATTTTTTTGCATTCAATACAATGCTGTGTACTAAGTTTAAAAATCCTTCTGATATATCCTTTCATTTTGGTTAAACACCATAGGATGTGCTAAGCATCATAAATAGTTTTGAATCTTTAGCAGATACATAACAGTAGAAGATTACTTCTCAGAATTAAACGATACTGAAACCAGGCTCAACTCGTCGTTGCTGCATATATGTTCCTGGTTTGTTCTATACGAATCTACTATAAATGCCCCTACATCATCTTCACCAGAACTTGGTAAAAATCTGTTGTAAAATAATTTTTAAAGTTTAAATTCTGATTGCAGAGTCTGATTGCATGGGCTTAATGGTTACTTTGACTATTTCTATAACGCGGGTGGTTCATTTGGAACTATATGTAACTTTCACAGTGAACACAGCCTTAAACAAATAACAAACTTTCAGTGTCAAAACATTTAGTAAAGGCAACATTTTCCTCATTGTGAAGTTCACGAACGAACAATGTTTACAAATAATTAAAATAAGGTACAAAAATTCTGAGCAACTTCGTGTTAATTCTAATTTTTGGTCGTAATTATCGTCCCACTAGACAAGCAATGTATAGTCTAGTGGAAAAATTGGAGTCTTAATATTTGCTGAAGTTTTTTTTTGGTTATAAGGTATATTAATACTTAGGATCTATTTGTATAGACATGATTTACTGGGCCTTACGAAAGTTTAGGTTGACAATTCTTCTGAGGATTATATAGCAATAAAGTAAATTCGTATGATTTAACTTTTTTAAACTTACCGAGTATATTCAAGGTTAATGTTTCGCAAAAGATGTACCAATGTAAACTTTTTAATACAGTTTTGTTTCTCAACATTTTAATTCATGTACAAGCTTAAGAACTTTGATATAAGTGTGTTAAACATCAGTATTCCAGTTAGAATGGAATACACATGTCTATTCTATGTATACATAAATTTGGAATTAAATCTCTTTAATGACTCACTCGATTTATTATTTAATGAAAAAAGTATAGCTATCATTATACCTGTGAAGTATGATTTATGTATACTTGCGATCTGACCTTCTGGTATGGTAAATTATTTATTGAACTCAATTTAGGTGGAACTCGCGAATTATTTATATGAATACGAAGGACATGTTTATATAATCGACTTACTCGGCAACAAACAAAGATTACAACATTTGTAATAAATGTTTTATACAATAAACACCTCGACTTACCCATATTAATGTACATAGTTCGATGATAATAAAGATAATATCGTCCATAAGTCAATGAACTCGGTTGTCGTAATATTTGGCAAAATAACAAATTTATAAATAGCTTTAAGGTTTTTGTGGGGATGGAAAATTTTTATGTCTGATGCAACTTATATTTTTTATTGGGCTATATAGTTATTATTAATTGGATAAGTGCGACAAGTACAATATTTGTAGAAATATATCCAAACATATTTTTTTACTATACCTTATCAATAAAATAATGTGTAAATATTTATAATTATATAAAACTGTTCAATAACAACATGTACCAGATACCCAGAAGATTTTAATCAAAGTAATATGTGTGCGACTAATCTCAAATTTATGTATCTGCAACTTGATCGAATCAGTATATGTTAATACGAGTATATGTAAGATTTCTAAGAAAAGTTAAATTTATCAACCTGAATCACACGATCTCTTATTTAATTGATAAATAATATTTTTCCTGTTAAATTTATAATTTTATTAAAAAATGTATTTGTTTGTTTAATTTTATAGACGATCTCATATTTTCAATTACGAAAATATTTGTTGTTATTTAGATGATATTTTAAAGATCCAGACGCCGACTACCAAATATAAGTTCGAAAAAAGAAATATATTATGAATGTTCATAAATGTTTACACGGCAGGTTGTACTGTTTTGTTGATATTTTTATTTGGCAGACATGTTAACAGGTGTTTCATGCGTTTGCTTAAGACAGATATGATATTTTTATTATTTGCAATATGAAAGAAAAGATGCAACAACTAATTAAATGAAAAGAACATTTTTGCCAGAAAAATATTTTCTTTATCCATTTAAATTCATCATAAGTGAAAGATGTTTTATATTTATGTTCGTGTTATACATAAATTTTCAGCGCGACTCTGGAGTCACTAACCTAAATAAATATTTATCATTTTTCAATTAAATTTAAATAATATAAAATTAAAGCGAGCGACAGACTGTTTTTATATTTTATTTACTTAAGTATATATATATATATATATATATATATATATATATATATATATATATATATATATATATATATATATATATATATATATATATATATATATATATATATATATATATATATAATTTTTTTTTTTTTTTTTTTAATTTTGATTCTTATATATACAGTTTGATCTGTTACATTGTAAGCAGGGGCAATTTTTTATGCTGTATTCGATGTAAAGTTGATGTGATATAAGAAATTTAAATCTAATATAGTGATCAGTTACTTTTACCAAATTAAAATAATACACACACACTATCATTTGGTTAGAGTTTTTCTAGCGCATAGTACTGTATGCATAAAAAAAATTTGTTGAGGTTAATGGTCAAATTACAAGAAAACAATAACAAACATATTGAGAAATAGTATATTAAACAGAGTATATTAAACAGATGTCCAAGAAAATTGATTTTTTTGGATGAAAGAGTGTGTTTATATTATTTTGATTCACATATAATGAATTTTTAATGGGTCAAGTGGCAGCAAAATAAATGATCGTAGTTTGATTTATAATCAAATGATTTACAGTCGTTTATGTTATTTATTGATTAGCATTATTGTAAATTAAAATGGCGAACATTTATGTAAATATTTTAACAAATAAGGCATTTTAAGAATTTAATTGTTGAACTAATTTTAATAATAACAATAAATCAACTTTAAAAATCGTAATTTATGAGTTATGACACGTTATTAATTTATATATTATAAAATTAATTTTTGTCAGATAAAATATAGCAAATCGAGGCAAATTGGGATTAAGATTTAAAACGTGGTTTCACGGACTTCATAGATGCAGGGACCAACGAGATCTATCTTCTGGTTATTAAGTTTTAGTTACCATTTCTTGGCAATTTTTTATTTAGTTGACATGTTTGGAGAACAGAACTACTGATGTTGTGGCGCAAATGACAGGTATCTGAACCATTTAATTAAGTGACAAAACTCTCGCTCACCGTGACATTCATTATACCATAATTTAATTTCATTGACGTCGCTTCAGTAGGTGACTCGTAAGTGACATTCATAACAGGGGTAAAATAGCTGTGCGATCGAATAGATCAAATCCATCTCTTCAGGCGTATGTTACCTGATTTGACGTGCAATTATTATATATATATACTTTCAGTCGAGTACGTTCAATGCTAGCGAATTACAAAACTGTACGCGAATTATCGGCTATTTACGCAAATTTCTATTTTCTTATCGATCTAGATTGATGTTCACTTTGATAGCAAACTGATCAGTTAGAACATTTAAACAAAACTGATTAATTTATCATATAGAATACATTTTTATCATAGTGATAAAATATTGTTAAGAATAATGTTCATTAAGAATAATAAAAAATTATATTTCTGTCGAAAAATATAAATAAAGGTATAACTGTAATATTTTAATTCGAACTGAAAATAAATTATCAGAATGAAATAATTTTTTATAACAATAGAAATACTGACAAATATGTATCAATATTTTTGTCACTAAAATTTGTTATATTGAGTGGTACATTTGGTTCAGTGTTTGCAATTACTTCTGGTGTTCGAGATGGAGATGCGCTGTCCCCGATACGTTTTAATCTCATGTTGCAATACATTCTTTTTAAACGTGAAACACCTCAAATATTATTCCGACAATTCAATCAACTTCTTGCATATGCAGATGATATCTGTGTGATTGGATTAAATGGCAACGGAGTGAAAAAGATACTTGTTCCACTGTGTTCAGCTTCCGTCGATCTCAAAATCAACGAGTCTTAAACCAAATATCTGATCTCTGGTTTTCCAGACCAAAATTGATTTCAGTAGTGGTAACCACACGTTTGAAGGAGTGATGAGATTCAACTATCTTGCATCTCTCATTTTTCATGGTAATAGTGTAGAGAGGATATCAAGGTTCGCTTTGCCACTGGCAGTCGGGCTACATTCACTTCTGAAAACAAAATAAATACAAATAAACTGAAGTTGTACAGAATTATGTGTATGAGATATCGCTCCAAAACGCCACGTTGATGGCACATACCGAGTTCTTTTCAATCACGAGGTCATAAATTTAATGCGAATTCCTGATATCGTGCATGAAATCAAAGGAAGGCGAGTACGGTGGCTCGGTCACGTTCTGCGTGCTGATCTGAACCAAAAGATACTGCGATCTTTAAAAGGAGGGACGACGATGGCTCCGCGGCGAAGAGTGCGATCTGGCGTCTTTTTGCCTTGTGATCGAAACCGATGACCGAACACGGTGTTGACACGGTACGGGCCAATAATGGCCTGTTAAAACCGCTAGAAATAAATATATATGTAAATTAATAATTAACATGGAATGTTACTTGTGAGTTTTGTATAACCACTTGTAACTTACGAGTTTAACAGCGACATGATGAGATCATATTATTTTATTGAAACTTTGTATAGACTTAACCTAATAGTCAATAAAATTTTTATCGAATTTTATAAAAATAGGATAGTAAGCTAAAGCAAGCTTTCTGAGCACAAATGAAAACTATAGTTAAATAAATACACTCAAAAACGCAGAACTGTTAAATTCATTTATCTTATGTCTTAAACATGTGCTGATTTGGCGTTTTAAACGTGCAATTGGCGTGACAAAAGGCTAAACTACAAGTTTTGTTGGTTCAAATATATTATTTTTAATATATAACATAAAGTCAATTTTGACGTCATTTCATGGACAGCAAATAATAAATTCGATCACTTGTCAAATAATTGACTATTTACATATAATTATGTATATAATATTTACTAATGCGGACACAAGTAAACACACGTGTAACCACTTTGCAAATCCCTTGAGTGCCCTTCATTTAAAGTGTATGTTTGTCATACTAATCCACGCATATGAACGGCATATATTTGACTACATTTGGCATGATAAGCGGAAGTAATTGTTTATGTTCGATGTATAGTAGTAATTCATCTCAAAATTGTTACAAGTGTAAATTTTCTGTCTCAAGCACAACATACCATATATGCTTGAGTTTCATTCACAAGATATGTACATAGTTTGTTTTTATTTTCGATGAAAAGCGAAACGACGTAGACGACGAAAGAAAGAATAATTTTAATTATTATTACATAATTTGTCATGTTTTAACATATATTAATTATTTTATATTTATATTTTTCTCTTGTTTCGTTGAACAAAAATCAAATTAAAAGTAAGGGAGAACTCGCTTTTCCCAATGATCAGTTTATTAAAATGAAACGCGGAAAAATAATAAGCACGGGTATATACATATTCCAATTTTGTAGTTGCGTGCCGATTTATTTAATTAGGTTTGTGTGCTGACCATTAAATACTATTTATTATTAGTGAAGAAGGGCTTTATAATTTTGATTTTGTAAATTAGTTACACGTGTAAACTTGTATTATACATTTGTTTATAGTAAGGATATTACGTGTTACTCATGGTCAAATAAAATTAATTGTACTTACGACTAATAACGATTATGTAGAAACACTTGTTTAGCTGCAACACTAAAAGTAGTTTTGTCTGGAATATTTTTAATAAAATATGTAAGCTATTTAGTTAATGTAAAGATTTGCAGTTTTCAAGATCTGTAGATTTGCTCGTTGTAGGGGACAGTTAAGGATTTCAAAGTGAAAAATCGATAATTCAGATAACATGATTTGGTTAGATATACGATAATTACTGATAAAAAAAGTAGAAACAACCTTTGAACAATCTACGAAATAATTTATTCATTTCCTGTATTGATTTCTTCCACATGTTTAGTGTTGTCTCGATTTTTTTTAAATTACTATTTTAACGTTTTGTATAACCAACTTTTTTTATTTTATTATTGCAGGTGAGTGCCACCGTAAAAATCTACATGAAATTCAACCAAATTGAAACTAACTTACTATATAGAAGATGTTCCAATACAAAAATTTGAAAGAATATCATTAAAATTTTCAAATTTATTGAAATCAACATTGAGTGCATGACTCACAACTACTTAGGTAGGTATTTGCTTATAACTTGTATGTTAATTTAAAACGAAGTGCGAAAAATGAGCTAATTAGTTAGTGGTTGGTAAAATACTGCTGTTCCGAACTCTTATCGTCTAAAACCCCATCTTTCGGTCCTCCATACGACCTGGATCGCTTAATTTGCATATCGACAGGCGTTGGATGTCCATGTTCTTATCAGTATTTTCCCCTTTCAATTTATGTTGTCAGCTTCATGTTTTTCATTTTTTTTTCGTAATATCGTCAATATCATGGTATTAATGGTAATACAATTTTGTTCCTCCAGCAGCATCTTAGTGATATTTTCCGTTGCAGCTGCCCTACTTGATCAGTATACTCATAACGCTCCCGCTCCCACCGTACATAGTGATAAATGGTTATAAATAGATAAATAGTGTATGACAAGGCACTCTTTAATGGACATTTTAAAAAATAACTGTTAAAACAGCCGGATAGGAATTGCGTTTGGTGGAAGTTGTTTGCACTCCACCATGCTTATACGCTCCACCTTCTCTTGAACTCTAGGAATCAACTGTCTTGTTCACGACGCAGTGTCTGCGTGCTTCCATCGTTTCTGCCATTGCCCCATCATTTCTTGTTTGGCGGCTTCCTTAGGCGCCTTCCAGTAACGTAATAGGTGGCATGCTAGATATTATGAAGACTGCCTCTTTCGAGATTGTCCTATAAACACTACATATCCGATGTGCAATAGCCAGGAATCAGTGGCCAGGAAATCGCACTTATATGTTTGTGGCACAAGAACTATTTTAATTTTTATTAAACAGAAGTTTTCAATGACGAATTAATCTAATTAAGATATCGGATATAAACCATATTTGGAGTTATAGTTAGACAAAAGATTGATTGGGAGCAAAACTGAAGTTTAAAAATTAATCTTGTGATTTCAACTAACATTTAACGCTTAAAGGAAAATTGCCAAACATATTCGAGATGAAGATACTACACATCTCATTTTTAATGAGCTTATAGCTCAAAATAGGGTGTGTGGTTGACAAAATTAATTTAGTTCATTATATAAATAAATAAATAAAGGTTTAATGTGCAAAAGATCGTTGTATGCGCTGCAGTTGATCATGGGTCTTTGTAGTCCAATGCTCGAATCTATTCGGGCACCCCATACTATATGATTGATGGGACTACCAAGGAGAACAATTTAAAATAAGGTCAGTTGTTGTTCTATTCGCCCTTATCACGGTTTGTCTAACGTTCTCTTGAAAGACGAGCTACACTCCCAAGTACTTAATTTTTGTTGTTGGTATTACTCCTTTGTTACGTTGCAAAGGAGAAAGCATCCTTCTACCCGCTATTACATCTGCGCCAACAGCAACAGATGAGTGCAGATCCAGTTAGAGATGACTTCAACCATGGCTTCAGTTCATATATCGCCGGTACAATAAGTGCCAGATCATCGGCATATTCCTCTTGGAAATTTTGAGAACACCGTCATAAAGAATTTTCCAGAGCAGTGGTCCTAAAGCCTGAACCTTGGGTACACCACTCGTAACCTCCTTCTGAATAGCACGTCCGTTGATTTTACTATATCATTCCTCGTTCACTCAGATAACTCTTAAGAATCTTAAAACTCATGAAAACTCTTTATTTGAAATCCTTCAAGCCTTTGCTGGTTTAAGTCATACGCTGCGCTATTTAATTCCGTACGTCTATGGTAATTACTACTGGGATACGCCATGTGTGTTTGACTTCCGCTATAGCATCTACAGTAGAACATCCCGCACTAAAACCGAACTGGTTCTCTACAAAACCGCACGCTCTGTTGACTTCGTCTATTAATCTGTGGTGCTGTAGGTGTTTATATTTTTTTCTCGAAGGTGTCCAACAAGCAAAGTGGTATTAAGCACACCATCCGATTTCTCTCGCTTTTTAAGTAAAACAAGTCTAGATTTCTTCCAGACGCGTGAACATTTTCCATTTTAAAAAGTTTGATTTTTAACATGCTAAATTTTTTTTTGGGTGGACGTCAGATGCAATTCTGACCGCTTGCGGTGGGATCCCAGTTGGTCGAGTGGTTCATCTTTTCTAGTTCTCTCATAGTGAATGGTAAAAATTCTTGCAGCTGTATGGACTTATGGTTCGCTCACTCGTGAAGCGGGAAAAACTCCTTAACTATGGTGGTGACATTTTCTGCAGCAAATATATATATATATATATATATATATATATATATATATATATATATATATATATATATATATATATATATATATATATATATATATATATATATATATATAATATATAAACGAATCATTGCATGATGAACCATTTCTAAATGCAACATTGACCCTAAAATTATATATTTAACTGTGCACTATACAAATTTAATCAATTATCGCCATTAAAATTTCCATTCTTACCAAATTTATTTCAATTGCATATTCCATTAAAAACAAAACTTTGTTGTGTTATGTACAATGTATGACGAGCATACATACATAATATGTATTTTTGTTAATTTTAAATAACTTTCAACTCAACAACCAAATATAATCATCATAATCATACATTTTAGTTTTCCCATTTTAGTTTGGTTGGTTATATAAATGTTCCCAAATGACTTAAAAATTTCGTCACGCATCTAATCATCAAAATAAAAAATTAGTTTTCTATTTCTATTATAATGTATGTATATAGAAATACGAGTATACAATATACAAGAACTTAAGTTTCGTCTAACATACATAAATTAAGTTGTAAATTATATTTTGATGTAATAAATTTTTATCTAGTTAACTAACAACAACAGCGAAACATAGACAAATAAATAGTGATGGTAACTAATCGTTATTTAGCGAAAGATCTGAACATATATATTTACGCAGTCACCCTTCAAATTGGAAATTAATGTGTAGGATACGTGCTACGCGACTATGTTCGTATACGTATAAAAAATAATTTAATTTATATGAGTCAAGTATGAGCCTAATTTCGATGTAAATTAAAACCAAATTATGCTGTTTTAATGTAAATGAAAAATACTGCAGTTTTTAAATTCATTGAGTAGTTCATTCCCGATCAACTCAACGGACTCAAACTTCCTCGCGTACAAAAGACATATATTTCTAAACCAAATAGTAGCTTCATTCTTTTAGTGGTTGTTTTCTCAAAATCATGGAAACTACTCGTGAACAATTAGTTGCTTTATGGTAGAAGGATGCAATCAAAGAGAAGTTGCTTATCAGCTTAACAAACACCAATCTGCTGTCTCAAGAGTATCTAGAAGGTTTGAACCAGTACTTCTAATAGATCCATTGTTTCTATGGTTGTGATAGACAAAGACGGGTCTACCGGCATCCAAGAGTGATATTTTTGCGTTACTGTTTTATTATCACTGTTTTCGAACCACTGTTTATATATCAGTTTGAACTCGAAACAATCACGAACTGGTTTTTTCTTAGTCCAGACATGAATAAATTGAACATTTATGGGACGAACTAAAACTGAGAACCCGAGCCAGAACTCTGGTACCATTTAATGTGAGTGACCTTAAAATTTCGTTGGATGAGAACTGTAGTGGGTTAAGTTGTAGTCAAAACCTTAATCAGGGTAAGTACCACATGCGAACCATTGTAGACACAACGGGGAGCAATACAAAGTATTAACCAATAATTTTTTTTTGTATTTTCCTAGAATTTTTGTTTGAATTTAAATTTAAATATCTCTAATATTTTTATTCATGATCATTAATTTTGGTTTCGTTTTTATTCACAATTCATTATTCAAAGGCACAAGCAATAAATGTTTATAAACGTTAAAATATCAGAATTTCAAAAAAATAACTTGGGAAATTTTGCTAAGCCGTTTTAATTTTTTATGAGTAGGCTAAATAATTAAGTTCGCAAAATAAGTATTATACATAGTTTTAATTTTAATTGACTAGAATAAAATGTTTAATAAGATTAAAATAAATTCTTTAAAAAGTTTTTTTTAAATCATCTCGGGAATTATTTACTACAATTGCTATTATTCCGAAACGTGAAGAAAAATATAAGTTTAGGCTTATATAAAACCAGTTAGAAATTCCTGGAAGTGTATGTATCATGGCAAAAACGTTATGAATCAATGTTTCCAGAACTCACGCAGGTAAAATTTTAATAAAATTAAAGGCTTATTTCAACAGAAAATTCAACAATACAGAAATACAAATTTATTCCGTGAGCCAATGGTAATCTAGTTATATATTTTTATACAAATCTACTTATAATCATCTGCGGTCCTTAAATCAGATTACCAAGATTTAAGTGTTTATTGTTAGGTCATCTAATTATTGGCCAACCGCTTAAAATAAACTCACATTCAGCCATACCCCACTCTATTTATTTTATAGTGCTCTTAGAAATTTGCACTACGGATTCAATGAATTGAATTTACCCGGACACACCACATAAAACTTCACCCAACATTTCCCAGTGATAATTATTGGCCAACCGCTTAGAATAAACTCACATCCAGCTATAACACTCTAGACGTTGATTTTATAGAGATTTTTAAATTTGTACTGCTGGTGCAATGAATCGAATTTTCCCGTACTCCTCACATGAAACTTAACCCAAAAAATTTTCCAGTGATAATTATTGTCAAGCCGTTTAGAAAAAACTCACATCCAGCCATAACACTCTAGACGTTGATTTGATAGAGATTTGTAATTTATACCTTTATTACATGTGTTATTGATTTATTTTAATGTAAGAGTGTTTCCGTTAAGCTATAGGTAATTTTTAGTTGCATAAAATTTGTTTTTGCCTGGAAATAATTTTCTGTTGGAAAATATAACATTTTTAACTTTCGGCTGGAATAGCAAAGACACTATCTGCATTATTGATTTTTTAATTTTTTCTGCTGGAAACTTTCGACTAACTTAGCATATTTCGGCTAACTTTTTTTTTTTGTACATTAAGTTTTATTTGGGTGCAGGGACTTTTAGGCTGTCCTAGCTCCTTGTAACTGTCAGTGCTTCTGCACCCAAAGCGCGATCCTTCAATATTCTATACACGGTCTAATAAAGGTTTTATATATCTGGAGAACCTGATGCAATTTAGAAAACCGTTTGCATCTATTGAGAAACCCGAGTTTATGTGAAGCTGATTTGGCCAATGCGATAATGTGTTTATTCCATTTTTAATTGTGGCTAATTTGAACACCAAGCAGACAAATCAAGCAGATTTGTGTTTTTTTCTCGCTAAATTTGACCTGATTTTAAACTCCCCACTCAAATATTGTACTCAAATCGGAATTAAGCGAAGTGACTACTTCCAGCCGTTTACCGTTTAACTATGTATGACAAGGCTCGACCTCGAATGAAATTGAAAAGTGCAATGTTCCATCATCGGCAAAACTGTGGATAGGGTTTACAGTGCTATCCAACAAGTCATTGATGTATAACAAAAACAAAGTTGGTGACAAAACTGATCTTTGAGGGACTCCGGCATTTGGGGAATGCGTCGTTGATGATCTCCCATTTAGCACAACGTTAACCTTTCGGTCTTTGAAAAAGCTTTTTATCCACTTGATGGTCATCGAATCTAAGTCACAAGTTTACAAACGAGATTCTCATGTGAAACCTTGTCAAAAGCCTTGGATATATACAAAGCGATTGCAAAGGCTTCTCCGTGTTGCTCCAGGGCGAGATTCCATTTGTTTGTAACATACGTCAAAAGATCGGTTGTGGAGCGGCTTTCGCGGAAGCCATATTGTTTATCTGAAATTATTTTATTAATCTCAAGATAATGCACCAGTTGTTGGTTAATGCATTTTTTCAAAAACTTTAGCAACGGCTCACACAATTGATATTGGCCGGTAGTTTGAAGGGTCAGTTTTGTTACAACCACGTTTAAGAACCGATTGCACCTTCACACTCTTATAGGCGTTGGAATATTTACGTTGATTATAAGAAAGGAGAAAATTTTTAGTTAATATTGGAGCCAAGTCACTGGCAAACTCCTTCAATATTCAAACAGGAATTCCGTCAGGTCCAGTGGCCTTATTTATTATAAGGTCGAGTTCGAAGTGAAGACGCTTGGCAGTAAGTCGACCTGCAAATATGGATCCACCACCAAAGCACCATCTGCACATTTCAATGCTGAAATACATGTTTTAGAAATATTGGCAACCGATGCGACCATCTGGTAAAAGTTGCGATCGAAGATTTTCTATTCGGAAGCCTTAGCGGCTTTCTTGTTGTCAGCTCTTTTCGCTTCCTTGGCACAGATTTTTTTTAAGATGTTACGTGTGGCCTTATATTCTTCAAACGAAATTTCGTTGCGCTTATATTTCTTGTGAGCAAATTTATTTTGTCTGGCTGCTTTGGCGGCTTCTTTCGAAAAGGTTTTAAAATTGGGATTGGGATTGGAGAAGGATGATGGTATATATTTATTAATTCCATGTAGAACGGTTTCGGTGAAATTGGAAACGGCGTCGTCTATTTGATTATTATAAAACCATGGCTCTCCCACGGGAAATGTTGAAAAAATTACCGTAACCCATCATTGTCAGCCTCGTTAAAATGCCATAGACGCCTTGGCTGCTATCTAAATTCTGGTGGTGTTGCGACAGATATTTTTACTGTTATCAGGTTGTGGTTAGAATTTCCAATTTCAGCCTCGACACACGCTGTCATGGAATGCGGAATTGTTGTGAGACAAAGATCCAGAATATGACTGCTTAAAGAATTTTGACATTCAAATGTGACATCACTAATAATCTGCGTAAGGTCATGTGAAACAGCAAGCCACTCCGTCTGACGCCCAGCACAGTTTGTTTTTTGGTGATTCAACCATTCTTTATGGTGAGCATTAAAGTCACGAACCATAGTTAATTCGCAGTAGGGATGATGATTGCGAATGTCATCACATTTCTCTGACAAAACCTCGAAGAAATTCATAGTTTCTGAATCCGTTTGATTAGGTGATCTATATAAACTAATTAAAAAAAGGATTTTATTAGGAAGGGAAATTTTAAGTACAATAGTTTGAGCTTTAACAGCATAACATGACCTTTCAAATACTTTGTATTTACAACACAAAAAAAATTGGTATTTAAAATAGCCTTTAGTTTATGAGTTTATTACTGTGCAGTTTTTTTTAGTTTATATATTGTATTGGTATATTGTGGAGAAATATTTCATTAATTTTAGCTTCACCAACTCATTTCTCTCGAATGCTATATTCAAATGGTTTAAACAATTAATTCTGCATTCCAAGAAATTGTTGTAATGCCTTATGGTCTATTTTATTACTCACCATTTTACCTAATGATTCTATGCCCCTTTTGAATAATTTAATCCATCTCGTTACTGAATAATATCTTGGTTCACATTCACCATAGATGTTGAACATTCACTCCAAAATAAATTAAGAATTATAGTCAACATTTATTACTGCTGTAATCTCCCGATATTCAAATAAAACAAAACTTATTTCTTAATTTTTCTAGAGTTCACTTAATAAACCTGGGGCCGTAGAACAGTTAAACTAAATGAGAAGGTATACGCGGGTATATAGGGTAAAAGTAAATTCCAGAATTCATCTTACCCCATATAAGCTGTCGCATACGAGAAGTATATGAAATATACCAAGCAATTTATTTGAAGACTCAATATTAAATATGAACAAGGTAAGGTTACTGACTGCAACCAACGAGTACAGAAGTTTCACATAAATTTCACATACAAAATTTTTAAGTCGATTATTTTGTCTTTAATAACATCAAACCATTAGAATTTTTGAGATTGCACATTTCAAGATCAAAAAGATTCTTTTGTGATGCAAGTCATTAATCCACAAGCGTCTACATAAAAAATTATCATAATTTCCCAGTTTTTATTGTTATTGTGCATAGACATTTTATATCTGCACGTTAATTTTTCAAGTAAGTGGTTGCCTCACCGAAAACTCGTATATTTACTTTAATTGTTATTAACGTTATTATTTTATAAATAACAATGTATAAAAAACAAAAGATGAAAATAAAAATAAGACAAATGACATGTGTTTTTCGCAACTTATTGTTTTCTTTTAAATATAAACATAATACATATATTTGATGAGATTTGCCTATATACGGATATGTAGCGTATAATTTTTTTTCTTGTCTCTTTATTTAATATAAAAGTGAAACAATACAAATAGTACACTATCATCGTCTTATTATTCGCGTCATGGTAGATTTGTGATTTAAAACACATGAAATAAATACGCGTAGTACACAATTATTTATACATATATAAGATTGATTGATAATGTCACCTGGCTCATAAAATATACCTAAACTCACACACACACACACTACACGTATGTAAATCAATTAGAGGCGATAAAAAGTAATTTTTTAATTTAAATTATGTTTATCGCATTTAATCGCGCGCGCTATTCAAATCTAATTATCATTATATCGCGTATGTACATCAACACGATATATATGGTCGCACCATCGCACGTTATTTTAATTAATATTTTACAAAAAGTTACAAGTTTATATAAAAACGGGTGATAAATAAATTTCTAGAACTACTGGTTAGATTGTGATATCAGACACATTATTTAATGAACTCTTTAGAATTGAGAGAATTCAAGGTTGTATTAATTTAAAAGACATAGCTATTACATTTTAGTTCATTACACTTCAATTATAATTAAGGTATTTTAAAAGCATATATGATTGCCAAGTATGTATAGGTATGGCACCGGTGATCAATTAATATTACAACTGGATTTTGAATAGTCACTTGTCACGGTAAGTGCACGCAGTGATTAATATCTTAATAATATAATAAGTATTCGTAATTGTAAGAAAACAAACCAAGTTACTAAGATTGAAAATACAAAAATATAGTCTAATACTAAGATTTACATTATTTATTTTCACAGTTGAAGCCTTCTATGCATATTCACTTGTTCACAATAAGCATATTTACATGCGTTATTTTTTATCTTCATCATGTTATATACGAACAATTATAATAAATTATTATAATTGTTCGTATATAACACACAATATTTTATTTTTTTAGTTGGAATTTTACATGGAAAAAAAATTGTTACATTTTTATGTGAATTATGTAAAAATACAGCGTAAATTACATAAAATGTAAATCACATGTAAAAACGAAAACAACACCATTTACAGTGTCATCTTTTTAAAATGTTAAAAAATTTCTGACCATCAAAATTCAATTAATTCAAAATTGTTAATGTTTTTTGTTAAAAAAAAATCCAACTGTTCCAAAAAATCTCAACTCCGTTGAGCTTAGTACGCAAAAATAACAGTGAATGGAGACCTTGAGGGAATTGTCGGGCATTATATGACGTTACCATTCCAGATCGATATCCAGAACCACATCTCCAAAACTCTACATATCAAATTTCTGGTAACCGAATATTTACTACATTTTTACGAGTATTCTAGTGGGTCTATTTGATATTTAAGAAACAGCCATTGTAACACCATTCCGGTTGTTCAAGGAATGCAGCAAAATATTTCAGCAAATAATGCATATACAGTGTAGCTAGGATTAGAATTTTTTTATATTTTAGACGATACGTTAATATTATCTGCTTTTGAAGCATTATTTAACACATCTTCACACAATTTGTAAATATGGTTGGCATTCGGGTAAAGGATTTTTTGCATTCATCCGAGCCAGTTAAGGTAATTTTTTACGCAATTTATTTGCTATACTACATAATTTTAATCTAAACAACCTTTTGTGACATTCAGTATATTGTCGAAAAAATATTGGACACCATTAAATATTTCTCAAACTATATTCGTAAATATATTAATAAGAATTTTTCAATAGATGGTGCTTTTATAACAGTTACAATAAGATTTGATAAGAGATGGCGCAAAACACGTTTTTGACATATAATCATTTTTTACACTTTTTACATATATAATGTTAAAAATAACCTCATGTAAATTACACGATTTTTACAAGTAAAAAATCGTGTCTGATTTCCATTATGAAAAAAATACTGCCAGTATTTCAACTGAATAAACCAAAAAGAAAAAACAAATTCAAAAACAACATTAGAGTGACAGAGACAGTTTTTTATCTTCATGTTTAAGAAATGACTTGTTTTCTTAATTATGACTTCACTGCATAGAAATGATTTCACATCCATATTCAATTTTCCTATAAAATATTTTTCCAGTACCGAATAAAAGTCCTTCTCTTTCTATATTTTGTCAGTACTGCTATAATAATTTTTTCAGTAACTATAAATATTTATTGAGTACTGAATACATTTTTAAACTGGAAATTATTTTATATTTCTCTCCCACATAACCAAACATATATTTTTATCCTATTTTAACTAAACTGTCATTCGTTTTTTCATAATGGAAATCAGGCTTAATTCAGGCTTAAAAGTCCAACTGTGATTAGCGATCTGATAATAACAATTAATTAAAATTTATAGTAAGTATTATTCTCTTATTATCATACAATTAGCCTGAGTAATTTTTAAAATACTTTTGTAAGCGTACTCTCATTCGCATCGAAGTCATATTTGTACAGGGTGGTTTTTTACGTGGAAGAACTTTAAATTTAGAACAATAATAGTTTGATGAAAACCAAATTTTTGTATTTCTCATTCGAATAATTTCGGAGACGAAATACATACTATCTTTTATGGTTCCTTTTTGATATTAACACATCGTTTGTATTCATTTTTAACTAAGGAAGGTTGAGTATTGCATTTTATAATGAATTTCTAGATGCTACTGCTATATAAAAATCACATGTGAATTTTCTTCACTTCAAATTCAAAAATTGTTCTATTTACTGATATTCTGTACAAATTATATTTTGTTGACTTCAGAATATTTTGTACTTGGACTTCACTTGAAGCTTAATGCTATTAAATAACATTAGTTTTATAAAAATCTTTAATTGGTATACTTCCCAACTTTTCTTTAACTTATTGTAAAGATAAAACATTTTTCTCCAATTAATAAGTATTCTTAAGTATATGTTAAGATTAAAAACCTAGTTGTTAGCAACTTAGTTATATAAAATTTAATTTTCTCACTTTTAAACTTAAATCTGCTTTAATTAATTAATTAAACTTATAATAAAATTCAGAATTTTATGGGTTTGTGGTAAATAAAGAAAAATCTTTAGTATCAAAAAAAATATTTGAAGAAAATTTTAATTTTAATCTACCAAGTATTGGTCAATTCAAAGCTACGTTATATAGTTTTGAGGGTCTAAGAAGTTAAAGAAATTCTTTAACAATCAATAAATTGCAGAGCATGTGACGATTTACCGCTATATTAAAAATTGTTTCACTTCATAAAATCATTTAAATTTGTATCATCTAGTTCGCAACCCTGTAAAGAAACATAAAATAAAACCGCTTAAAAACAAAAAAAATAACAAAAACAAAATGAAAAATTTTCATTTTCCTTTTATATTTTCTCGTGCGCGCGCTTTGGGTTTTATTATATTTCATTTGGTTACTTTTTAATATACAAAACGTGAACTATCAATCATCTAACCGATTCTTGAGTAAAAACAAAGCATACCAAAATAAATATAAACTCTGGAAAATTTATAAAATAAAATAAAATTTAGACCGTAGGAGGAAAATATGGGAAAATATATTTGATATGATACATGTAAGACACACGCATACAGACACGAGTAATAACAAAATGTAAAGGATTTTGTTTTTATTAGGGATGAAATGAAAAACCCATCTACAACAAAAAAAAATAAAACACGCTTATATTTTACTCAAAACGGAAAAATAAAAATGGCAACAAAAATAAAAGCGTCTCACGAGGCTATAAAAGCGCATGTGTCATGCTCCAATTTCTGTGTTTTTATTGAATTTTCGTCGCTCTCTCCTTATACATAATATATAATAAACATATATGTATATATATATATATATATATATATATATATATATATATATATATATATATATATATATATATATATATATATATATATATATATATATATTATCTACAGACAATTTATTTGTTGTTTGTGCTTTTCGTACCGCTTTTCCTCTTGTTTCGTTTTCCTCTTCTTTTGCGTGTTTTCCGTATTTTCATACATACAGATTATATTGAGTTTAAATTTGTATACGATTACGTAGCTAACAAAAACAACAAATGGACATTATATTTATATAGTAAATATAAGAATGTACCACATGCATTTTTTACCCACGTGTGTGCTAGATTTATTTATTAGAAATCAAATTAAATCGAATAACAAACTTAACTTTTGCTTATTTTATAAAAACAAAAAAGTTTTTCATGTTTCTGTTAGATTTTCATTAGAATGTATCCATGTGCGTTATATATAGGCGTGGGTGCGATTAAAAATACGCTGGCTGAATATAAAATGTATGTTTATCCTTTACATGTACGATGAGTTGGAGATTTTATTGGATTATAAATCGGACCCGAATATGTACTTATAAATAAAATATATAGAAGTGTGGTAAAAAAATCTTATAGGTGACGTGCCCCGTTTAAGAGGTTTTATGTTTTTTAAAGAGTTGTGGTAAAATATATACATATTTATATTAAGAGAATACAAAAGCTAATGTCTTCTCGAAAGATCGTATCACTCCATATTTTTCCAATAAATATTTACATATGTCTAACTTTACTGAAAAGCTCACAAGTATTGTTAACTATCGTAAAATAAATTTAACCATATCTTCGGTTGTAGGTTAATTATTATGAAAGTTTCTCAGTAAAAGTATTCGTAAGTTGGGCTGATCACCTACAATGTGCACCAATACGTATTAATGGTTCGTTAGGTCTCAGTGGATATAATATATTAGACAGGCTTTTTATAATAATAATTAAAAGCCTGTCTAAAATTATATATTTTAAATATCAAAATATTCTAACTTTATCTTAATTCAAATATCTGTATATGTACCAAGATACCTACACTATACATCTGATTATAAGTGCGCGCGTTATTTATTCTAATTCCGCTCATGCTGATTGTTTTATTACTGTTGTTATTCTTACGTTTGGCAGATTGTAATTGACATAAAAAAATAATGATTTGCGTACATACATACGTTCATTAAAGTATTTTTTTACCTTTTTATGGTTCAAACTTTAATCCGTTATTTACTTTAATTAATCAAATATTCTGTCTTATAGTTTTAATAACAATAATATTAATGTATTTTTTTGGTTTATTTGATTTCAATTGACGTCATGATTAAAGTCTATTAAATATGGTAGAAAAAAAAAGAAAAAGTTTGCTTCGATCAGTTTTTAGTTTGATAGTTGGTTTAATATATAAGACGGTGGATTAATTTATTAATTGACCGACCGTTATATGTTTTTATTGGAATTTTAGTTATAAATCAGTTATTGATTAAATCCTTACAATATGGTGCGTGGTTTTTGTTTTTAGTTTTACTCATATAGACGTATATAATATTAAATAGTGTAAAAGGTATTCCTTGTTTGAAGATTATAGCCAAAAATTGAGTTTCGATGGTTTAAGATATCTATTTATCAATGAAGAATTAGGTTAATAAACACTTTGTATGGTATAATCAGATAGCTAACGATGATTCAATTTCAGCGGAATGATTTATTTTAATTTTGGTTAAACAATTAAGCTTTTTAATATTTCGTCGATAAAAACCCGACTTTGATATATGAAACTCTCTTAATCCAAATCGATTCTATAGATTTAATTTTTGGAAATACAAATTTGTATCAGCTTTTAAATCTTTCTTGCAAGCACATACAATTTTCGAACTCAAAAACAAATTTTACTTTTATAATTCTTAAAAAGATCTTTATTCTCTTCTCACTAGCATCTGATAGTTTGTTGGGCACTAACCATACAAAAGATGTACCAATTTGCCATATAATATTATGCCTACTCCAATATGTGGTCTTCCAATCAAGCCGTTCGAAAACGAATATAATATAATATTATTCGTTCGCAAAAAAATGTAATAGTTTAAACGGTGCAAACGATTAACCAGAACTCAAATGACATTTGAAGTTTTATGACGTAATTTTTAAAACTATTTTTCGAGATCTTACTCATATTCATCAAAAACATGTCAAATTAAACCTAACTAGTTCACATGCATCTACATTTACAGCTTTTTAAAATTTCATATATGAATACATATTATAATCACATAGTTTTCCTTTCGGCTTGTTTCAAAAAATTACGAAAACAATATATTTAGTATAGGTTTGAAACTAGCCGATTGCCAATTAGCAAAGCTGCTGATTTATATCTTGAATTGTTTCTATGGCGTTGCGTCCGCTACCCTCGATTGGAAATCACCCCATCCGAAGAAAAAGGTATAAGCTTTTCGAGGATTTTCGACTACCGAACCGATGACCGATGAACCGATGATCAAAACCGTCTCTATGAAATCAAAGCGAATTATTTATAAAACTATATACATACATATATAACATTTGAACACTTCTTCGGTTCTAAACATTTCTTTGGTAATAAATACTTGTCAGAATAAAAGACAGCAATTTGAAACCCAATTTGAACCTCGTCAAGAGCTTAAATATTCAGATCTTAACTACTGATTAAACTAACAGTTCGGGATACTTATTAAAACATAAGTTTATCTATTATAAGGTGCCTCAAACGATATGGTGGTTTCGGTAGACAAAGTTGTAAAAATAAAAGTACACAAGCTGGATGCCAGTGCACCCACACATATTTGCCCAGATAATAGCTTATAGAGCAGGCAAATTCGGGAGGCGTTACGTACACGATCTCAAGGAAACCTAAATAATATAAATATATATATATAATATATATATATATATATATATATATATATATATATATATATATATATATATATACATATATATATATATATATATATATATATATATATATATATATATATATATATATATATATATATATATATATATATATATATATATATAAATATATATATAACAGTTCTCATAGTCTCAATCATATACACGAATTTACTGAGGTTATAACCTCGGTGTTCTTTAATTTTATTTTCCAAATCAACAACAATAACATAGATTAACACAACAACGCAAAAAAAAGAAAAAAATCCAGGAGCTTTGGCACAATCATCACCATTCTCCAATTTATCTCCTATTTTCTTTCGTCCAGTTAAATGTTTTTTTCAATGTTTCTTAGTGTAGGTACCAACTTCAACTGTCCCATCATCTCGTCTTCCGCTTTCCGCCTCAGGTTTTTTTTGTTAAGCTAAACAACCTAAACGTACATTATTCAATGTCGTTATGTATTTTTTTTGCTTTCATCTTCATCTCCCGTAGTTGTACACGTCACTACTGAAAAATGTGATGAAAATGCTCTCGCGCGACGATTTACTTCTCGTATATCATATAGAAACAAACAAAAACCGTATTATCTTGTTGCTTTGTGCTGACAAATTATCGATCGGTCATAATAACAAGTGAGTCTTGGATAGGAAATTATCTTATGGGACATGAATACAAAATCTTGGGTGGGTTTCGAACTGGGATAAAAGACAAAGATAATTTTCACTCATTTCAAATCTGTCTTCGTTAATGGCAGTCGATCTGATGTCGCCCAATTGTCCAACCCACCATACCAAACGTCACACTATTTATTGTAAATTTTTCAAATAAAAATAAAGGTTAAAATATGATCTTCATATTGATATTCTACGTTATTATTTAAATTTACCTAACCATATGTCGGAAGTAACTTTGTTTTCCATGGCACGAGTCAAAGTCTGCAATAGTATTCTTCCTGCTTCTTACCAATATGATGAAGTGAAATTTGGAAATAAAAACTTTAGCATCTTTGTTAATTGAAAATTAACTATGATATTCGACAGCTAACTTAGCCCTATATTAGAGTATATTTCTCGAAAAGTAAACTATAGCACTTTTTAAGTAATAACAAGTTGTAACACTTACTAATTTTTTCGATGAGTAATGGCAAACCTAACCACAAATCGTGCTTTGTATCTTTTACATCGATTTCTTTATCTTGCAAATGGAGATAATCTGAAAGTTTGGATTATGTTGATTAAATCTTGACGGATATGTTGTGGGCTTCTAAGATGCATTAGGTTTTATTCAATTACTAGATCAGAAATTTCTGATATCGTTCATGAAATCCTAAGACAGGTTACAATTTCTGTGTTCTGTTCCGGTGCAATTGATGGATCGATTTCTTATAAGTTCGCATTTTGTTGTTGACAGCTATATAGAGATGTCTTCTTGCCGAAATTTAAAAAATGTTTCTTAGATTATTTTATATAAATTTGTTTTGAAGTTCTCCAGATGGTTACTGCCTAATTAAGATGTTGAAATTCTTGTATGAATTATAAACAGCAATCAAAATTTTATTCACTTAGTATACACGTATATCATTTTCCTTTTTATCTAACTACAATACCAGACAACATTCAACAATTTTGGATACTAAATTCAAAAAAGTTTTATTTTTGGACATGCGGGAGCTTTTACGTACGATATTTATAGATAAGAGTGGTGTATGAGTAAAATTCTATAAATATGAGTAAAAGAACGCGTATATATAGTGCTTATTACTATCATGATTATCATTATGATGTACGTTTCTTTATGATTATTATTATTAATGTTATCATTATTATTGTTATTACACAATAAATAATTTAATTACATTAAAATAAAATAATCATAATAATTTATTTATTGTTGTTGTCGATTTTATTGTTATGTTATTGAAAATGATATGCGTTTTATGTATTTTTATGTTTGCGTACGAGATATACTCAAGTATAGTGGGTGAAATTTTTATTGATTCTTGGAAAACTTGACATATGGGATATATAATTATTTGGCAGACTATAATACTATATAGTATAGTAAATATATATTAAAAAATATAGAAAATTCTAATTAAATCGATGTGCGTTTGTCTAAATATATTTTATTTTGTTTATCTATGTATATATAACGTATATACAGGAGTACCTCGTGATGCAGGAGTATGCCGTCACGTATTTAGATTTTTTCTTCAACGACTATAGTTTCAATTTACACATTTAGATTGAATCACTTTAATAATGATCAATATTGTTCTATATTCAAAAAATCAAAATATACAAAACACTTAAAGCAAGTATTCGGAATTGGATTACTCCTAATTCAACGAAACACTTAACTTTCCATACAACGTTAAGTGTTGTTGTTCTGTATTATATACAATACAAATAGAGTTTCATTCAAACAAAATATAGTCAATACATTGTTTACATGTGATATTGGAAATTCTCAAGAATAATTACATCATATCATATATAGAAAATATACGCACTAGGGAATTAAGCTGTTATAATATGCTGTGTATGCAACATATGTACATGTATGTACTGCGTATTTAATGATAATAAAGTGTGACGTCAATAATTATGTCTGTGTTTCAAATTTATGTACTATGAAAATGGGAAAACAAAACCAAATTGTTACAACCTGTGTGATTGTGCCAATTATGTTGTTTAATAAAAATATTTTAAAACATCAAGTAAAACATTGAATGGTGATCCTCCGTGTCGAGCTTCATGGAAACTTTATTTTAAATCTTTACTATTTGTAGAAATATCCTGTTTTAAGTTTTTTTGTATAAAACGTAACGAAACATAAAACCCTTAAAGTTGTATTTTCCTGTAATAAATTCACTCTCTAATTTTTGTATGACTTCCGTTGAGAGGTAATGTTATAACATAATTTTAAATCGATAATAAAACTTTCTTATTTTAATTTTACTGAAGCAACAAATTTAACTTTGCTGTTGAACTTGTAAATCTCTTTAATGAAAATATATTACTGTTTATTATGCTCAAGAAATAATTTATTTTCGAAAATTCTAACGTCAATACGTGAATGATATAATTTGGAAATGTAATAAAAGCTTGTTTGTTTTTCTAATATGTAGGTGGATTACAATTGTTGCTTGTTATTTTATACTCCCCAAGTGTTTTAAAAATGTGGTGTTAAACTCCAGCATTAAGAAAATAAAGAAAATATTAATTTCAAGATAAGACACAGTTAAGATAGTAATTTGAAACCACAGGCTCTAACAAAAAATTTTATAAATATTTTATATAACTTATATAGCAAATTTTTAATATCAACAATTCCAAAAAACTAATACTAGCACATAATGCCAACCTACATACGAATCTGATTCCAATTTTCAACCCCGGGAAAGGAAAACTTTTTTAATCCTTTTCGATTACATTTAAATGTCCCACATTATCGCTTAGCTGCGAACTAAACAAAAATATAAGAAATAAACTTTACCAATATTTCATTTCGGTGCTGCATAGCACATCCGACAATAAACAAAGCGATACAAAACACAGTTGTTGTTGTTTGTAATAAATTAGATCTCTGGAAAATTCTAATATTACGAAATTAATTTAATCGAATCACATTTTATCAAGATGAAAGAAAATGAGGAAAAGTTTTTTTTTATTGTGTTGTGGGTGCAATGTTTTCCAGAAGTTTTTCCATTTCTCGGGTGTTGTTGTCTTCCTGCTTATAATATAGAAAGTAACATTTGTTCTATATTTGTTCTGTGTATGTAGGTGGTACATTATATGTATTTGTATCTTGTATTGTTTATAGGATTAAAATTGCTAAGACTATATGTAGAATAATTTAGAAATTGTTTTTACCATTTGTCCCGTTTATCTGAACTTTGGCATTTTAAAATTTATGATGTGTGATTTTTGTTTGGTAAATTTATTCAATCGATTTTCTTCAGTCACAGATATATAATGCATAAACAATATTTGGATCAAGAAAGGATGTAAACCAATTACCACCCAATTTATTCTTATTAACTTTTTAGTATACGTCGAATATGTAAACAACAAGATTATCACCATATTGTGTATATTTGTATATTATGCTATGCTATACGTGATCTTATCTAAATCTGGAATATAATAATTCATCTAAGATAATCTTCTCTACGGATACATATAAAATATATATAAGGATATATATATATATATATATATATATATATATATATATATATATATATATATATATATATATATATATATATAAACAAAATAACATAATCCTTGACTGGATTCCTCTCTATTTATATGAACATACATAAACTTTAATCTCAAACTACTTAAAAAATCTATTTTACCATCTGTCATTTATATTTGTTGCTAAAATACTAAATAAGAAAAAGTCATTTTTTTGGAAAAATATTATCGTAATATGTTATTTACGATGAAAAATAATTTACTCAAATAATAAAACATTATATTCACTATAAAATATACTTATATTCGTCTTATGCGCTCATAGTCTAGTATATAAGACATTGTTTTTGTATTACTAACAAATAATAAAAATATATTTAAAATTGTGATTTCCGTTTGCATTTTGTGCTTATAATAGAGAAATGTTACGAGAAAAGAGGAAAATAATACGTCTGGTGTTGTAATGTGGGTGCAAGTATAACAGAATTATCTGGCGCTTTAATTTTATAAAAATTGTAATGACTCATGTAGTATGTTCGTATGTAAATATAATTTATGTATGTAAGAATTTGGTTGGTGGAGTGATGAAACATATTATTCACCATAACTTTGTGTTGATATATATGTAACTCATGATGTGATGTACTACAGGCATTAATATCAATCGTGCAAATTTCCAATTGTTTGTCCCTTGTTTAGTTTTAATCTTTTTATTTTGTTTTGGAGACGAAAGCAAGATCAAAGCTTTTGTTGTTCGCATTTAATCTTCTAGCTAGCCGCTTCACTATGGAAAATGTGTCCATTTGTAGTGCTTATTAAGCGTGTGTCCTCAAACTTGCACGACTTACCTTTAATTTAGACTGTTTTAGTTTAGGTTAACCCCATTGTTACATGCCAGCTCATAAACACGCATAATCAACGTTTTTATCGAAATTATAATCCTAACCAACCAATGACGATATGGTCAATATAGATGCAGAAAGTAATACGGAGTTTTCATTTGATATGTTTGATTGGATTTCAAGGTCCAACTCATCTTCATGGTCGATATATGGCATATAAAACAATGACCAATGTGCAGATGGCCTACGTTAATGAATCCTATAGCCGATTGTTGAACACTTGAAGTAACCAAAAAGCCTTTGAAAAATCTGACATAGTGCGAGAAGACAGTTCTCTGTTTTCCTCGAATATCATCGATGATACTCAGTAACGGAGTATTCGTACCATGGAACTTTTCAAACCCAGATTGAAAAACATTAACTAAACTATTATTAATCATATGGTACTGAATTGAGTTATTTACTACTATCTCAAAGGCTTTGGTAACGGAACTTGAAATACTGCGGGTCTAAACTGTGATAACTCAACACGATTGCTAATTTTTGGAATTGAAATTATTTTACAGTCTCCATTGCTTTTGGGATAGCAGAAGGTGATTAAGATAAAATTAAAAATTTGTAATACATTTTTTGAGACTACAGGAAAAAAACGTTTCACCAATTTTAAACTAGCTCTATCAAGACCAGATAAATTCCTGATATCGTGCATGAAATCAAAGAACAGTGAATACGCTGGCTCGGTCACGTTCATCGTGCGTTTCCGAACCGAATGATACAGCGATTTTTGAAGGGAGAGCAGCTTTTCGGTTATCGACGAGGTCGCTGTCGGCGACGATGGCTCCACGGCGTAGAGAACGATCTGGCATCTTCTGGTTGCTTGCAACAATATGAAGAGCTGGCTCGTGATCGAAACCGATGGAGTCAGATTGTTGACACGGTACGGGCCAATAATAGCCTGTAAAAGCCGTCAAAAAAAAAAATCAAGACCAGAAAATTCTGACTTAACATTCCAAAAAGCAAACTGTAACTCCTTAAAAGAAATATTAGAAAATGAAAAAAATATTAAAACACTCTTCAGATATAAGATCAACAATAGAACTTACCAAAGTTTGATTCGACCTAATAAAATAATAATTTATATAATCAGCTTTGAAATCCGATATACTATTATTTCTACCTCTGCTAAGACCTAGATTTTAAAAATTACGCCAAAATAAACCTTGGGCGAAAGAGAAAGATCGAATTTATCCTGGAAAACAATACTTTTGGCTGCGGATATCAATCTTACTGCTCAATTGCAAGTTTGTTTATAAACTAAAATTCTTCCATTATCAGCTTACCTTTTGCATTGCCTAAATCTGATTCCATCTGTAACTCCCTCAGATATCCATGGAGGAAATTTAGGTTTAATTATCACTGTTCTAAGAGCAACACAACTATTAAAAATCGAATTAATAAATTCATTAAAAAACTAAATTTGACTTGTACAAGAATTAAGAGAAAAAATGCTATTCCAAGGCAAAGTTTAAGACTAGTATCTTATCATATAGACAATACATTAACAATTTAAAAAAATTAGATATACCTGGATTAGATATGAAATGAAGTTTCATATGAATTCTTAAAAAATACGAAAATTTTGTTGCCGATAATTTACCATCATCCTCCAAACAGTGCAGGTGGCGCATGTTCGATCTAATTTACGACTTATTCACGCAACAATTCAGTATATTTCTTGCCTCCTACAGCGCTGTATTCTATCACGCTTAATTTTTAAGAACTCTTCTATAGCACTGTACGAGGTATTACATATCACTTTTCTCAATACAATGTACTTAACTTCTTTACGAACGATTTTCCGTTTAATTAAGAAATATTTAAACAAAAATAGGTACAAAGTAGTAGGTGGCTTAAACTATTCGTACAAAGTTGAAATAATTATATTCAGTAATGTTGCAAAGAATTAAATTTTAAACTTGTATAAATACTGGAGAGTTACTGTTGAAACTTGAAAATAATAAAAATATACATAGTTTGTATATACAAAATAAAGATTTTATAATACCATCTGCTTATTAGATTAGTTTAAAATGTTGGTTAAATTAAAGCTTATAAATTAAATTATTTAAAAGTTTATCCTATTATTGTCGATATTGGTTTTCTTTATACATTAAAGATGATTATTATCTTCACATCTAAGAATAAAAACTACCGTGTTATAAAAGTTATTAGAATACTGATTTCTATATGCAATTCTTGTGCATGGATATAAAGTAGCAAGATATGATATACATGAATACATAGTTTAATATTTTATGGTAGTTTTCATTTTATTTTCAACTAAAGTTTACCAATTAAAATATTTTATTTTATTTAGATTTTTAACCATAAAAAATAGAATGCATTAAAAATTATTACATTTTATGTATATATATATATATACAGTATTAATTACATTTTATATATATACAGTATTAATGGTGTATATATACTCTACGATATTGTGGCTTTTACTATAAAATTTATATATCATAATTTCACCATTCAACTTCCACTTGAGGATTAAAATACTCGTATGTATGTATAAAAAAGGAGTATGTATATAGCTATAGAACACTGCATATATGAATGTATACATATATCTAGAAAATAATAATTGGAAGATGGAAATCGTTATGTTAAATTATTATCACAATATATTTTCAAGAATAATAATAAAAGTCGAGAATAGAGGAAATCCAACTATATATAATACTGTAATAATAATAGTAATAAAAGAAAATATTTTTATTTTAATAGAGAATACAAATACAGCGCACAAGGATTTTTCTTTTATTTAACTACATTTTTTATATCACAAATAAGGATTTTTACAGGATGACAAGTACAATTCACATGTATTCTCTATTTCTAGTCTTATTTTCTTCTAAGTATTTTTTATGAAAGCAATAATAGCCTCGTTTTAATATTAACAGAACTTCTATAAAAGCATTGGGAAGATCTTGGGAAAAATACTAGGATTTTACAGTATAAAAACTATATATTTCAATTGTTTGATTAAAACTGTTTGTTTACGCTGTAATATAAATAAATTAAACAATTAACATTGATTTATTACTATTTTATTAAATTGAATGAAGCAAAAATAAAAATAGTTCAAAAATTTCCCTGTTTAATTTTACCCAAGTTCAAATTAATTGAAATATGTAGATTTACAATAAATGTATTCGATGGTTAAAAATTATAAATAAATTAATTCCAATTACACAAATAAATATATTCATTACTCTCAAAAACACGCTTAATAGAAAAATAACTTCTATTAGGAATAACTATGTACAATATTAATACCGTTTGGATTTTTTTAAACTATAACTTTTTTAATTTTCTATTTGATAATTATAAACACATCGACTTCTTACTTCTTAGATTTTATATCGAAATCATTCCAAACATTCCGGACGTCTTCAAATTTACATGAAACGTTCTTTAATTCATTCCATTCCAACTGTTTTCTATTACATTCTTTAAAAACAAAACTAGATATTTAACATCCTTAAAATTTGGTTTCACTTTACGTTTGCGTTGGATCACTACTTCCATCATCGTTTACAGTTTGTATTTCGTTTTCAAACATGGGGGCTATTCTGAAAAATTCGATATCAGATCCGAAAGCTTATTTTGCTATTATGAAAATAAATAGACAAACCGAAATCGGATTTTCCAAAAATTGAACATCCAGATGCTATGTAGTTGACGAATTTCATTTTGTGTTATCGAATTTGTGTGTTTCGAATATTCCATAGTTTAAGGTGCAAGATTTCATTGTTTAAGGAGAAAGTCATTAGTCCAATAAACCACAACAAAATAAAATTTAGCAAGTTTAACACATTATTACTAACTTCACATTTGACAAAATCGACCAAACAGTTTTATAATAAGAAAAATCGCGGTGGATCGAATTTTTCGATACCGGAAAAAATCCGATATCGCATTATTATTTCATAGTAGCCCCTCAGGTTATTGCCATTTCGGATGCTTATATTTTGTAAAATACAAGCAGCTATAATTAAAAGAGGCCTTCTAGTATTCGACCCATTTAGTCTTCTGAGTCGTCCTTCTAGGAGGCCAAATACTCGCTCAGTTATTATTCTGGCAGAAAAATGGGCTTTGTAAAGGTGGTTTATAAAGGTGTTCTGTGCTGCTGATACACTAACGGTAAATGGCGTCATTAGGTATATTTACAAGGCATACCTCAAATCACCGATCATATTTTGATCTCGTAAAATTATAATAGAATTAATAACAAAAGAAGGTTAATTTAGGATTAGAAAGTTAATCTTCTTGTACATACTATTCAAAATGTTTCTATATAAATTAGAACGACGATCGTGATTGGATCCGGCTATACCTGCGTAGTAAGCAGCGAAAAACTCATGCTCATCACACACGGCTTGTAATAACACTGAATGGAATTTTTTAAGGTTTATGTATGAGTTGGGATATATTCTCTCGGAGCTGGGATGGGTATGTAAGAACCATCGATGCAACCAAAGATTCCTAAAATGAATTTATATTTATAATTAATATTACGTACACAAAATAGTGAGAAATGTTTTTACCTGGGAATTTTGTCTTCTCCAAAAACTAACTGGCAATCACCCACGATCTTTCTGCTGAAGGCCAAGAAATTATTTTGTTTTCGTAATTTAATTTGAATATTTATTAAGATACATTAAAAACTGCGTTTCAACAAACGTTTATGGAAATCCCGAACCTATCTGACATTGATCTATATAAAATGCATGCCAAAATGAGTGACTAATACTGATCTATGAAAAACGAAATATATTAACAATTTTACTTAAAGCATTCAGTGTTATCCAAATACCATAAAGTTATTAAAATTTGTTTTTCTTTGCAAAATTTTCAGTCTAAGATGACCGTTTATATTTTGATTTAAACTCTCAAAAGTTCTAGGTAAAAGGAGAAAATGAGATTGAAACTGGCAGTCATTTAATTGACAAACATTATTCTCAAAACTTGTGGTATGATTTTTGGATTAGAATTTTTTCGTCACCCTCCGAATATTTGGACACTTAATGCACATGCGATATTTATTTTGCTCCATTCCAATTTTATTTGTAAATTTAATTAATATTCACTATAGAAACCAATTACAGCAATCAAAATTGTATTCTTTTTGTTTCAAGTTGTCATTTTAATAAGTTTCGTTTGGAATATACCGAGGTCACTTGATCATCATACCTGTCCATTCTATTCCTTCTTTGAAATGAATTAAAGAAAACCTATACTTTGAAATAAATAGGATACAGTTTCATTTTCAGGCTAGTACTCGGATCGATTTTACGTGAAACGATTTTACCAAAGTGAATTAAGAAATGATAAATTTCATTTCGGTTTTCGCTAAGCAGTACTCAGTTTATCAGTGTAAAAACTATATTTGTCTCAATGCATCAAACATGGCGCGCATAAACTCTACAAATTTGTTTCATGCGAAATGTCGATGTATTATAAATAGATTAGTTAACATTTCTGTGATTAAATTTTGATATATTACGAATAATTTGTGACTTTTATTTCTGTGAAAGGTTTTGTGATATGGCAAATAAAAATATTTGATAAAATATCATTTAACGTTGATCTGAATATTAGGCTTTACCTAGGAACATGTTTCTTTAAATGCTAAATATTTAATTATGATAAATAATAAGATATTATTATTCGTTTTATGAACAATTCTCTTGTGAAAAAACATCAATATTATAAAATTACGTTAAAATCTTGATCATTTGAATTTTAGGATAAAAACCCTTTTTGTATAAATTGTCATCAGAAATGTTGAGATTAAAGCTGAACATACCAAACAAACTTTCTATCAAAATATAAAGTTTATAAATACAGAATAATTCTATAAGTGTACTTATCATCTATTCGTTTTATCTCTAAGTCCGCTGCATTTAAACGAGTTTCTCAATTTTTGGATTTGGACTTAAAATAAAAAACTGGGATATTATTTATCATTAAGCACGTACTTATTATACTTTTCATTTTCCATGCAATTGGTTTTTTATGCTCATAGTCGATTTTTATTTATGGGCAGATATGATTTTTCTTTATTTCAAAATATGTACTTAAGTAAAGGTAAAATATAGCGTATTAATTTATTTGTAGGTAAGAAAATAAACAATTTTAAAATAACGTGATCATAAAGATTTTAAGCTGAAATCATTTGTTTTTCGGTACATTCTTTGACAAAGTAATTTCTAGGTTACATATTATATTCCTTATAATAATACAATTATTTATGTAAACTACATAGAGACTGTGTAGGTTTGAATATTTGTGCTATGATATTATTCTAACCCCAATCCACGAAAATTCCGTAGACATCCGCCACTCCATATGAAATATTAGACAGTTAAGACTTACATACATTAATTAAATTTTAAGTAAAGCCAAAACAAATATTCGACTACAAAGTTATTCGCGATGGAATAGATTAGAGTGGATTTGTTTTGAATGTAATTTTTTGTTTTTCGACAACTGCCGAAATTGAAACACACATACTGTGTGCGATATAATTTTTTGTTTATTTATTTATTTTTTTTGGATATATGAATATATAAATAAATATAATTTAAATATATTTAAAACAAAAAAATTGTTTTTTGATTTCCGTACTAAATTATAATTGACGTACGAATAAATCGACGAACGACTAGAAAAAACTGAAGTTACTTTCAAAATGCAAATCGCGAAAATACATAATGAAATTGACGCCAAATTAAATGGCGCCAAATATAATTCGTAACTCTATCTATGTACACACATACATGCTATGTTATGTGCTTTAATGTGTAATTTGTTTAAGTAACTATGTATATATATAATAGAAAATATAAAGTTCCTAATGTAATACAAATTTCTTATTTACATGCAAATTTTATAGAAAAGTACTCTGTTACGCATGCAAGGGATGTGACAACTTCTGTATCAAATTAAATATTAGTACTCATTCTTATATAGCCAAGACGTTCGAAAAAGTGAGTTATTGCTTTTTTTCGTCTTGTAACACCACCATCACAATTATTATTATTTTTTTGACAAACAATAAAAACGTACTAAAAATATATCAATCTATTATCTTTCAAATTCTTATTTATTATCATCTTATGTACGTTCGAATTTACAATAAAGATGAAGACGACGAACAAAAAAAAAATATTAAAAATAAGGATAGAAACGTGAATGTATTTCTTAAGTTATTTACTAGAATAATAATAATCAAATACATAATACGAGTACAATTGGAATATTATGAGTTAGTTTTTCTTGTCTGTTGGAAAACTTTTTTATATCTTGTAAATAGATTCTCATCTATTTACGATATTATATAATTATTATTTAGGGTTGAGTTAAAGAAACCTACTATAATTTTCTCAACATTAATAACAAACCATTTGAATCATATTAAAATGGAGTCTGTTAAATTTAGCTCTGCTCCCGATATTCTACCGATATGGTTATTTATTTTAACATCAATTATATATACAAATATATATATATATATATATATACAAATATATATATATATATATATATATATATATATATATATATATATATATATAAATCTATATATATATATATATATATATATATATATATATATATATATATATATACACTCAAAGAAAACTAAAGGTAAAATTAACTGAACACAAATGTAAATTCAACAAAAAATGATGTTCGAATTGAGCCAAAGTAGCGCTATGTTTATATTACTATTTTGAATTTGTTGATTTTACTTAAAATGAAGTTAATTCAACCTTTCTAAATTCATCATAAAAAATAACATAGAAGCTTGTTAATTTTACCAAAGAGTACATTAAATTAACATAGAGCAATGTTAATTTAACTTGTCTAAATCCAATTAAGAACTGAAAAGAGATATGTTATTTTTACTAATAAGCATGTTAATTTAACATAAAACAATGTACGTTTAACTGTCCAAAATTAACATATACTATAGGCTAGTTCAAATTAAACATGCCATGAATTAACAAGTGATAAGTAAAGTTAACAATAATAATATGTCAATCCAAGTTTAAAACAGTGTCAAATATGAAATGTATTATTAACATAAAAAAGTTAAATTAACTTCTGTAATATGTTAGATCAACAGATCTCATGATTGAAACAAACTCATATATAGTTGATTTAACGATAGACTAAATTTATTTAAATGTAAAATTAACGTAGATTATAGTAGATAATACCTAACTAAATAATTGGAAAAGATATAATTTGGTTAAATTCCACTCATACATCGCAGAAAAATTGTTAAATAAAAAAATACGAATTTTAGTTAATTTTAATTTTATTTTAAATAAAAAACACTTACATCAGCGAAATTATAAAATAAAGAACATATTAAAAAAAATATTTTAAAATAAAAATGATTTATTAATTTATTATTAATTTATTTTATAGTTTTCTGGTAATTGTTCCGGATTTGCAGTTGTTTTTCAGGTTAATCTCCATTTCAGAATTTTTCAATCATGTGGGTTCCTCATTTTTGAAGTTTCTTTTTGCTAAAATATAAGTATAAATTTATTTACAAAAATATTTAATAAAGTAGCGTACTTACTGGTACTTGATTTCGGTGCGCTTGTTGCAGTTCTCGAATATTATGCAAGAACAAAATTATTATCCCACACTGAAGACTATGTGGAAATAAGATATCAATTTGTTCTTGATTTGATTGAACTTGAAAAAACTTAAAACAAACTCGAAAAAAACTATATTTTTATCTAATAAATAAATTAAAAATTAATTTAGTATTTAACACAAACACTAAAAATATGTTTAATTTCACCTTTAATGTCACCACTTACGAATAATTTTGTTCTTTCTTTTTTTCAATAAATCTTCGATCAATTTTCTTTCCTTATTTTTCTATTTTTCAGATGTGATCGCAAATGCATGTAACGATGAACTGAGTTTCATTAACATTGTAACTTATAAAGTATAGTTATAAAGTATATTTCTACAATTAAAATGTTAATTTAATTAAAAGTTAGGGGTCAATTCAACATTCCTAATGTAGTTTATACAAAATATGAATTTAAAATTACATTAAGCATTAGTAAATTTAACATTTCTCAGGTAGTTTTTATATAATGTAAACTTTAAATCACATTGAACATTAGTTAATCTTACATTGCTGATGTAGATTTCACATATAACAAAACCTTAAATTTACATTAAATATTTACTAAATTTAACTTAAAAATTCTTAAATTTACTTTATAAAAGTAAAATTATATATATATATATATATATATATATATATATATATATGTAGGTATATATATATATATATATATATATATATATATATATATATATATATATATACATATATATATATATATATATATATATATATTTATATATATATATATATATATATATATATATATATATATATATATATATATATATATATATATATATATATATATTTATATATACACATATTTATATAGAGGTTTATACTTACGAATTAGCATCCAAACACAACCTATATTGTTTAGTAACACAACCTATATTTTTTGGTTTACAAATTATTTTATAGTAATAACTTGATTTTTCTAAAATGAGACTCCATTACTAAAGTTTTTCATGAGATTTCGCCCTATTGTACACCGAGTGAAGTAAAACGATTTCAAAATCACCTATCTTACAAAAAGCTATAGACAGGATGAAATACAACACAATAACATGTATGGCAAGTTTGACTGTGATATATTTCGAGCAAAACCTCCATATAGCAAGCATATAGTAAGTTTACTAGCCCATAGTAAAAATAAATAGCTAAAGATAAATTAAACCTCATTGACATCCATTCCCTTGAACAATAAAACTAACATGACTTTTAGAAAGACTATTATAAATATCATTTTAAAACATATTTAACAAGTAGTTTTAAAATCATACTAAATTAGTACAGTAATCAATATAATATTGCATAATTGTTTTAAAATAACGTAAATTTAAATTTACAATATAAGTTAGTTAAATCAACCTAAAAATACTTAGATTTACCTAAAATATCAATTATTTTAACTTAAGCTCTATAAATAAAAAAAAGGATAAATTGACAGTAGCAATAGTTTAACTTTCATCAAATAATAATTTTGCGTATGTTGATTAAACATAAGTTCATTTAACATTGTGTAAATAAATTTAACTATAGCAAACCTTAAAAAGTATATTATTTTAACATTTTGAAAGGTAGAACGTACTTTCAAAATTGAATTTTATTTTAACATGTCAAAAATTGTAATTTTAACATTGATATATTTAATTTAAATATAAAATATTCACTTTTAATACGTTGAATTTATATTAAAACCATGTTGATTTAACAATTTTTGTCTAACATTGCCTGCAATGTTAAAATCACATGCGATATTTTTTTGAGTGTATATATATATATATATATATATATATGTATATATATATATATATATATATATATATATATATATATATATATATATATATATATATATATATATATATATATATAGTGTTGTCGATAGTACTACTATAGGAGTAAATGTACTACTTTCAACACCGATGCACTATGCTCCGCAATTGAAATCTAAACTCCCCTGAAAGAATAAACCTTCGTGCAATTGCAGTTTTTGGGATTTCTTTTGTTTTACTGAGGTGAGAGAAATATATTTCACTATTTCATACTCTTCCATTTTTACGAAATAATATAATAAGAGTTTAATGAAATTCAACTAATGTTGTAGAGAAAATAATTGAAAATGGAAACCAAATTGTAAATATTGTCAACAAATTCTTACTAATAATATTGTACACATTGATTGTTTCCAAATTTTTTCAAAACACTTTGAAGACGGTTGGACTTCTATATTTGAATGAAAAATGCTGCCAACGAAAGAATGTATCCACAACATCGTAATTTTGTAGGATCTATTTTAAGTTTTTCTCATAGCAGCGCAAACACCGAGCGCATATTTTTCCAAGACAACCTTATTAAAGATAAGAAGCATAATTTATTGTTAACCTCAATAGTTAATGCCAATCTTATGGTCCGAGAGTTTTTGGATGGTACAAATCCGTGTAATTACATATTTTTTTATGTGATTGTTTATAATTAATAATTTTTTTGAATTAAATCAAATTAATTATTTAATTAATTATACATCTTCATAATATAATATGATATATGTTTTTTTTTATTTTTTATACTCCTTAACTTTTTGAAATACTCCCATTGTTATACGATATGTGCTACCTTAGTCTTTTTGTAAACGACAACCCTGCTCAAGCTTAGAACTATGTACAACTTTTTTCGAAATTTATAGATCACCTCGCAAGGAACAGGTAAATTGGTAGAGGGGTCATCGTTCTTTTTATACATTCCGGGTATTCCGAATATTCCAAATGAAAGACACAGAATTCTTTTGTATACAGAATATTTGGAATGAATAAAAAAAACGAACTACCAATTGTCCTTGACTAATGGTAATGCGGTTGGATGTAAGTTGAACGGGAGCTATGAAAGTATTAAACATGCATATGCTTCCGTTGCACTATTTTGTGATGAAAAGTGTTGCGAATGGGTCAGAAAACATTTCATAACAGCAGCAAATGCATATTGTGATAACAAAAAGTTCCGTTCAAGATACTCTTACTTTTGAACAATACGGCAAATCATCCATCTTGTATATCTGAATTGGATGATAGCGTAACAATAATTTATTTGCCTTTTCAACAATATAATTATTATGAATCAAGATGCCATTTCAACTTTGAATTCATACTATCTACGAAAAACTTTAACAAATTTAGTACACTTGTGGAAAAATTACAATGTTTATATCACACTAAAAACATAGAAGCAACCTGGAATAAATAGCCAGCAAAGTGTATGAATGGTGTTTGTGCGGAATCTTTTAAATCATCGAAAGATGAAAAATTGGGCGAAGTCAATATTGGAATCATTCAAATAGCCTATCAGTAAACTAGACATATAGAAAATTAAGATACTGTCGAAGTTATTTAAAATATTACGTACGATTTAACTGTTTGAAATTCAAGAAGGAATGGTTAAAAATCGGAGCGATGATAATTGTGATGTAGACATTTTAAGCACTCCCAAAAAATTTAACACAAAAGAAGTGACGATGGCATTTAAAATTATTGATGATGCATTAACTCTGATTCTGATGCAGTACGCTTATAAATTATGTGTTATGTTATACTTATTACTAAAATGAATCCAAATGAATAATTAATACATAAGTAGTTGAATAACTAAATTGTTTAACATTGTGTTTTTATGTAAGGTGATTTTTTCAAAAGTAAGTACTTACGTCGGACGTTCAGGAACGATGGCTTAGTATATTCGATTAGTAAATTTCTCACCAGTATTGTCGCCAAAAAACTGCTTTCAAAAATAATCGTATTTGGAGATGCAGCACATGGCATACAAAAATTGATAAATTGGCAACATTCTCTTCTCTAAAATTGCTAGTTTATCAAAAAATTATTATTTCTCTATTTTATGATTTCTATCAATAACACAGTAACAACGACAACTATGTGTTAGGGTTTGTGGGAATTTAAGGTTCTATTAAAGGTTCTATTAATGCCGGAATTGATAATAATATGCAAACTTGAAGAATTTAGATTGAATTTTGATAGTGATATAGTAGGATCAACCCACGACGGGGCTGCCATCATTGGTAAATATGGTAATAACATAAACTCTAATAGTCAATTAAGCCAAAATATACATCTTGCAGTAAAAAGTTTACTGTACAAAAAATTGGATAAACAATCACGGCCAGTGTCAAATATTTTCGAGGCAGACGAATTCGACGATAGTTTTGTGGAGGATGATGTCATACATTCGGAAACGATACAAAGATGACGTTGGCGAACTGTCATTTTTTGATAATCATGTCTTTTGTTAAAAAAACAAAAGACTAAAATTTTTCCTTGATTGTCGGACTAGGTGGAATTCTCTCGTTCCGATGCTAGAACGATTCATCTTGTTAAAATAATGCATAAAAAATTCACTATATGAAATGGATATACCATTCAATGAAGATAATTTACAAGTTGTTGAAGAATTTTTAAATATTCTGTGGTCCCTGCAGGGGGTCAACCGATTAAGTTGTGATGACGCAACCGTAATTACATATGAAGGTGTTTTCAAATTTGTGTTTTCTTAATTGCGCGAAATAAATACCGGCCTCTCTTCGGTTCGGTTCGGATTTATTAGATAAATTGAAGGAACGAATGAAAGAAGACGTAATAAATTGTTATTAACCCTAAAAATAAATTTGGAATCAGGAAAACTAGGGCTTTGAATTCTCGATAAAACAATAATTTTTTTCATACGCATTTACAATGGTTAAAAGTTTGATTTCCATTTTTAAAAGCAAAAACATACGCTTTTATGTACTATGGTTATCGTTTTGAAAATTTTTTATAGTCAATGTAGGTAATTTAAATCCTCATTTTCAGGCTTATGATTGAAAGAACCTTAGTTATATTTGAAATACTATCAATAATTATTCATAAATATTAAAGTATCATTTGCATATTTATAAATAAAATCATTAATCAAAATCATATAAGAAAGCTGATCAATCGACCTAGATTTTTACTCGGTATTATAAATATATTTTCTAGGTTAATTAAACGCGATACACGAGCAAAAATTATAATATATCCTTGTATACACATACACAATAAATACACATATGCATACGATGTTAATTTATCAAACCCACTATCAAATGAGAAAATTCTTCTGTTCTAGGTCATAAACCACCGCCACACACCCATCACCAAAAATATGTTATAAACAATACTCATCTTCTTGTTGTTGTATACATATTATATATATAATATTATGGCTTGGTTATTTTAAATAAAAAAAATCATAATTTTAAAAGCTCCCTTAAAGATATTTTGATTTAAATTAATTAACATATAAATAATAAATTAATATTTTTGCCATATCCAACAAAAATACAAAACAAACCAAAAAATTAAAGAAAATTACAAAAATGAAAAAAAAATTTCATTCTCATATATTTACAATTTTTAGTCTAAAAATACAAATTTTTATAAATTTTCAATATTGTTGTTAGTGTCTTGTATTATTATATGTATAAAACCCTCCCTTTTAAAAACAATAACATACACAACAGAAAAATAACAACAACATATAGCATCGTTGTAAAGACTCTCTTGCTGTTCTCCCTCATTTTAATTTTCCAACATGAAAATGAAAAAAAAAAACAAAACGAAACGAGGAAGGAAAAAAAATGGATCAATATTTATGTAGGCCGAATGTGAATGTATTAGTAGCTTGGTGTACTAATACACACATATACTTATGTAGGTATACACGTTGTATAATAGCAATGATAATAATAAAAATAAAGCTTTTCTTTCATTTTCCCATTTTTTTCGATGATTTTTTTTTTGCTTTTTGAAATACTATAAAAGTTGTATGAACGAGAAATGTATGTCACTATTATATTTTCAAGTATTTGTAATATTCTTTTTTGCTGTACTCCGTTCTGCTGTGTGTATTTCCTTCCCCGTCTGCTCTTGCATCTGGCATTTGTAATTAAAATTTAATGGAAACGAGAAAAATGTTGTATAGCGTAGAAGTTAATGTTATTGGTGTATGTATATTCTTTAGTATATAGCTTATATTACAACCATATTTGATAATGTGCTTATAAAGAATATCAACAAGATCTTGCTTAGAACAACCATTTGTTGTCTGTAATATGGTTATGTTCATCCTTAATCGAAATCGAGCAATAACTGGATTGTAAATTTTGATTTCATTAGAAGATTTGCTTGTCTTTAGATGGACATGAAAGTTATTTAATAGTATTTTAAACAAATATGAAGTAAGACGTTAATTGTGCATCATTTGTTGAGGTAGGCACATAATACGTTTGAGACATACCAACCAATAGTCTATAAATAAATGATTGATTTATATTTTAGCATTCATTTACTTTATGAAATTAATGACAACTTTTAAGGATGCTTATATTTTTCCAAAATATTGTTGAAGTATATATTTGAAGACTAAAGAAATAAGCTGAGCACAACTAGACTTGATATTAGATACTGTTGCATTTACTGCAAATCCTACGACTAGAAGCATAATTTGTGTTACCAACATATTGATATTATAATTTTTTCGATCAAAATTAAAAAAAAACTCAAAATGAAGATGGGAAAATTATTATTATTAGCATACACATTGATACCATTAACATAATAAAACTGATAACAGAAAACTGGTAAAAAATCTAATGAAGTATAACAATAAACAAATTGATTTTTTTCTACCCTGTGTATACATCTTGTATTAATTTAAAAGCTTAAAATGCTATAAACCGAGAGAATATGAAGCAAAAAATATACATACCTATACACATACGAGTATATATTATATATATATTTTATATCCTTTTCCTGTGTGTTTGTGTCGGTACATAATTGGTAACAGTATGAGTATATGTAGATAAAATTAACACTATCATAAAAATATTTCAGACCTATCCATACACGACCCAAAAAAAATTTTTTATATATAAAATGGAAAACACAAACAAAAAAGTGTACTGAATTTTATTAGGCCATTGTAATAATGACGTCACATCATGTGTTGAGGAATAAACCGAATGAAAACGAAAAATGTAATTTTCCATATCAAGATTTTGTTTTTTTTTCGTATATTTTTACTACAACCCACAATATTATTATCTTATGAATCCATTTTACAACATAAAAATGGAAGATACTCACCGTTGTTTGTGTGCCCCTCTTTCCTTTTTTTTCATTTACAATTTTTCTATTTTCCAACATAAAGCATGAAACACGTTATAAAAATATATACCAATATTTTGTTCAACTGCATTATTGTCGTTACTGTGTATTTGATGCCCTACATACGGTGGATGAGTTTATTTTGTAGTATGCTAATGATTTAAGGCTCAGTGGCGTTAATATTTTGCACCTGCTATTTAATAGGTAGATTTGTAGTTTTTATACTAGATTTGTTGTAGCTTTACTACAAATTTATGTTGTAATAGAATGAAAAACTATTTTTATGCATTTGTGAAGAAAAGCTTTTGTTTGGTTTGACTTGCGAATATTTGGGACCTTCTAGTTCGACATTGTATACAAATCCACTGACATGACGTCAGGTGATATATAATTAGAATTTTATGTGCTGGTCTATATCATATTAACTGACATCATACAAAATGAAAACTACCCGTGAATTAACTTTTCATCTAACATATACATATGAGTTGAAAAGTTTGGTGAGATACAAGGATAAATACGTAACGTAAAAAACTTAATATTTTGACTTAAATTGATAGGTCCTATCAATATCCTATATACGCTGTTCATCAGGTGTCCTACCAGATAGGATATATGGTCCAAAACGCGACGTTGGTGGCTCGGTCACGTTCTGCGTGCCTTTCCGAACCGAATGATGCAGCGATCTTTAAGCCGCCTTTCGGTAGGCGACTGGGTCGATGTCGGCGACGATGCCTCCACGGTGTAGAGAGCGATCTGGCATCTTTTAATTGCTTGCAACAGTATGAAGTTGGCTTGAGATCGAAAACGATGGAGTCAGATTGTTCACACGGAAAGGACCAACAATAGTTCCTAAAGTTCGTAAAAATAGGCAACGGCAACTTTGGGTTTTAAATTCGCTGTTGATAATTTTTATTCTATCAACCAAATTGAGTATTAAGTGATTGGTTCAAGTTTTATCCATTGTCATATGCCCACGTTAAAAAATCCCGTTTATTATGGTTAAGTAGGTTCAAAACGCTGAATTTGTGCGTCATCCACTTTGAAAACAGCTTTATTATAGACAAAATATTATTTTGTCCATAATATAACTGTTTTTAAAATAGTAATTGCTTTACCTTCTGATATCACTAAGATGATGATATCTATAATATAATAACGCAACTTTATTTAATGGTATTTTAAAATGTTACTGTTAACACATTTTTAATCTTTTCTGAAGTAAATTGCTGAATTTGAACGGCCACATTAAACTTCGTAAACCAAAGTTCTAAAGTTTATTGGTTTCTTTCAATGTCATATGAAATAATATGATTTGCAACTTATTAAGTGACGTAATACATTTGCCAAAGCATTCGTCAATTTATAATTATTTTAATAGCTTGTTAAATAATCAAAACCTCTCGTACACTAAAAAATTAAAATTATTTGATCATTTGATTTATACTATTGTAATTGGACACATTTAATAGTCCCTCTTGACGTAATAAACTTATTAGCCTTTTTACCTATACTATTTGTATGTATTTTTGACTTTTTTACGCGTTTGTGTGTAAAAACATTCGGTGGGCTGACCACCTACAATGTGCACCAATCATTAAAATTGGATCGTAAGGTCTCATTTGAGACGCGGTAAGGGCCGTTTACGGCCTCTAAGCCACACTGAAAAAAACCTAGGTAATATTAACAAAAATCGTACTTAATATTACAAAAGTTTTGGGTAAACAGAACATTTAGTTTATATAAAATAGGTTTTGTTAAAAAATAATGCATTTCAAATTAACAAAAGCATCGTTAATAATAAAAATTATTTTTTGATCGCCGGTTGCGTCATTTTTAATGACGTCATAATATAAATAGTTTTTAAAAAAATTTTTTTATGGTAATAAAAGAATTTTGTAATGCCAAATAAGACTTTTTTAAAACTAAAATTTTTTTTTTCATTAAAAAATCATTTATTTATATTAATATATTTTTGGTAATTTGATGTTCATTTTGAGAAATATTTTTACAAAATATTTATTTATTATTTAAATACAAAAAATGTATACATAAATAAAATAAAATAAATGAGGTGCTTTACATGTCATAGGTTTGTGCGTTTGTGGTTGTGATTAAATGTTTCACAAGACCATGTCTATGGAAGGCGCGGATGTTTTGGAATATACTTGGGCAACCCTCTTCTACACTGAAAAAAAATCTAAGTAATAGTAAGAAAAACCGTATTTAACAATAATATAAATTTGGATAAAGAGAACATTTGATTATATTAACAAAATATTTTTTTTAAATAAGCTTCAGTTCAAATTAAAAAATCTTTTAATAATACCAAATTTTTTTTAATTGAAAGTTGTTAATGACGTCATTAATTACCGAATAAAAAAATTGTTTATATTAAAAATGATAATTATTTATATTTGAAAAATATATTTTTAGAAATAAACTTTTTTTTAATAAAACAAGGATTTATTTAAAAATGATATACGACTTTTGTTAATATAGCATCAGCGTTAAACCTCTATATCGATCTGTCATTAAAAAAAAACAAATTCATAAATTTAAATATTTTATTAAAAGTTCTTTTGGTGTATTACCATTTTGCAGCCGTTAATGTCTTTATAATTAGGCCATGTCTCTTGAATTTCTCTTTTTGACAGTACTTTGATCATTTGCTCAAGCCACAACATATGTGGTGTTGTTTTGTAACCTGTCATTATTTTATAATAAAATACAAAATGCAATTAACTTTCAAGATAAAATAAAATAAATATATCAATATATACTCACTTAAAAATTTATTAATGTTTTAAATAATTAAAATAAAAATGTTTAAACTTTTATTTTTATCACTGATTAACACGTGCTTTCATCCTTCTGGTTATGAGTGACAATGCAATATTAGAAAATTTTTCAAATATTTCTTACATGTTGTTAATACTAGAAGTTCTTTTGATAATAAGAGTTTGCAGTATTAAAAAAACGTAATATTTATATTTAAAATAATTTTGTTCAATAATAAAAAAATAGTTTATTAAATAAATTTTTTCAAAAACTCAAATAATTTGTTTAATATAAAAAAATATTTTGGTAAAAAATAAAAACAATTATTTAATACAAACAATTAACAAGATTAAATTTGATTTTTTAATACAACCTAAAATTTTTTAAACCAAATAAAAAATATTTGTTTCAATAAACAATATTTAGTAAATGTGAAAAATGTTTTTTAACAAAATCTATTTGTTCAATATGAACATAGTTTTTTTTCAGTGTATACATCGGAAAACATCATAAGTTCCAAGTTTATGTTTTTTTCGTAAGTGCGATATTAAATCTTCTTGGGCCAATATTATGCGAACACTGAAAACACTTTTCCTAAATTTGTAAAATTCAGTACAATAATAGAGTTTCAAATACGAATATGATGTGGCAACTTTAAATTTAAATGGAAAATGAAGTAAATTAAAAATTGTTTAGTTTATCTTAATACATATAAATCCACAAATTACATAAATATTAAATTTATACTTACGGTATTACTATTAAATTGAATTTGATTATGGTTTATTTTTTCACTTTTTATCAAATAAAGTCTTACTTTTCACGGCACTTTCAAAAATTTATCAAGGATCGATATCAAACATAATATCAAAATAATTTCCATGAAATCGAATAACATTTGATATGATTTTTTTTACTTTAATGCATTTTTATTATAGTAGGTGACTTGAACATATCTCACAACAAAAATTTAACCGTAACTAAAGATTATAATTCCACGTTACTAAGCCATGGTATAATGGTCACTGCTACTTATTATACCAGGCCTCTAAGCCAAAACATTTTAGATCATACTGTAAATAGCTTCCTTAATATCGACCGAGTTTTTAATTCCACTTTTGAGTCTAATATTAGTGATCATCGTTTTGTATTATCTTAATGGATGATTGTCCTACGATCTTTGAAAATTAATCAAGGAAAAAACCGTATCTAAAAAAGCCAAAAAATCTCGAACCGTACTAATTTGGAAAATAAATTAATTTTACTAAATCGAAATATCAAAACTGGCAAATATTTTGCAAAAAAATATTATGTATACTTCTTTAATAATTTGAATCAAAATGAAATCTGGAAACAAATGAATCATTTTATGAAGGACAATTCTAGCAATATCTCTCAATTATTGTTTACAATGATTTTGAATAAAGAACTAAATTTTATTGTTAATATTTTACATGAGTTCTTCGTTAATGTCAGTAATATAATAAACCATTTTTTATGAGTCAAAAGACTGTTCACTTCCTATGATAAATATGAGGAATGATATTGAGATGATTTTGGATTTCCTAAATACTAACCATATGTCTGTTAATTTCAGTAAAACTAGATTCATAAAATTTCATTTCTCATTCCTACCACATTGTGACCTTCCTTCATTGGAAATATCGAATTGTATTATTGACCGAGTTGATAACATTAAGTACCTTGCGATAGTGTTTGATGAGCATATGGCTTGGAAAGATCATATTAACGAGTTAACCTTAAAAATCAATCCTTATATTTGGTTTATTAAGAATCTTGTTATGTCTGCTCCAGTGAAGTTTGAGCAAACTTCAAAAATTACAAAAAAGGTGTTGTAAAGCTATGTATAAACTTCCTTACCTATTTTCAACTGTCGAATTGTACCAAACTATTGTTCCAGATATACTTCCATTTAACGCATTTTTTATAGTTTTTGTTTCATCTTTTATGTATAAATGCTATCTAATATAAGTTTTGAGTTTGTGTATCATGGATATTCAACTAAGAACTAATATATATATATATATATACACGGTAAAAAATTGTGTACTCATTTTCAATCAAATTAGGGTTACATACCCAGCAAGATCGTAGATTATCGCATAGGAATATCGGCTTACTCGTCGTGCGACTAATCGCAATACATTCTATAATACGCATATATTGTCGCACGAATAACTTTGACTCCACGCACGAAAAACAATGAAAATTATCTTTACTTCACCTTTCGCGTAACTTTAGTAAATAAGTCCGAGGTAAGCGAAAAATCATCGGTAGAAGAGTCGTTATTGTGTAATAAGTTAAACGATAGAATAATTAGCGGATGTCCTGAACGATGTTAAAAGTTTTCTAAACGCCGCATTTTGGATAAACTCTTGAATATCGCCCGGAATGTTGTGAGAATAAACACGGATTACTCATCAGTATAACGCATATAATTCTCAAATGTGTCGTAAGAATAACTCAAACTACACTTTCGTAGTATAGACGATGATCTGTACATAATCGCGTATTAGTTCTGGCGACAACACTTGAGAGCCATATGCGATATACCATGCGTTTAGTCAAAGTTATTCGTGCGACATCATAAGAATAACTCAAACTACACTTAAGAATAACTCAAACTACACTTTCGTAGTATAGACGATGATCTGTACATAATCGCGTATTAGTTCTGGCGACAACACTTGAGAGCCATATGCGATATACCATGCGTTTAGTCAAAGTTATTCGTGCGACATCATTAGGGCATTTTAGGATTACACACATATATATGTATATATATATATATATATATATATATATATATATATATATATATATATATATATATTAATTATTTTTGCAATTTGAAATAAAAAACGTTTAATTTAGTTCAGTTTCAATTCATGAGTTTGATTCAATTTTTTTTGTTACATAAATGTTCTCTTAATAAACGATTGATTTGTCTTTTTCTCGACGGCGATTGCTTCGCTCTTGTACATCTCGAATGCAAACCTTATCAGAACTTTCAAAAATGACCGATGAATAATTTAAAAATGTTTTTTAATCGTTTTTGATTAAATATGTTGTTTAAATCTGTTAACTTAAAAAAACTAGTTTTATCCATTGTACTCTTCCACATTTGAGAAAAACTGTGATGTCACTAACGATTTCTTGCCAAAATTTTCTTAAAGCTGGTTTTTCTTCGGAAATATCATAATGATAAAAAATAAGATTTATTTCAAATTAAAAAAAAAATTAAAAGAATCCAAATCACTTAAATTCACTTCTAATGTAAACTACACAAAATATCAAACTGCACTGAATTACTGTTCCAATAATTTTTATCCTTCACATCATAACCATCAAAAATTCCGCTTTTATTGCATTTTCTTTTCCGGTTTATATTCATCTTGATTATCGCAAAGCGATCCATTTTAATCGCATTCAGTACAACTAATGAAATCATGCCGCGGTGCGTTAAATTTTAAAACTCATTGTGGAAAGCATTTCCCATTTAGGCTTTCGCTAGGCAAACCGCAAAAAGGCTTCCACAGCAGTTTTGCTTTTATCATCATTTCTTTATTTCGCAAAGCGATAAATATCAATCGCATTGAGTACATTTTCTTAAAATATGTCGCAACGAGTTAATTTATAAAACGCATTGCGAACAGCATATCGCTTTTATGCTTTCGTGAGGTATGTCTCAAAAAATAATTTATCGCAAAAATCTTGCTGGGATAATTGTCCACACCAAATTGAGATTACATTTTAAACTTTTGCTGAGGTTAAAATAAAAATTTAACACGACAAAAACTTATCATGTAATATTTTTGAAATTAAAAGTTGTTTAAGTAATCAAAATTTATTTTTAATTCATATTTGTTAAACTATAGTTAATAAATGTATAGAATAAAATTTCACTTACAGAGCGCTTAAAACTTTTAATCACAATAACTTACCGAGTAATATTCGATTGATACAAGATTTTTTAGTAAAGAAGGTTACATTTTAATTCAGTACCGTGATATTAATTTGTATGTGATTACAGATTAAAATACATTTTTAGTATTATAATTTCATAAAAACATATTTATTTTTAATTTTTATTATAATAAATATATTTACATACACGAAGAAAAAATATTTTAGGCATTTAATTAATTTAATAAAATAAATAAATCTATAGTTATTAGGGTTACAAATTACATTCCTTCTAAAAATGTAAAATCGACAGACAGTAGAACTATTTGTTCATCAAGTTGAATGTAATACTGTTATATTGCTGCTCGTTTTGGACCAGCTGCAATTATGTAAAGTTCTTTGATATGTTTAAAAAACTATCAAGACGTGTATTTATCTAAAACAAAAAGGTTAGGAAAAATATTATCTATAAAAATTGTTTCAATTATGTCGTTAGATCTGCCTTTATTTAATTATTTTATTTAATAATACAATTTTAAAACTATCTTTCAAATCATTCCAAAACTCATCAGGGAATTAGCAAACTTTGTAAATCCGGATATTGAAAGCTTACGCTTAAATAAAATAATTAAATAGAGCTTTCAGTAACAATAATAAAAATTAAAATAAAAAATAGTTTTGAAGAAGTTAAACTATTTTAGCTACTTACATCTTCAAACTGAACAAATAATTCAACATCTTTTACCAGCTAAGAAGATTTTTATTGTTGGGTTCCAAGCTGAAAGAATAATTTATCATTAGCGGAATGTCATGTTCTTTATAAAATATAAAGCTTACTTCCAAATTTTTCAAAATCATCACCCGTTGTAAGATGAAGAACGTTTTCGATTTGGTCAGAATATACATTCCAATTCAACAAATGTTTAGATATTTTCGTAATGAATTTCAAATCATATAAAATCTAAGATAAGTTAAATAAATTATCAATGTTGGTAATATAAAATGTCGATAAACTTACTAGTTCTAGCTTATAAAAATAAAATGGAAAGGTAATAAAAATATTTATTCTTGCTTAAGCAGAAACCCTCTCTTCTACTGTTCGTTTTAATTTTAATTTTATTGCCACAAGCTGCACATCTGCGACACAGTTTTTAAAAAATTCTTTATCATCTATATTTAAACTCAACGCGGTCAATGACGATTCATCAGTGGTTACTAATTTTCTTTTTCTCGCAACTGACCAAACGTGCCCTCAATTATATGTCTTTATTGTTAATATTTTATATTTGGATAACTCCAGAAGTTTTCCCTCAAAAAATTACTGAGTAGTTTTGCAAAAATTATAGTCTGCTAATTGTTTGGTAATATTCCTTCAATATTTCTGCTCCTTCTAAATACATTCGTCTACATCCAAAAACCTGTGCAAAGCCTTTAAATAAACATAAAAATTATTATTGTGTGATAAAGTTATAAATACAAGCACAAATAATTTATAAGATATCAACGATGGTATTTTAGAATTTCCAATCGTTTTACATACTAGCACATATAAAAATTCTTGTTATAAACGTATAATTTTGGTGACTACTTACTTGTGAGTCGATCAACAATTTTGGTCCAATAACAGCATCATTTTTTTTCAATAGTTTATGTAATAGGTAACCACAACTTCAATTTCAAAGCAAGCACACTTGCCGAATTGTGACTCAATATCAAAAAGGTCGTGCGGTGCTATCAAAATACCATTGTTTCAAAGAAAATTGGTAGTCACTTTCAATTGGTATATTATTTACCACTAAAATTTATATGATATTAAAAATAATCAAAATTTTTGAAATATCTGTAAACTCACTTTAATATAATGAAAGACTGGATGTTGAATTTTCAATATTTAATATTTTTTTTATATTTTCATTTTCTATTTTATTGTTAACTTCTAAACAAAATAGATTTGCCATTTCCACTAAGTTCACTATCACACTTTCAAATTTAATTTAAAACTGAATTTATTATTCATGCAGAATCATGTTCGTCTAAACCAAAAAAATAAATATGATTTACAGTTGTTAAATATTTTGTTTAATCAGATGAAATTAAATTTTAATAAGCTTTACTTAACTTTTAATATGATTGAGCTGAATTTTAATATTCGCTAATTGGAAATTATTATATTACTGATATTGGTAATAATATTACTTCATTTATAATCCAAATTTAGTATAAAAAATATTTAATGTTTTGAAATACTTATAATTTTAACTAGTAAGGTTACAAAACTGAGTGTAAACTTTTGTAAGGATTAAAAAGTAGTATCATATTTTTTACCGTGTATATATATATATATATATATATATATATATATATATATATATATATATATACCTATATATATATATATATATATATATATATATATACATATATATATAATATATATATATATATATATATATATATATATATATATATATATATATATATATATATATACATATATAATTATTATATTATACATATATAATTAATATATATTTAAGAGCCTAAAACCTTTTAAGAGCTTTAAAGGTTTTAAAAGGACATATAATTCACAAGCTTATTAGCCATTCTATTATTGTTTGTTAAAAAACTTAAAACTGAATATTTAAATAATAAAAAAAAATCTAATTCCATATCTTTATGCATAAGGAAAAATGCGAAACGTCAATTAAAATACTAAATACTTTTCGTGCTTTAATAAGGAACTGGCGTTCGAAAAATTACCATAACTACCTACGTTTATGAGTATATGTATTACTATTTACAGAATTTTGTGTTGTAATTAAGAGAAATATACAAAATATCAATTTAATTTTTTATCCCACCTCCAAGCAGCCACCTATTATTAAAGATTCTAATTTTTTAATCTTCCTAATTAATATTAAATAACCTAAAAACACAAAACTCTAATTATACATAATAAATTTTTATTGTACAAATTTTCAATTTTTCTTATTTTCCATTCTTTTTGTATTTCGTTTCAGGTAAGCTCCCTCAACATATTATCAAAAGTTGTATTTATCACAGTGTTTTTCTGTAAAAAATTAAACATAAAAATAATAAAGGCCCGATGCCTGTACATTAAAAAAAATCACAAGCCGAGAGAGTGTCAGCCATTGCCATTATGGGGGGTAAATTAATAAACATTGTTAACGTAGAAACTAGACTTTAGAATGTATACAACTCCATATAATGATGAAAAACTGAAATACAACCTTCTTTTGGTGGTACATATTTGGTGTCTCATCTCGTTGGGGCTTAATTTAGATTTATTTGTTATAAAACATTCTTCGAACCGGAAAACATATTATATTCGTAAAATGCGTTAAAAAAGGGAAAATTTACATAATTTTTTACATTTGTTTTTTTGTGCGTTACAGAAAATGTCTGGTTTTCTTCTTTTTAATGGGTAGGAACATTATTAGGTCATTTTTGAGTTTTTATTCATAATCTATATACATATTTTTCGTCCAAGTTTTGTTGTGTGTCAAGTTTTACTCTTGGGATTTTTTTATTTTTATTATTTGAATGCTTTTTTATTTTATTCATATACATATTCTAGAGCTTTATGAGGCAACATGAAAATTTTTTGTGTTGATTTACTAGAAACTCATCAACTTTGAATTTGTTCTACGTTTTTTGTATGAGGCAACTTGTTCCCTTTTTAACACACATTGTACAAGTAATTCGTAGTATAATATTGTCTTTGATTTAATTTTCCAGGAGGGAAACTTTATCTCTGTTTATCTTTTGATTTTTGTTGTTCATAAGAATAATATTTAGACTGTTTTGTTAAATGGAAAATAATTATTTTTTGTTTAACTATAATCTTTGTTAGAATATTTTTTTGCTATATTTTATGTTTTACATGTCTTATGTATTTGATTTTGCTCTGGTATTATTTATAGGATTTGTAGAGTTAAGATTAAAAATTAAGTGGCAGCTTTTATTTATGGTTCAATGTTCTCAAGGCTCCGCATCTGGCGAAAAATATTGATTGACTTTTAGAATTATTCATGATTAATTTACATTGCTTGAAATAAGTGGATAGTTCTGTCAAAAATTAATTTAAGTTTGTGTTAGTTATACCGATAACAATTCATCACTAGATTTGATAACCGTATCATCTGCGAATAAGGCTAATTGACTTTTGTTTTTATTAGAATATGATTTATAAATACACTAAACAAAATCAAGCCCAAAATGGAATCCTAAGAGACCAGATATAATACGGATTTGAATCGAATACACTGAGACTAAAGGAGTAATTAATCAATTTAGAAATAAATCATCAATTAATACCATGCCTTTATAATGCCTGCTAGAATGGCGAAGACCGAATTGCCTATCTATAGAAAACTTATTTTATCTTAATAAATCAACCAAATGATCTTTTACACAGTATACAATCACCTTAGATGAGACTCATAGTCAATTAATAGGGCGGTAATTAGCCCTAACCGTTGGATATTTACCAGGTTTTAATATTGGTTATACTTTAGAAGCTTTCCATTAGCTAGGAAAATAGATAAATTTTAAACATATAGTAAAAATAATTTTTAGCGTTTCAAGACTGTGTGGGGTAACTGTTTAAAAGAACATGTTCAATATTATATGAGTTAAGTTTGCACTTTATTCCTAGTCTCCTATATATTATAAAAGACACGTCACACGTCATCAAATTTACATTTGACTTCATATATTACAATGACGTAACGGTTATAATTCCGCCTTTACACACCCACGGTTATAATTCCGCTTATTCAACCCACTTGACACTAGAAAAAAAAACGGTAAATGTCATTTGTAAAATGATAATATACGTTGTCAACGTGGGATTACGTCTTTAAACGTATATTAGACACATTTCGTAATACAATAAATTGGAAGGGTTATCGTAACCATATTACAACAACAGTATATATAGGAGGATGCGTGTGTTACATGAAAATGATAAATCGTGTTTTGAAAAATATTCTTCAAAATTCATATCAATTCAATACACATTATGTATGAGAATAACCTTTAAATCTATTATTTTTATCTGATAAATAGCAAGTATAGGACTATTATTCTATATGTACAACATTAAATCCATGTGTACGTGGGATAACCCATTTGTATTTTGGCGATAAATACATATAATGTTCCGCATGTACAATAAATTTACGTCATTCGTGTGTGTAGGATGATCCTTTTATTTTCTTTTTCATTCATCTTTCCGTTGATGACTGATAAGGTATATATGTATATATAAGTAAAGATTAAAAGTTATTTTCTTCTTCTAAGTTATACTGTACATAAACTATCTGTAAACTTTCTATGTATACAAAATATAATATATATCTAAAATGATAAAAGAAAAAAGCCGAAAAAACTATATACCAAATGATAAAAAGTCTATGAACATCCCATAAAACCAACTATTTGAAGAAAAACTAAAGTTAGAGCCATTAAATTTCTAATATGCTTATAACATCTTGAGAAAATCTTTTCCCAACACACATTATAGAGAAAAAAAACACAATTCCAAATAAAAACCACAGATTTTGACTCTAGGCATGTAAACATAATATTACAACATACAAATTGATTTTTTGTTTTGTAATTTTTTATCCTTTGAAAATAAGTTTCCAAAAGAAAAATTTCCCATTTTTCGTAAATTTTTTGTTGTTGTGAGTTTTCATTTCATCCTATAGTCGCATACATATATGCTGTATATGTTGTATACGAGATAGTTTTTGTTTGAAAATTTTATTACATATTTTACCATCCCGTCTTACATATTATTACATATTATTATTATTATTACTATTATTATATTAAACATAAAAGACAAGAATACTCTAACATATATGAATAGTTTTTGTGTGTAAAAATTATTAGAACCTTGTTCATATATACAAAATACAACATACCTAACGATTTACTACTTTGTGATGTTAACAATTGTGCAACTTAAAAGCTAAAAAGATGTTTGTTTCGTTTGAACATTGGTAATTGTATATCAGAATACAGTAAGTCTCTAAAATAATATTGTACTTGTAGCTTACATGGTAATTGCTTTGCGCAAAATAAATTCAAGGCCAACTTTCATAATGATCTTTTAGATTGCAGTAGCCGTGGTCAATTATGTAGCTATCTACTTAATTGTGACAGAGTGAACTAATGCGGGAATTACATGACTTCCAATTTTTTCCTTTTGACAAATGTTATATGTTCATCAATTTGTCATCAATGGTGGCGATGAGGCTCATTTTTAGCTTAATGGATTCGTGAACAAACAAATTTTTAATAAAGAGTGATTTAATAAGAGCTTCCGAAACTCTTTTGTAATAAAACGCATAAATATCAATTTAATATCAAAAATTGTATTTGTGACATATGATCGGTTTATGACATTTAATGTTTGAAAATAATTTCTTTTAAATCTTGTCCACGACTGGGTCTTAGATGATCCATTCCACGGGTCCAATTTTTCAGCATTTCGGTCGATACTCAGTTAATTACGCATGTTCGGTTCGATTCTAATGCAGGAATTGATTGTGGTTTCAGATTTCAGATACACCCATAAAAAGTAATCTAACGGCGTCAGATACAAATTCTTGGATGCCAATTCACGGATAAGTCGGCTACACCAATATTCAAAATATTTTGGCAATAAAAACTCATTGATCACTGCTCTGTAGTTTGAGTCATAAACGTTTGTATACGCTGTTCTTCCGCTGTCCTTAAAGAAATACGATATTTGCTTGAAAAAATTGATTTCCTTCAATACGATGCACGTTTGCATATATACTGTACGATTTAAGAACAAATGAGTTTTTCTTTCTAGCTACTAGAATTTAAGGCTAATAGAATTTTCTCTGAGTTAATAGAATTGTTTTTGTAGACCTATAAGTTTCTTTAGATGATTTCTGGATAATATTAGATATGATTTAATAACTATATGATATCTATATTTATTGTGTATTCTGCGTTCTTTAATTTCAAAATATTTTGAAATTTTACTTTGGGATTAACTTTGAAAAGAACATTTTGTTGACCTTGACCCTAGTGGGGTTATTCAGATAACATATTGGTGAACTCGAAACAATCATAGAATTTTGTGTCTACTTTAAAAGTTTTCGAAATAAATATTTTATTTTCCCCACATTGACTTTGTACAGTTGACTGATTTGACATTTGAAACTGAATTTAATATTGTTTGGCATAACGATTGAACACAAATGTTGTTGATCACAAATACCATTCTTCAATCGAATGTCAATCAATAGCCTTTTCTCCAGTCTACTTCAACCAAAGATTTTAATACATACCCTGAATAACAGTTGTTCTGTGATTCAGGGTATGTATCAAAATCATTGATTGGAGGTCACAGACGAAACCTTCCAAAAATTGTCAAATATTTTGCGATCCTTGTTTTTTGAATTCTCTATGGAAAGCTCATCTTTTTCACTATTCACGCTTTTTTAAGTTTCCTATTTTATTTCCGAATTTAGTTTGACATTTAAGAGGTGGTTAACTAATTAATTTTATCAAAATATACCTTTGTTAATCAATTTTATAAAAATTAATTACTAAAACTAATTAAATGTATAAATTAAAGCATGACAATAGTATTTTTTATTGTTTGAAATCCTTTTCGCCGTTTTAAAACATTTACTCATAAAACTTCATCCAAGGTTTATGTTAGTTTATTACTAATAGAAGATTAAAATATTGAACGTACGTACGACGTAAGATGAATTTATAACAATTTTAACTAGAGTTTTGAAATTTAATTACATATTTAAAAAAAATAATTACAAAAATCTTGACTTGCGAAGGCGCGTCTTAAAACTCTTTCGACATTAAAATTTTGTTTTTTTATAGCATACATGAGTATATATTTTTCACACTCCTCTTAAGTAATTATGAAACTTATGTTGTTTGTTTTATTGTGTATAATGTGACATAATTTTTTGACATAAAATAACTCATGTTAATTAGGTTAGAGAGATGTAAATTTGTTATATACATTTTTTACAGTCTGTTTATAAATAAAAATAAAACAACAATGTTTTTGCATTCACATAAGTTATATAATTTGCATGCAATACTCTAAATATATGTGCACTTGTATATTAGGTACATCAGTGATTTCAATAAATTTTGTGGCAGGTGATCTATTTAAATGATGGCGCTTTAGACAATTATTACACAATCTCTTTGCCAAACTCTGCTGCAACAATGTTGTTTTAAAAATATTTCTTTTACGCGAGTCACAGTCGACTAATACATTTCAAACGTGAATGTGTAATCGGCGTGAATAAATAATTTGATTGGGCAGATGGTGTTGCACATTATTATAATAAATCACAATATATATATATATATATATATATATATATATATATATATATATATATATATATATATATATATATATATATATATATATTATATATATCAGCAAAGGAAATACACTAGCTCAATCACGTTCTGCGTGCTGGATACAGCGATCCAGGAAGGGACAGTCGCTTTTCGGTAGGAGAATAGGTCGCTGTCGGTTTCGATGGCTCCACGGCGTAAATATCGTTCTGGCATGTTCTGGTTTCTTGCAACAATATCAAGAGCTGGCTCATGATCGAAACCGATGGAGTCAAATTCACGGGCCAACAATGGCCTGTAAAAACTTTCATGCAAAACTGAAAGAATAAGTTTTAGAAAAAAGCATTTCTTGTAAAATTCCTTGTGAAATAATTTTTTGAATTTTTTTGCTACCCGTCCTGAGATGCTAGAACACGGTACTATAGTCCGATGAAGTTAATGTAAGACGTTTGGATAGAAGTGAGTCCACAGACCAGTAAATACGAGGATAAACCAAAAGTATACAATAGTAACGGTAAAGTATGGTGATGGAAAAGGAGTAATGTTTTGCGGGTGTTTGTTGGGTCTTCCAATTGGGCCTCTAATTATAACAAATGGCATTATGGATAGGTTTGTGTATAAAAACATACTATCGGAGGAGATGTTACGATTTGCGGAAGATAATTTGCCTCTTCGGTGGAGATTCCAACAAGATAATGGCTTGAAACATACTTCGAAGCTTGTTAAGCTTGTTAGTTAAAGATAAAAAAATTGAAGTTGTTGAATCCAAACGAGGACTTCTGGAAGATTGTAGATAACAAAGTTAGAACCATAGGTGAGATCAAAAAACGTAGAATAACTGTGGAGCAATCTCGAAACTGGGATGATATTTGAAATGAAATGAAATTGAAAAAAATAGAATGAAATCAGACGATCGTGGAGGCCAATCAACATCATTATTTTTTGAAATAACTTGTTGTGGAAAGAGGTCTCGCAGTAATTCCATTGTAATCCTGGCTGTATGCGATGAGGCACCGTCTTGTTTTTGTACCCCATAATAATCAAGACCAAAGCATGCAGTTTTGGCGTTAAAATGTTTTAAATCATATCAGGATATCGCTCCTCATTCACAGTTATCTTTACGCCGTTTTCATTTTCAAAGAAGTAAGGTCCAATGATTACTCCTGACCAAATTGCACACCAGACTGTCACTTTTAATGGATTTTAAGGTGACTGATGAATAATTTGAGGGTTTTCCATTGCCCAGAACTGACTATTCTGTTTATTCACATATCCATTCAAATGAAAAGGTGCTTCGTCATTCATTATGATTTTTTCATGAAAATCGGGGTTGTCATGGGCGAGCTGTAACATGCTATTGGCATATGTACGGTGGCGTAAATGGTCTTGTGGAAGAAGCTCTTGTGTCAATTGAATCTTAAATGGAAACAAATGCAAATCCTTGTGCAAAATTGTGGCCAAACTTATTTTTTGAAGACCAAGCTCCTGATCACGGCGTCGAATTGAGTTTGATGGACTTTCTTGAGCAGCAGTAATGTTTTCTGCCGATTTTGCAGTACGTTGTGGTCATCATTTACAGCCCCTCTTTCTTCGAAATCATTCACTACACGATAAATAGTGCGTTTTGTTGGCACGTTGTTTCTCTTAAACAGTTCACGTAACTTTCTCATCGTCACAGTAATCGATGTTTGATTTTGATGAATTGTTAAACTCGTTGGTTTATCGAATATTTTCCATAGTAAATTTGCAACGTGTCTACTTCACGACTGCCAAATATGAACTGTCAAAACTAACGTTTACCAAAATGGCGGCAAAAAAAAGTAGCATACCTTCCAAGCGGACACCCTAGATATATATATATATATATATATATATATATATATATATATATATATATATATATGTATATATATATATATATATATATATATATATAATATAATATATATATATATATTTTTGTTTTTTTTCACACTTAGATGATATTTTAAACTTTCCCTATAGTTTGCTTCGTCACTTTGTCGTGCTTTAATTTAAGTATTACGTTTTATCACTTCATAATACATTTGATAAATATTTAACTAATTTATAATATACTCGTATGTATGTATATCATTCTAATTCCAGAATTTACACAAAATATTTAAATTATACCATTTCGCTATCTATATATTTACTATCATTGTGACGACTAATAAGATTTTCTGTTTAAAATTGCGCATTTATGCCAAAAATAAGGTTATTAATATTGTCCATAGATTTCATCAGACGTTTGTGTGAATTAAATCAGTAAAATATTTTTAACATGACTGTTTACGAATAAGCAACATTTTTATTGCAGAAGATAATAAATAAGCAAAAAATAAGTCTTCTCCAATGCATAAGTCATCATCACCCACAACTAATAAAAATTTAGTTCACGAGTTCTACCTCTTGTTATTAACACAAAATAAACAACGGTGTGTATACGTACATATAACACGTACGTATGTACAGTACAAAACAGCAAAATGATGCATATTATTTATTCGTAGCAAAATTGCCAGTGTAGGTTGATGGTAACATTCATAAAAAACATTTTCGTAATCGTCTTCTAAACTGATAACAATAAAAACGTTACTCGTAAATAAGGGGCTATAACAATAACAACAATCACTAGAAAAGTCAAATGTACCTAATGGTAATGACATTAACAATCCATTTTCCGCCTACAATATTTAATTTTATTGGTATTGTTGCTAGACTTGTTTTGTTATACAAAATACATATACACAGTTTTCCTGTGATGGGAAATATATGTATGTACACATCTCAGTTAAAGTTACCTTTGATACAATCCAAAACTATCAACAATTATCTTCTTTTGCAGCTCCGGTTTGCAGCTATTGCTCTAGATACATTTTGTTGCTCTTTACATGCTCACAATTGTTCACGTATATATGTATACGCGAGACCTGTGTTGGTATGAGTTGGGGAAATTTTATTTTATTTTTTTACTATATTTTCACTAAAATATAAACGGTAGCGGCTAAATAATGATAAACAAAAATAAAATTTTGGCTTTTATTTGGGTAAACAAGAATGAATAATACTGACAACAGAAAATCAACAAAAACAAATACAAACAACTGGGAAATTTTCATGTTTCTTTTTGGTTATTTACGAACATTTTCATTGGAAAAATATAACGTAATTACATGATTAATTGCCTTGAATGATCAATAACATGTTACGCATATTTTTAGGTGAATGATCAAAAGGGTAATGTAGTGGAACCAATATGGATAAGACAATGTGAATTGTTTTGAGACGCAATTTCCGTTGTTCTTTGAAGTTTACTAGGTCATATAATTTGTATTATTAATATAATTAGCTTTTGGGAAAACTAACAAATTTATGTAATATCTTTATGGTGGTTCGTAGTTTTCCAAAAGTTTTAACCGAATTTTAAATCGTATGAGAGTTTGAATATCAATCGAACAACGGAATGAGCAGATGGTTTCCGTCCCCGATTTAAAATTTGGAGATTAAATTCAATTTTAACTGGTATGTGCTCATCAAGTCTGTGATTTATTAAATTTATAACGAGTTTTAGATGCATTTCTAAGTCTGTACTTATCAATAAACTAGGTTTATCGGTTTAAATTACGAGACAGTTTGTAAAACTGTTTTAAACAATTATAAGATCACATATCTTTTCAACGCATGACAGAGCACTGAAGTAATATCTTCTTGAGTTGTAAATGATATAAGGCTAAATAAGGGATCGATATAATATTCATAAAAAGCAGCACGTGGCCGAAATGTTAGATTGTTATTTCATATATTTCAAATTAGTACTTTACGTGCTGGCGTGCATCAATTCAATGTGGATTGGTTTACGTAAAACAGATCTATAGTACTATCATCCTAGATATGTCCTAGAAAAAAATAAATATATATATATATATATATATATATATATATATATATATATATATATATATATATATATATATATATATATATATATATATACACTGAGAAAAAAGTTGAAGTTTTATCTTAAAATTTTTAAATCTTTAAAAAAAAAATCTTTGATTCAAAGTAGCAGTATTTAATATTAAATTATTTCATTTTTGATTCAAGGAAGTTTTATTCTTTATTTTATATTACGCATATATTCTATTTTTGAAAGGCTCAATTGCTTAATACTAAAAATTAATTTTTTAACTGAAAAGTTTCTACCTTTAATTTAAATTTTTTAATTATTGAAATTTAAATAACACAAAATATTTAAAATTAAGTATATACTTCAAAACTGTATTAAAAATAATTCGTGTCTTTAATAAAAGTCTTTGAACCAAAGAAATAAATATTTGATTTAAAATGATATTACTGTTCTTATAAAACTCTATTTCTTTATTTGGTATTACGAATTATATTAATTGTTTAAGGACAAAAAGCCTTTAATTCAAAACCAATTTATTTTACTCGAACTTTACCCGTTTTTATGTAATATTCGCTAAAGCAAAGCAATTGAATTACTATTTTTATTAAAAAACACTGTCGCTTGTATCAAATATTGAAAGTAAATTACCAAGAGCATCTGATCAATATATTTTTGGTATATATCAATATCATGACACTTTTGTAGGTAAGAATAATTTGGATACTAGCCTTATAGTATTATGATACTTTTGCATAAAATTATAAATTTATTATTAATTTAAAAATGTTTTGTTTTAAATATAGTTGGTTTAAAATACAATGCTTTTAGTTTAAAGATTTATAATTTAAATTAAAGGCTAGAAATATTTATAACACTGCCTAAAACAGTTTACAACAAACTTAAAATCAAAGATTAAAATAAAACTAATAAACACTTTCGGACAAAATACTAAGGGTGTTTTCCAATCACCGACTTATTTCAAACTTATTGACTTATTTGACGCCATGTTGAATAAGTCAGTCAAGATGTTCCAATTGATTTTGGTGACTTATTTTGACAAGTACTAATCAAAACAAATTTTACAAATTATTTTTTAATTAAATACAATGTTGTACTGTTTTCTTTTCATATTCAGAACAAATGTTTGAATTTAACCATAGAAAATTGTATGCAATTTATACAAATTCATAAATAAATTTAATTCAAGGTTGTTTATTTATTTGACATTTATTATTAATGCGAGTTGACAATCGTGTTTACATGATCAAATAAATTTACATGATCAAATAAGTATTCTGCTGAAAGAAAGAGATAGAAAATAAGTCACCTCGATAGCAGACTTATTTGAATAAGTCGGTATAAGCAAATAAGTCGGTGTTTGGAAAACACCCTAAGTGTTTCATTAAAACAACCGAAAGTATTAATTCTATAACTATTAGATTTTAGTTCAAAGCTTAAATTAATATTCAAACCAAATATTTTACATATTTTACACTAAAATAGAAAAAGTTTTGCGCAAAATCTATAGGCGAAAATTCTTAGATTCAAAGAATTAAATTTTCAGCTTTAATCAAAATTGTTTTCAGTGATATATATATATATATATATATATATATATATATATATATATATATATATATATTTAATTAAAGAAACTGCACCTATAATTTTGGTAAGAGCATTGTCTTTGCAATAGCGCACTTCTGAATCCAGAACCGCCAGAATCATTTTGGGACCTTATTGTTCGGAGCGACGAAAGTACGAGGGATAATCAATATATTCGTATAGGATCGGTACGAAAGCTATATATTTAGAGAAATTTTATTTTTCAACCTAATCTCCTCCTACATTTAAACCGTCGAAAAAAAGTTTTGTTTTGCTCTCTAAAATAATCATTATTTGAAAATTTGTGTTTTTTTTAATTTGGAAACAGAAAAATCACTAGGAGCGAAATTTGGACTATATACGTTGGGTGAGGGATTTCTTTAAAGCCGCATTCACGCAGTGCAGTTTGTGTAATTTTATCCTTATGCATCTTTTTCTGTTTCGGGGTTAGCTAACGGAGAACCCATCTTGCACTAACTTTTGAAAGATGAAGATGATCATGCAGAATTGTAAATGTGGTACCAAAAGAAAGCCTGACATTTCTCTATCACTCTGCAATTTTTACACGGCAGTCCTTTAATACAAAATTGTCTGCCAGTGTTTTTTTCATTTTACAAACAAATTTATTTGCCTCACGATTTTCAATTTTATCCTTTTTCTATTTTTTCTAAACACGTGTTGCTAAATTGACGTTCAGAAAAAAATTAAACAAAATAAAAAAAATTAAATAAATAAACCAAAATTAACACATACCATATATTTAATAACTTAATAAAATAAAAAGTCAGCTTCCTCACCATATGGCTTAATTATAATACCAGAAGTTGTTTCCATTCGGTGTAATTATAAGCATAAACTAAGGAACATTTCACGAGACAGATAAATTGTTTTTAGTTTTATTATGTTAGAGAAAAAAGGGTTATACTTCGTTGTATCGTAGTGACTTAATTTAAATACCACTGTGAATGTATATATTTATAAGTGTATATATGTATATATATATATATATATATATATATATATATATATATATATATATATATATATATATATATATTATTTGATTGATTGGTTGATAGGACTGTAGGACCAATCGCTAGGCAAGATTTCCGGATAACGCCGGGCCTATTCCTACAGCCGTTTACATAAAACGATAGGTAAGGATAGGATGGTGCGTTAGTTCGGAAAGAGCGACCCTGTTACAGATACCATGACAGTCGGTACTAAACTACTATTAGCAGACAATTACAAGACAATCACAATTCTAATCTACTAGTCTGCAATCGCCAATCAGTATTCTCCAGTCCGCAACATCTATCTGCTCTGCTGTATTTTGAATAAAATTAAAACTAAATTAAAATCCTAAAATAAACTTATTAGTTAGTCGCTCAGGAATCTGTAACTTAATTTATTAATTTTATTATTTATTTCAACTCCCATCCGCACAACTAACTTAATTAAAACATAAGTACAGAACTCTGAAAGAAATTTTTTTAACTTATGGCTCAGGTATCTGAAATCTATTACGATAATGTTACCACAAGTCTGTAACATGCTCGTCAGAGAATCAAAATAGACTAGGGCGACAATCTTCAGCAGAACCATTTTCCTGTTACATAATTAGTAAAATAATATAATTTGTTAGTAAGATCTATATCATTTTCACATTTATATTGGTTATTATTTTTATTTGGATAGGAAGGACATTTCTAATTCCATCATATGTATTTGTGTTACCTCAACAGTTGAAACTGGACTATTTAGGTTAATTATCCTGAGCTCTTCTCATCATATGCTGCATATAAAGTTGCGTCCCTATATTTGCAGATCCACCAACATTCCTCAACCTGCCGCCAAAATAATAACAAAAAACCGTCAATAAATTTAACATCCATAAATTTTCAAAATATTATGCAATTGCACAGAAGAAGGTAAACTACATCGATAAAAACTTTTTAAATTATACAGCAGCATTAAATCGCCATTACCAACTTTCAAACATCCATTAATTTGAACGAAACCAATTTATTACATTTGGTGACAATAAAATAAAATTTCAAATGTTTCAAATAAAACTTTTAGACAAATACACCATATTAAGAAAAAATCTATTTCCTTAAAAAATACATTATATCGTATAAAATCTTTTTTCTAGATATTTTATCAAATAAAATAACACAATCAAACCAAAAAATTTGGCGCGAAAACCATTTTTCCATTCCAAAAAATGATGCACAAACAACGACTAAAAGATACATTCAATATAAGATAAAAATCATCATCATCTTGAGTAGTATAATATGTATGTATACGTATACATAAGGCCTAAATACAATATTTTATGGCTTTTCCCCGAAAAAAGAATTTTTACAGTAAATAAAATATCCTTTTATGATTTTCAATTTTCAAAAAGAATTGAACCACCAACCAAAAACCGAAATTTGTTCTCAGCATAAATTTTAAGCTTACGACTTTCGATCGACTTCGATGTCCATATAAATAACATATATAGCATAATACAACATACGAGTTCATAACAAAATAGCATAGCTTCTTTTGAACCAAAAGATGTAAAATAAAAAAAAAGAAGACCATTAAAATATAAAATAAAAAAAAATATAAATGTTGAGGGCAATAAACTCCTTTATTTTTCTTAGATCAATGCACCACCGCGCGTCGCATTACGGTTACACACATAAGTTGTTCGTTGTTTTTTTTTTATATAGATACATGTTTCTCTTATGCTTTTTATGCTGCCTAAATCGAATTGTGTATTTTGTATATTATATAGGCGCGCATCCTAAATTCATGACGATGTTTTTCATATAAGATCTGTTTGTCTGAGTGTGGCACCCCCAAAAAATATTGTAATGTGTCTATATAATAACACGCACATTGGTTGGGTTGCTATTGAAGCATGTATATGTAATATAAGAGAATTAAAAACACGAAATATGCTTTTAAGGTTTAACATCCTTATACGATTATATACATATTTACTAGAACGCCGGTGTTGATGATGATGATGATGGAAAAGAACGAAGAAAAAAATAAATAAATTCCACAATGAAATTAGAAAAATGTTAGACATGATAAAAATAATTTAACGCAGAGAAATTAAGAGAAGATGATTTAGTATTCTGAGAAGTGGTTAAATTTCTTATTTTCTTCTTGGTGTTGTTATTATTTTAAGATCGTTCATTGTCTATCTATACCGATATATATATATATATATATATATATATATATATATATATATATATATATATATATATATATATATATATATATATAAACATTTTTTTGGCGGGAATCAAACACCGTTGGTATGAATAAGTTTTTAGGTCCAATATAATATGAATAACATATTTATTTTTAAGGATATATTCATTGTTAGGTATAGATGTTAGCTAGCGTTGACTGTATTTATATACAAATAGTTGCCAAAACTGTTGTGAGAATTAATAAGACAAATGTTTCAATAGTTTTTCTTTAGATTTAAATTATAACTTTAACGACTGAAAACTGCTAAATAAAAATTATAACCAAGATATACGGGTATGTCAATATGAATTTAATTTCATTTATTTTATTAAACGTTTAAGCTATTTTATATTATCTACATTTAAATTTTATGCCTCTTCATTATATTCATAAATTGATTCTTTTGGGCAAAAATTACATTTAAAAATATTCACGTGACGAAGTTTCTCAAAACATCGTGTAGGTCAATTGTGTTAAAGGAATTTTTGTTCCAAGATATGTTTTAGCTTTTAAAACTATAAGTAAAAAACTTTAAAGTTTAATCATCCACTATAAAATAATTTTACTCCCGAGCAACTAGGTCGACTAAAACTTCCGTGCTCGAGATGATGAAGTGGCCAGTCCACAATCCAGTCATGAATCCAATTGAGTATTTATGGGACGTACCATAATTGTAGCCAGGAATCCGTTCCATCTAACAAACTAAATGTGCATAGTATAAAATCTACATATTTTTGCTATTTCTCTAGCAATACATGCATAACATGACAATTACACTCAATTAGACCGAAACAACAAATGAATTTATCCAACCAATTTCGAAACAGTGTAGCCGTGCCAATCCATGCGCCATCAACGGAATAAATGATAATCTGAAAAGGTCAGATTTGGAGAATATAAAGTTTGCGGTAGCAGATCCCATCTCAGCGGTTCGATGGTGACCTAGACGATGAGAGTGCGATGACGCGTGTCTTGTCTCAAGAAAATTCTCTGTGATCACTATCGAAACTTATAAGAGAAACGGAACTCACACGAATACAAATCAGGATGCTTTAGATGTTCTAATAAAAACAGATGTTTAGATGTTCTCATTTTTACGAAAAGTGAGAATTCTAATGTAGTAGATAGCAATTAACTCCCACATAACTTTGAAGTTTTTGAGATTGCAACTCGTTTTTGAAAGGTAATGGAAATTATCCTGGAACAACTTGAAAATATCTTCAGAGCCAGTTAAGCCCTGGGAAAAATTCCAAGATCATGGAAAAAATCAGTAGTGTTTATCCCAATGTATGAAAAGCCTAGATATGATCAGGCAAAAGTTAACTTATCAGTATGTCTTCTATTCTAATTAAATCAGTAATTAAATCAGCGATCAGTTGATTTGTATTAGGGATAATGCACTATAAGCAAATCCCATATATTGCAAACAAAACGTAAAACAGAAAGGTGGATCTGTTGAAACAGCACTCCATGAAGTCGGTTAACAGATTAAATAATTGCTGGACAACAAAGAATTTGCCTTGGGAGAGTTTCTGAATATCAAAGGCGCGTTTGACAAAGCTTCCTTCACTGCAATAATCTATGAAGGTGAAACACATGGTAGACTGCACTTGTTCAGTGGTTTGGCGTCATGCTTAAATTAAGAAAAATTAATGTAGACCCGGAAAGAGCTCTAAATTAGCTTTCAAAACTCTAAATTAGTTGTCAAATATGGAGGGAGGAGGGTCGGCTCACAACTGCCCACATGCCCGAGGACGAATGGTGATGAAGCAGGTTATCGGGAAATTATTTTGTATTGCTTTTACCGTAAATCTTATATGGAACTATAACAGCCTATCCTACCCCTTTGGTTACGATAATTCTGAGGTCAAATTATCAATCTTCCTTGGTAGAATCCAGACATTTCTTCAATTTTGAATTGATAAATTGCAGAGATCGTCGTATCTGAATCATTTCTGATAGCCAGCGATTGGCGCCAATACTGTTTCATGAAGATAGACTTCAGTGGAAACCCAGTCACATGTGTATCAAAGGAAGTGTATTGGCTGATAAATTTGAGGGAGCTTCCACTTTTGTGGAACGGGAACCCGCTCTAGAATTGACATTATAATCTCTTAACAATATATATCGACTATCACTTTGGCGATCTGCGCCAAAATTGATGGGATAGTGTGGGGTAGAAGAAGAAGAAACTGTTGAGCTACTGTTTATACTCTTCCCAAAGACTGCATTGTTTTGGAACACAATTCCTGTTTGAGGATCAACTGACGACCTTGAAGATACTAAAAAACTTGGGCTTCATAAGAAAAACAAACAGATTTCTGGACTTATAGTGTATGGGAAGGATTGTTCCAATAGGCCAATCATACCTGAGTGACAGGGACAGGGGGGGGGGTTAATCTTAGATTGAGTAGATCGACAAGCATGCCCAACATATGTAAGAGAAATGTTACCAAAACTAGAACATGTTTGATAAAGGGTTCATTTTGACAAGTTTAATGTTTACTACGCGGTAATTAATGCAAAAGGGGGAAGCCACATATATGAATATAGATATTTTATTCTTCCTTAAACTAAAATGTTTATTGTACTAAATAAGAATCTAAACTTAATTAAATTGTAATAAATGTTGAGAATAACTGGCTTTTTCAATTTTTTTTTAAGAATGTTAACTTTACCGTCTTCCTCATTTATATATTATATATTTTACTTAATTACTGCAATGAATAATATAACATTGTGTTGCATTTCTATGCTATCGGGACTGAGCGGCAGACACACCATGATGTTCTGGAAATTTTTGTCATAAAAACAATGTTCAGACATATCAAGTATCCTAAAACTTAATAAAATTAATAACTTAATAACTTAATAACTTCTGAATAAAATCATCATCCACATATATTATATATGCAGCATAGTATATGCTTATGTATAGGTACATTTATAATGTTGTGCATCAACATATTTTTAGTAGAAGGAAGAATTACACACACACATACTTTTGAAAACAACAAATCTACTGCGTTCTATCGAGATGAACAAACATTTTATGTATGTACATATACGTAAACTAATGCCATTGACTTCCGACTTAATCATAATGGTATGGTATGTGTGAGTACGCGCATAAATGAAATAAATACATAAGACGTATTTATATTACACCTGCCTCGTTTATAATTTTTTATTGTTTTTTAGTTTTCTTAACGTAAATTCTTATAGTTTTTTTTTTGGTTCTTGATCGAGTTCAGTTCTAACCAAACAATTTAATAATAAAAAAATATGATTTTAATCTTGTGCATATGCGCGAGGTTTATGGCCTATTTCAAGGATTTAACATTTATGTGTTGGACTCTACGATTTCGTTTTGTAGGGTGTGCACGAAGACAATATTATTGACTTGAAGCGGTGTTTAATATTAATTTCTTGACATGCGGAATGCAAATTTTTTGTTGTTACATTAAAATAGCTTTCAAAACATCATAACAACAACACAACCAAAAAGGGTTACGTTTATGTTTTGATTTTACTTTTTATGATAGGCATCTAAAAAATATAATAAAATTGTTATAAGGTAGGAAAATTATTTTCCAGCATAATTTTTTTTGTACGTTGTGTTTAGGGTTGATTGGTTGATTTGATATAAAATATTAAAATGATTTATTGTTGCTATTTTTGGTTGTAGAAAATAATCATAAAACAAAAATGTATTCTAAAAATTTGTATGTTGTTGGATATGTATATGGTAAACAGGTTCAGTTCTAGTTAAATTTAGCATGGTTTTGTTTTATGCTCGTATAGCATAATAAAAACAACAAAATGTGCTCGTAAAACAAGGATTTTTGTTAAATATAGAATTTGAGTATTTACATACAGAGTCCTTCTTCGTCTATATAATCTATAAATATTTAAATTGGTTGTGTGTGATGAGTGAGTTTTACAGGTAATAAATCATGCCATTCGAATAATAGGATTTTAATTTTTGATGGGATTATGATTGGCAGTATGCCAAGATATTTCTGTCGTTGTTTTTTTTTGTTATTGACATGTAAATAGATGTAATAAAAACGTGCGAGATTGAAATTTAAATTTATCGGACTGATTTACTTACTAATTTATGTTATATAGTTCATCTGTTACTTTTAACCAGTTTCAATGGGGACAGTATAATTTGTTGGTATTATATAATATGTTATACTGGTTAGTAGGCTATAAAGCTGCTGCGATTAACTAATATATAACTTGCATGGTGTTCACCGAAAGGGAAATTAATTTTTTTAACTTATTTCAAATTTTACTGTGTACATAAATAGAACAGTTCATTTTTATTCTAACTAGCTGATAATAATAACCCTCTGTGTTCGAGCATTTTGTTGATCTCAACGACCTATACATTGTGCCACTCCGCGTTGATCTTGTTTCATTTCTGAATATTCTAGTCGCTATCTGGCGAACTTGGAATTTATTTTCTTTCTCATTGAATTCCTGATTTCTTAATTGAAAAAAACTCGATATGGCCAGCAACCTCGCGTTTTGGGCCATATATCACAAGCATAATTCTTCACTCGAATGTTAGAAGCCATCTTTCGTTCTCATCCGTTAAGGTCCAACTGTCACATCTATACATGACATCGGGTCTGATCAACACTCTGTACAGTTTCAGCTTATCCGTATTTGCAAGATATTTTGATTTCAATGCGAACTTTGATAACCTCTTCCACACTATTATCGTGAGTAATAAGAAACCCAAGATTTTAATCCAAAATATACAAACGTGTGGTTACCACTATTGAAATCAATTGCGTCTTGGTTTCGAAAATCAGAGTACAGATATTTGGGTTTAGACTCGTTGATTTTGAGAATAACGAAAGTTCAACACTGTTTCAGTGGATCGAGTATCTCTTTCACTCCGTTGCCATTTAATCCAATCGCACAAAAATCATCTGCCTTTGCAAAAAGTTGATTTGATTGTCGGCATAATATATTGTTGTCAACTTTAACTCATCATTGTGACTGCATTACTGTCATTTTACCCAGATGAACCCTATTTGTTTGGTATTCCTATATTCAAGTGCGTACTATCGATTGGCCGACTCATAAGCTTGCTTGAAATCTAAGAATACGTGTTGTACAACGCGAGATGTTTCGTAGTATTCGGAAAGAATCACACGTAGCAAAAACATGATCAGTTACTGACCAATTTGGACGAAATCCTCTTGGTAGTCACTAATAATTTCCTCCACCAGGGCTGTTATTCTTCCCAATGTATGACAGTAATTTGTATGCTGTGCAAATTTTAGGGTATTCCAATACAGCTTCTTATACATGTGGAACATTAAGTAGGTCAGAGAAATGTTCACGCCATGTTTCGAGTACCGCATGAACGTTAACGCAGAGGTTTCCATCGGGTCCCGAATGGCAGTTGACCGAGAATTTAAAGTATATTGCAATTCGGTGATTCTTATAGAGAAACCACGCGAATTACGCTCATTGCTGAGTTGTTGTACTCTTAAGAGCTTACCCTTCCACCCATTTACTTTTTTCTACAAATTCGTTTAGCTGTCCTAGCAAGGACTGCTTTATTTCTTCTTGCAATTTTAAACCGAATCTGCGCTTCATTGTGGGCTACAAGACGACTCTCCTCATCAAACCAATCATATTCAGGCTTAATTGCACTATACAGATAATGTGCTGGGCAGCATCAACAACCGAGGTTTTCAATACTTCCCAGTAAGATAGTGTTTAATTCACTAGATTGGTATAATTAAATCGCAAAATGACAAGATCTTGATTTTTACATTTCTTCATTTATCAGACCTTGCGTCTCGGAGAATTGTCCACCGTAGCTTTGCAGTGAACAAATAATGGTTTAAGTTTATATTTACCCATTGTTCTCTTTTTGACGCCAGGTGTGTCATTTCGCACTCACTTATTTATCGGTTATGAATTTTTCAACTTCGTCCTCCACCTGCGCATATGGATTTGCATTATTTTAAGATTATTTTTCTATTGGTAACGAGATACATGTAAAGATGACCAGGAACTAGATCTGGTATACAAAGACTAATGGTGATAAATAATCTTAAGTGAGGATTTCAAGTAATATACATAAATATTTGCGTAAAATACCAAAAGTATTAAGAATATTTGTAAGTATTCCGAGACGATTAAGGTCTCTTATTGACTGTAAAAATATAAAGAACATGGTAACTGCAACATGAAACCACACATCATATTGAACGAAACAAAACTTAAAAAGTTTAACGCTGTTTGCTTAAAACCATATTTTTGTACAAGTTTATCGACCACCCAAACAAAAAAGAAATCATTTCATTCACAAGATAGAAATATGAATGAACCCACATACTACGCATTTATACATATAAACCAAGATAGTATTATCCAAATGGACCAACCAAAAAAAAAACACATTTCACTCTGATGCATCGGTTTTTATACACAAATATTTGTACGGCACCAATATTTAACAGAAAAAAAATATTTCTTTCATCAAATTTTCTCAAATAATTATATTACATTGATCATTTCAGTTCAACGAAAAGATTCATCACAATATACAATGAACAAACGTTAAGAAACAGATTGTCTGGGTATGTGTGTGTGTGTATGGTGTTCTTACAAAGAATTTTTTAAGAAAAGGACAGAAGACTTTGGTGAATAATAAATTTCGAAACGATATAAAAAATTCTAAGAAATGCGCGGCAAAATACTGACTGAACTTCATCTACTTTACTTATGTCTTGTTCTCATTCGTTTTTGTTTTGTTTACATGATGCAGCAGACATTTATTTTTCGATTTCTTTTCTTATTTTCATTTCTTTCATATACAATTGGGATGTGAGTAGTGTATTCTTATTATTGTTTTGGTTTTTAGTTTTCGTTTTTTTATATACATGTAGATATACAGATGCTAAAGGCAATGGACCAACCAACGTGTTTAAAATATAACAAAAACAAAATTAAGTAAGAAAACGCAGTGATGGGAATTTCAATTTCTGTTTCAATTCTTTGAATAAGAAATAAATACGAAATATAAATAAATAATCTGATTTATTGGCGTTATTTTTAATGTTTGAATAAATTAGATTTTTCTGTTGTGTATTTGTTTTGTTTTGATACATATTTCTTGTTAAATTTTGGAGAATGGGAAAGATCAAACAATATTTTGAGAGCCATAACGAATCTGATGTATCGTATGTTCAAGCTTAGACGCCATTAGATTATATTAACATGGGGTATGCCGAAATACCTATTGGAGTATGTTTTTATATATTTGTTTAAAACATACATATGTATGTATGTATATACAATGATTATTCATCTTAATTATAATTAAGGCTTTAATTTAATTTATAATTTAAAAAATAGTAACATTTTTCGACCTTACAATGATTTATCTAATTTTTGCATTTATCTTCGAAAATAAGTTGAAATGATATCAAGAAGTACCTGATTAAGTTGCCTAAAACTAGCGGAATACATTTGACAGCAGCCGTTTACTCGTTCTTATACCTCTGATTTGTAATTGTATTATCGGTTATCTGTTTGAATAAAATTTGTTTTTGAGTGAATAACATTGAAGCCTTTTTAGAATATTCTTCTGAATAAACTTATTTGGAACCTATCGTTAATCAGTTCAGTTTTGTACGGAGTGTCTAACTTTTAAAGAGTTGGTTTGCTTTCAAAATGGAAAGGATTCTTCAATAAAAGGTTTCAACTTGATCTGGGAAAAAAAGTATTTTGTTAGAGAAATCAATGAATGTTTATTTCATTGGAAAGAGGAAGTTGTGCTATTGTCATTTTAGCATTGGTATAGACCTTATATTTTATATGGCCCCCCAAAAAAACGGTCTAAAGGTTAAATCACAAGATATCGGTGGCCAATTGTAATCACCTCTTCGAGAAATAACACGCAGTCAAGAAACTTTTCTTGTAAAATTTGATATTGTTTCGTTGCTTGTGTGGCTCGTAGCGCCGTTTTGCTAGAAATAAACGTCATCCACATCAATATTTTCCAATTCCGTCCATAATCAATCAATAATAGTAGCTCGGTTGCGCAATCCATTCACTTTCTCATTTTCTAACCAATCTCATTTTCTAACAAGTAAGGTCCAATCACCTCACCAACCAGCCCAAAAACGCACTAAACAGTGATACGTTGAGGATGGAGAGTTTTTTAACAACCATTCTTAGATTTTATTAGCCCAAATGCTATAATTTTACTTATTAACGTAGCCTCCTAGGCGAAAATTAGACTTATCACTGAAGATGATTTATCGATGAAAATCCGGATCATACGGAAATACGACGTCTATGGTGATCGACCGGATTGAGTTATTGTGTTAACTGAACTTTAAGAGCCTTAAGTCTTTATACAAAATACGGTGTAATCGTTTTTGGAATAATGTCTAATTTACAGTAACTATATTCTCAGTTGTTGTTGAGCGATGCACACGGTTTTGATTTTTCACATCACTAACTTGTCCCAACAGCTCAAATTTTTCCACGTTTCACTGCCGGCCGAGACAGTACTTCACGACAGCCAAGAAGTTTTTTAGTTTTGGGAACTGAAAATTTTCACCATTTTTAGTAAATTTTTACAGTTTCAATGCATTGTTGAATAGTGTATCGTACTATGTTAAGTAATAGCGTAGTTTTTACATGTCAAATTTTAAAAGATATCAGCTTCAAAATTGACAGCTGCCCAAATAATAAGCTAGTCAAAATAAAACCTCTTATTGGAAAACCCTTTACTATCAACTCAAACGCCATGAGAAGTTTTGCTAGGAAGTATTTTTAATGACAATGTTATCTCTTTAATTAAAAGGACCTTTCGAATTCGATCCTTATAATTCTCAGAAAGAAAACTATAGATTCTCCACTGCTAATCCACACCTGGGTCCCTGGTCCTCCGGAGGAACCTAGTGTGGTTTTAGCGAATTTAAATGTGATGAATCCAAATGTTAACATCAATGGATGGAAAATCGTCCGACACAGGCGTGAGGCTAATCGCCAATCAATTGTGTTCCGGGTTGATTTAAAGTCTATTGAGCACATTATTGGGTCCGGATCATCCTTACAGTACGTGCTTGAGAGGATCTCTTTTAAGATTATTTCGGGCCCGTAGTGTTCAAATTTTATTATTTTTTTATCTTGCTGGTGTTTATTATAGCATCTATGCACTTAGTCAAACAGATCAACTTGCAACATAGCAAGTCAGCTTCCTTAGAATTAAAGAAGTTGCTTGTTAATTCGCATACAGACTTATGCTTAATTCAGGAACCTTACCTTCTTGATGGTTTGGTTTCTGGACTTAATACCCCCGGTTTTAGAACTCTGTACAAGAGTTCATTAATGCATCTCTCATTGAGGAGTGTAGTTCATCCGATATTGCAGCTGCACGCATTACTCTTAATTGTCATACTGAAGTTGTTATAGCATCAGTATATTTTCCTTACGATTCCGTTACTCCACCACCTTCTGAGGATTTCACATCCCTAGTAAGTTGGTGTAAAGTGAAAAACATTCCTCTAATAGCGGGTTGTGATGCTAATGCACATCACACTTTATGGGGGAGTACCAACGTTAACAATAGAGGTTCTGCTCTGATAAACTATCTAAGTTCCTCTGAGCTGGATATCCTCAATGCTGGATGCGAGCCTACTTTTGTTAACTCTGCTCGTAGGGAGGTTATAGACATTAGTTTGTGTTCTATGTCCTTTACCAAATTTATATTAAACTGGAGAGTGACGAATGATATTCTCACTTCCGATCACAGGTGCATTTCATTTAATATTAATCTTAAAAGAACACCGCTCAAACCTTATCGAAACAGGAAGCTTACCAACTGGGAAACTTTTTCTCGTGAGCTTGTTTCCTCACTCGAATCACCTATGATAGTTCATTCGTCTGTGGATATAGAGCTACAGGCTTCTGTACTATCTAAAGCAATCTCAACTGCATTTGAGATTTCGTGTCCACTTATTTTACATCAAAAAACTCAGAACAAACCTTTCTGGGACTTTAAAACGGTTAAGGAAGATAATCAGAAAGCTGAAGAACAAGGCCAGAAGATCTAATCTTCAGCCTGATTGGGATAGGTTTCTAGCTGCACAAAAAGTGTATAAAAAAGAATTAAGAACATCACAGAGATCCTCCTGGGTAATCTTCTGTGGTGAAATTAATAGCTTACCTGCTGCAGTTAGACTTAACAAGTCAATGAGCAGGAATAATACTTGTAGACTTGATTCACTTCGTCTACCTAATGACAAGTTAACTTCTTCTAAAAAGGAAGTTGGCGATTTACTTCTCACTACCCATTTTCCGGGTTGTAAAACTATTCCAATCGACAATACTGGTGAAGTCACCACCGATTTGGAGGTAATTCCCAATTGGGACCTAGCCTGCAGTTTAATTAATTATGAGGTCCTACGTTGGAGCTTGTTCTCTTTCAAACCCTTCAAATCTGCCGGTCCTGATGGTATATTTCCTGCTGTTTTACAGCATGGATATCCTCTCATTAAGGAACATTTATTGGCATGTATCGCTTTTAGTTTTGTTCCACAATCTTGGAGCAGAAGTAAAGTAATTTTTATTCCAAAAATTGGCAAGTCGGATTACACCAACCCCAATTCATTTCGGCCTATATGTCTGTCATCAACTTTTCTGAAATCTTTAGAAAGGATTGTTGATAGGTTCATTAGAGACCAACATTTAGTTACCGCTCCACTCAGTAACATGCAACATGCTTACAGAATAGGCAAATCCTGTGAAACTGCCTTACATGAACTCGTAACTAGGATTGAGAGATCTTTGAACAATAACGAGTTTCTTGTAGGCACCTTTCTGGATATTGCAGGAGCTTTTGATAATACTACATTCGTCTCAATCACGAACGCATGTACTAATTTTGGTATCGAACCCAACATCATCAGATGGATTGAACGTATGCTTGAATCTCGTATAGTGATTTACGAGGTTGAGGATACCCACACTTCGGTCAAGGCTTCCAGAGGATGCCCGCAGGGCGGTGTACTGTCACCACTGTTGTGGCTTCTGGTCGTTGACGAAAATCTTGTTATTCTCTATGAGTCCGGTTTTACCGCTCAAAGTTATGCTGACGATCTGGTTCTGACAGTTTTAGGCAAGCACCTGAATGTCTTATCAGATTTAACTCAACACGCTCTTCTCATTATAGAACAGTGGTGTCTGGATAAGGGTTTACATGTGAACCCATCAAAAACCGATTTGGTTATTTTTACAAGGCGTAGGAATACTGAAGCTTTTTCTGTACCATCACTTTTCGGATGCAAGGTTAATAGCTCAGCCTACGTCAAACATCTTGGAGTTTTTCTGGATAATAAACTTTCTTGGAAGTATCATCTGGTTTTCAAACTACAAAAAGCCACTGTGATTTTTTGGCAATGTCGTAGAGCTTTTGGTAATTCCTGGGGATTATCCCCCAAAATGCTTTATTTTATCTACAAGTCACTGGTTCTGCCAATGCTAACTTATGCATCTATTGTTTGGTGGCCAGTGGTTAAAGTAAAATCTTCATTTGGCAAACTCAACTGTTTGCAAAATATCGCTTGTCGGGCTGTAACTGGAGCCATGTCTTCAACTCCGCTCCTGGCTATGGAGCTCATTCTCTCCCTTCCACAGTTACAATCCTTCATTTTAGGTACTGCTTGTTCGGCTGCCTTGCGCTTGAAGAATGCCGGGGCATGGAATGCTTTTGGCACTACTTCAGGTCATAGATCAATTCTTACTGAATTTACACGAGATATACCAGAAATCAACATGATTACTGATTGGCTTCTGCCTGTTTTTAATTTCCACAGATCATATGAGGTGGTTTATCCATCCAGGGATATGTGGTTCTCACCAGACTTGCTCAAACAGATATCCGAATCGCTTGTATTCTTTTCAGATGGCTCTGTCTCTGAACTGGGTGCTGGATTTGGTTACTACTGTCCATCGCATGATTTGAGAATCTCTAGCAGTTTGGGGTCCTACTGTACTATTCATCAAGCGAAATTAATTGCAGTTACTCACTGCGTGTTTTCAGCTTTTAATCTCGCTACCGTCGACAAAGAGATTATATTTTGTACGGACAGTAAAACTGTCCTTAACTCTTTGAACAATCCTCGAACCAGCTCCAAACTGGTAGGGGAGTGTAAGAATTTGCTGAACCTCCTTGGTTGTAACAATAAGGTAACGGTCATGTGGGTTCCCGCCCATTGTGACATTGATGGCAACGAAGTTGCAGACAGTTTGGCTAAAACTGGTTCTCGCATATTTTTCGTAGGCCCTGAACCAGCTGCTCCTGTACCTCTTCACACATTGAAACAAACAATCAAAACCGTTACCTTATCGAACCTAAAACTGACGTGGTCAACTACCCCTACATGCCGTAAGGCAAAATACTTTATAAGGGCGCTTAACCCGAAGCTGACCAAATACGTTCTTTCGTTGAAAAAGGACAACTTGAGAATTTTGGTTGCTCTACTTACTGGCCATGGCCGTTTCAAAAGTCATCTTCATCGCATGGGTCTTGCTAGTGATGCCGTATGCGATGAATGCCTTGAGGATGTTGATGACAGCCTACACTTCATCAGCACCTGTCCGGCTTTCGACCGCATTAGATCCCTTGTGTTCAACTCCAGGAATATTCCTGTTAATCAACTGTCTCCTTTGCCGTGGTTCAAACTGCTCCAGTTTGCTAAGGTTGCAGAACACACCTGTGTGCTTTGATGAAACCCTAGGTTTGCACCATGGGCCCTTTGTGGCATTGAGTGCGGAACCTTTAAGGGTTCCAGCCAACTTTAATAATAATATAATAGGTTTACCGGACAGCAACGTTGTATTCTGAGTATAGGTACATATCTATTCACATACGCAGATCTTATTTCGTATATAAATCACTATAGGGACTGACTTTGTCTAATTTGCTGTGTAACATTTTTTTTTAATTTAACTTAATATTACAAATTATATTTACAAATCAGTTTTTATTTCTATTATTACTATATACATATTAAGAGGGTTATTATTTATTGCCCAGTCAATTGAGTCGTGCCAGTTGAAATCTCTAACAGAACGATTTTATCCTTTGAACTTACTCAGTCTCATCATTTCGGTACTGAGTATGGCGCTAACTATGTGCAGTATGTCTTTTTCCTTTGAGGGTTTCCATCGTTAGATCCCTATTTAGGTTTGCATTTTTAATGGACCATGGAATATTCACTATGTTCCTTATGCATTATTCGAGAGTTAGGACGAATGGGTGGGTGTCCGTAACTTTCTTGTTATTAACACTTTTATTCCAACTATATATTTGTACTGTATCTGAATTTACTAAACCATATTAGTATCTGGTTTAGTAATTTGGGTTTTTAAGCCTGTTTATTCGGGATTTTTCTGTGATTTGCGCTGCCTATCTCTTTTTTTGTAATACAATAATTTATACTCCACATCTTCTGTTGTTTGCAGGATGGAGTAGTTCAGAATGTTCTAATAAAAGCCAGGTTCTTTGTAGTAGGTCTGCCATGTCTTTCTTTTCACATGATCGATGTAGGCTTCCATAGAAGCAAATAGGCCAATAAAACACGTTGTTTTCTGGTTTTAATTTTGCAGCATTGTTCTGTAGGATTCGAAGTCCGATGTGTTGATTTTCTATACGTCATTATTAAATAACCGGACTTTGTATTCTTCTTTGTAGCAGTGACAAACTTCATCATTTACAGAATGAGTTAGGGGGTTTGAATAAAACTACTATATTATCGGAGGAGCAGCCTTCACTTTAAATTCCCAATTGGGGTAAAGCTTTAACAAACAGCTTCTCTGTTACATACAGCATGGCTGTTTTTTTACTCAACAGAAATCTCCATTACAGGGAGAAATTCAGGAGAACTTGCATGACTATATCAATTTCTCGACCTATTTCTTCTTCGTCAGTATAAAACTCTGTGTTATCAATATTTTGGATTATTGGTGGTGGTTTGACAGAAACCTCATTTGGGTTTGCTCTCTTAACTTTCTCATTTATACTTTTTATGTTTTGAATATGAGACGGTTCTCTATTTCCGCTATTGTTTTCTGATTTCAAAATTTGTTTCTTTAAAAATTTTCTGGAGTCATCTGGAAATTGAAACAGATTAACGGTTTAACTTAAAATCGCTATCCTATATAAACTCTGCGACTTCAACGAACGTACCCATATTTAATTACCTTATCTGGCTACTTAATTAAAAATATAGAGCATTTTCCAACTGTCGTTTTGTGCCACTTATTATGTTAATTCTAGCAGTAGATTGGTACTGTTCACAGGGTTAATATCAGTTTTTGGTTTATTTTAGTTGATAGATGGTGTTTTTAAAAATCCAAAATTAAACCATATTAAGAACACAATTTAATATTCTCGGGTCTGATATGAATTGTTTGTAACGAGAAATAAAATTACTTCAGTCATTCACTAGAAAATATACAATACACTTTACTTTGTTCATTGTTTACTATTTGTTTATGATTATATTGAAGAAATTCATAAACATTGTATCGGTTTTTGCCCAGGTTGACATGGATAACATAACCAACGTTAGTTATTTTGTACTCTTTTGAATATCATATTTTTAAGGCGAAACATTAGATTTTCTTGGATGTGTTTCAAACATGGGAGTTTATCTTCACAACTATATTCAATTTGGTGAAAACTTTCAATTCTACAAAAAAAAAATTAGAATTGTATCAAGACATCTAGGTATGCAAATATCATGTTTATAGGTGTCGGTTTCTAAGCCGAATAAATTAATTCAAATGTAAATTTATGTCATCCGGTATAATAAATAAAATATTGAGGATTTACATAAATAAAACCAATGAAACATTTACAAAGTTGTACAATATATACTATTGTAAAGTGTTTAGTTGTTTATAGAACTTGTTTTAATAACGCGTTATTTATTTGTATTTATCTTCTCAATCTGTTTTGAGCCCGAAGGATTCCGACAGGCAGACATCAAATGATGAAAATCCATTTTCCGTCCTATTTAAAATCCGTCTGACAGCTTTAACGACTACACCATATTTCGCCAAGAAACTAAAACACGTTTTCTTTGCAAATTAATCTCCACCATACCAATAATAGAAATATTGTTCAAGTGGATATATGATAAAAATTATCCCTATCGTTTATATTTCGAGAGCATCTCATCGCAACCCTTCGTTTTTTATATATGGTTGGTTGTTGTAATCATAAAAATAACGTGATTGTACTTTTATTTTATTGATAAAAGAAAACATAGTGAACCCTTTTTTACGATCCATACGACTTGATGTTCAAAGTACATAATATAATAAAATTAAACAAGAACCAAGAAAACGGAAGCAAAAGGGACAATATTTGCATTTTTTGTAAACATTAAATACTCCCATTTAATTTTATTTAAATAAAAATAAAAAACGAATTTTATTTCCTTATTTATAATTTACGAAGACTCTTTTGTATTTGGTTGTGACAACGCGGGCTTTTTATGTACTGTCTTTCATTTACATTTTTTCTGGTGCGCTTTTGTACGTGTGAGATAGAGATCTGTAATGTTTTGTAAAAATTATAACATTATTATTATTATTATTTTTATTATCATTATTAATAATACTAAAAATAACAAGAACTTTTAATTGTGGTGATAATTGTCTTGTATATACAAGGAATGAAAGTTGAATGGAGTATTAGCACATTAAATGAATGAAATGGAATTTTGGTGCAGATAATGGAATTTATTTTTTATTTTATGGTCTGTTTAGATATTAAACGAATTGAAAGGGTTATTTTGCGGTGACTTTTTCGGTTGGTTTAGGCGTGAGTAATGATTATTTATGCTTATACTTCGTTATACGTTTAGGTTAACAATTTTTATAATTGTTGCAATATAACTATTGACAAAATTGAATTGTCGATCATAGCTTCACTGCTTTATAATTTTATTTTATTTATATCATGAAGCTTTTTAACTTTCATATGAATAATGGGAAAAGATGAAATACCATCAGGCCAATAAACGTTCATCATAAGCGTATTAACATAAAAAATCCAAAGAATAAATGACCAACAATAAACGAAACCCATATGCAACGATCATAGTTCATAAATATTTTTTTAAATTTATATTCAAAATAACAACCGCACATTGTTATCTTATGCAGCACTTATTTTTCCCAGAATTTAGTGTTCAATGTTCGATGAAACACACACCCAAAACCTGAAAAAATAAAAATTAAAAACACCAGAGAATGAAACAAACCATGATTAATTATATAAAACCTAATCAGGCGCCGGCATAACACAATCAATCGATCTTAATAAAACAGCCAAACAACCGATAAAGTTTTTAAAACTATTAATTATATAGCGCATCAGCAAAAAAAGAAACAAATCCAAAATAAATAAATATAAATGTGCATCTTTATACAAGCAAAAATAGCTAACATCTGAAGAAAACACAAAATTCCAATTAAGATGAGCAAAATGTGTTTACAAAGCAACAGCGATCGCCACACAGAAGACCACAACGAAAAAATCCTATATTATATCAAGCAAAATTGTTCATAAACATTCATCATTATCCATTTCGCGTCTTTTGTTTTAATTTTATTCTCCTTTTTCTCGCGATTCGTCTTCATCCTAAGCTTAAGAATCATAAAAAAAAACATAAATATGTTTTATAGTTTTCTTTGAGAATGTTATTTTTGCAATCCCCCAAATGAAAACAAAAAGTTCTAAATTGGATTTTTATTTTATTTATGTAGTTAATATTATATATACAATAAACAAAAACAAAATATTATTAAATTTTCGGTTAAATTTAAAAGAATAATTTCTATACAATTTTTCGCTGTTCTCAGTTTTATTTTCACGAAACTTTAAATATAAATAATAATAAAAATAGAAAAAAAAACAACAACAGATACATGTAAACAAGCTCATAAAAAACAAAAAGTTTCATCAAACAAAAAAAACGAAAAGAAAAATGGAAAACTTTAAATTGGAATAAATTTATTTTTTTTCTCGTATTTTATGTGGAAATGCGGAAAAAATTATTTATATATAAATTTACTATAGGGCTAAATTAATTATTTGGTTTAAGTAAAAAGAAAATTTTCATAAAATTTTTTGTTCTTAAATATTTCAAAGTTTCAAGTATTTTATTAATAAATGCAACAATGCTATCATTTTTTGTCTCTTTCGGAATAAATTAAATTTCAATTTAACTATATGGCATTCGTGAGATTATAACAAATATAAAGATGTATTAGACTTAAAAAGACTGGAAAAAAGTTCAAGACTGGAAAACAACTAAAGTTTCGAATTTAATAGCTTAAGATTTTTTATGTAGTGTTAACGGCTTATAATTGAGAGATCGGTTTATTTAGATGTAAACTATCCAGATTTATAATTTATACCCCAAGGTTTTGTTTGAATATGTAAGGCTATTTGCAAGATTAAAAAAATGTATCAGATATCGCTACCTAGCTATTCTCTTAAAAAAAAAAACAAATCAAAATTGCTACGAGTTTACTTAACATTCTTTCTAGTTATAGTCATTAAATATATGTACATCGAAATTTTGTTTAACGTAATTATATACATATTTCCAGAAACCGTTTGCGCAATATATTTAAACCTTTTCAGTTATTTGCAGATATTATTTCTTAAAAATTTTGCAGATATTATATCTTAAAAAAAAAAAAAATTCTTAAAATACAAGCATTTTATAACATATAAATTTCATTATTGATTAAACATTGCATACAACCAGGCTATAATTTAATAAAATCAAAACTTGACATCGATCATATTTTTTTAGTGTATAAACCATTTGTATGTAAGCAGTTTTTCTTCGACATAATGAAAAAGTCATCCCGAAAAGTCTTTTTTTTCTTAGATATGTATCTTTGCTAAAATATGTCTACATTTTGAACCCATCCCGAAATTTTTTGATTCATAAAGAAAAAAAATATATCTCGAAGAAAATGTGCAACTGTGTCTGTGAGGTGTCCTTACAGTACCACGTAATTTGTATCATTTACCATATAGGAAACTCATAATAAAAATATACAAAAATGTATGTAATGTCATATCGTAAAAAAAGCAGTCAGAACTGTCTTTCTCAATCGACATAAATTGAACTGTAACTAATTATTTATTAGAATCTTAGCCTTGAGTGCTAATTAAGAACTCACGGCAATCTATAATAAAAACTGACCATCCCGTTAAACAGTTTCCTCATATATTCCACTGTAAAAATCATTGTTTTATGAATTTTACTGAAAGGGTCTGAGAGATGTCTCCTTCAAATGGCATATGTTGCACAACAATGAATCAAGTCAAGAGCAATACAAATCAAACAATTAAATCACAACAATACAATTAAATATTGAATACATTAGCCATTAATACTCCATTCAGCTCAAAAACAATCGCCAATCAATACACCAATTCTACTGAACATATCTTTTACTGTCAATATTGTATTATGGTAGTGATCGTATTTAAATTTATCAATCTCCAAAATCCCACATACTACTAGTATACATGGCGCTACAGTATTACTTAATTAGTCACTTAGTGCTTTAACAAAAGTGCAAAATGTTAGAAATTTACTTCGACAGCAAAGAAATCTTTTCGAGGCGGATTTCCATCTCGGTGGGTTCGAAAACAAACAAAATTGTTGCATTTTGGGATCGGAAATTTCACAAGTATATATGGAGAAGCAATGCATTCATTGCGTGTTACTGTTTGGTGCGGTGGCATTTTTGGGCCGTAAACAACCATTGCCGAAATAGATTCGCACATTTCATAATGTGCTGGGAAATTGGACTGACCAAGGTCAGCTGCGGCTGTTATTTAAATGAAATATTTTTCCATAAATAACCAGGAGAATTGTACTTTCAAAACAAAAACTAAATTTGGAAATATATTAAGCCGTTTATTTTTTATTAAATTTTTAAAACTGAAATTACTGGGCTACCATGCACTTGGATTTATTACTCACTAAGATTGTTGCTTAAAAGCAGTCATAGTATTTACTGTTGGACTGATTTTGAGGCTCGTAATTTTAAATTTTTAGCCTTCCACTATTCACAATAGTTACATACGCGTATATAAATTAGCTAAGTTGCTCTATAAGCAAGAACGTCTTTTACTACAGCAAGACATAAATTTTTATCGTACCAATTATTTTTGAATTAAAGCCGCAACACGCTGTCTGATATACGACAACTCAATTTTTTGATACTTCCCAGACATATTTCACTTTGACTAGGACAGACTAGGTTAGTTTTGTATATAGTTTTTTCACAAAAATTTCGAAATATGTTTAAGCCTTTATTCAAGCTGAGGCACACTCAACTCTTTCGCAATTGCCTTTTATCAACCTATCCAGCATGAAAGCAAACTCGTAAACGTATTCTATCGGGATTCGAACCTCTGTGTCTTAAAATGCAATTTCTGAAAAAGGTGGTTCAATTACATATTTGTTTGGTGCATAAGTTTAAATAACTTAAGCGTTTATTATTTCTTGTTATAGGTCACTAAGTTCAGAAAAATAATTCCAATTTTAAATTTGTGAACAAAGTGTAGTTATGAAGCAGGTTCTCATTTCGTTGCGGTCTTGCATTAGGTTCTTGGAGTGAACAAAAAAAATAACTTGCACCGGATCACATAAAAAGCAATCGTGTATTGTATAAAGTATTCATTGGGCCAACCATGTGCATTGCGTGCACCAATACGTATAAAATCTTTCGAAAGGTCTCAATTGAGGGGCTGTTAAGGGTGTTTACGCCGTTAGATTAGTATTGTATATAAACAATTAATAACCATTTATAAGATTAATTTATAGTTTATTTTATATTTAATTATTTTATAAACTCTACACCTAATGATAAATAAACTCGAACTTGCTTTTGATAAATTAGAATATTATGTACATACACTACCACAAGTTATGGTATCATCACTGTTATTTTGCTAGTAATGACAATTTTTATATTTTGCACAAATTGACACAGTATTTAATTTTGGATTTTGGTTTACTGTTTGAACTGTTTATAATTTGGTCACATCGTATAGAAGGCGATATTAATTTATTATTTGCAATATTACAAAGAAACAACTAACGATAATGTTTTTTTAAACATCTAACAATTAATAGATATGTACTCTGTTGGTAAAACTATTATTAAAATGGGATAAGTTTTTCTAAAACATATAAACACTGTAAGGACAATTATTCAAATATAGGAATGAAAAATAATATGTTTCTAAAATTATCAAACAACGATAGCTTATATTGCAGTTAATGGTTAAAGCAGTCATACAACTTCTATTTTATTATGAATTTTTCAATTCAAATCCTAAGATTTTGATTAAAAATTATATAATAACACTGCTACAAACAGACTTCTCCTGGATCTCTATACAATATATACATAACAAAATAAATCTGTGAATAATTTTACAAGCATAAATCACTTAAGACATGCTTAAATTACATTGTTAAGCACATTTCAAACAATTATGCTTTTAATCATTACGTTTTAAATTTCACAAAAATAAGGATACTAGGAGACCATCGTTAGTAAACACTCACGTCATTTTAAAAGCTATCACATTTGTTGTGTTCGGATAAATAAAATATATTTTCATTTAAAGACAACTTAGAAAAACGACATACAATCACATGTCGGACTTCTATGTTTTAACCCGGGTTGAAATTATTCAGACATACAATTAAAACTATATTTTAAACACACATATGTCTATATATATATATATATATATATATATATATATATATATATATATATATATATATATATATATATATATATATATATATATATATATATATATATATATATATATGTGTATATATATATATATATATCCATTTGCAGCAATGTACAATTGTGGTTTCTTCATAAATCAATTAAGTTTTCCAACTGTATATCATATATGAGGGTTGATTTTCAATTCTAAAAATTAGAAACGGTCTACATAATATATTTATACACCGGCCAATGACCTACTTGATTTACATAATTACATAAATAAACAAAGTAATATAAAAGGGTATTTAATTTATTCTTTTACTATACATAAACGTTAGATAGGTATGTATATCCAAAGTAATATAGAATATTGCAAATGCACTTATACTCTTATATCTTATATCTTATATCCATACTCGTATGTGTATAGTGAAACGTTACTACAAACCATTTAATCGGTTTTAATTCAAAGAACTACACCTTAAACCAATATTTAATCGATTTATATACAATGTATTATGGTACATTAAATTTGAAAGTATCTTATCCGATTAATTAGACGGCATATTTAAACTCACATAAGTCATATGTTTTATATAAGAGATAAATCAAATTGAATTGTTAAATTAAAATACAAACAAAACTTTGTAACTTTATAATAATACAATACACTATTAGATTGCAACAACAATCTTATATTTAAGCAGTTAATAAAATTTAGTTCACGTAATTTCTTGATTAATTCTTAATCTAAAACCGCATAATACCTATTATATGTGTATATAGATATTCCATGTGAATAGATGTAAAGAAAATTAAAAACTTAATATAGGTGGTAGCATTAAGAAACTTTGATCGAAAATTAAGAAAATCACGTGTGAATATTGTATATATATTTCTGATATATCACCAAAAAAACAGTTGAGGTACGCAGAGTATTTTGGTTAGTGTACTTTGAGTTTCATTAAGTGATTCTTTTTTTTTTAAACTAGAAAATCAGTTTCCTTCAAACATTAATTCGGTTTGTGATTAAAACGAACTGATTTTTCCTCAGTATATGCATTGCTGTCATCAATTTTACATAGGATGGTCAATCTTGGAAGTATCTCTGAGGAAATTACATGAATCGCACTCGTTGTTGAACTATACGATCAATACCTCAATCACACATTATTCTCAATTTTTACGTTGATACGCTTCCATCATATATCGATAAAATACCCAAGTACAGAAAATGATATTGCTGATCAAACTTTTGACAATCAAATCTTCACTGAAGAATTGTTTTAATACTCTGCTGACCTCCTTTATCTGTACGATAATTCATCAAAGCTACGAAATGGTCTAGTATTTTGTAACTAACAACTATACGATAAACATTGCTTATTTTCAATTCGTGGTACATATATGATTGAAAAGTAGTATGCCCATTAACGACCGCATCATTATTTTTCCATTTAAATTACCTATCCCTATCAGGCGATACGAGCACCGATATCGTTTGCTGATATATAATCCTGTCAGATTATCCAAATTACTGTTAAAATGAGTTTCAGTTTTTTCTGTTGATTCTTAGCTGCTATAGAAGTCACAACATTTGTATTTTCGTTTGTTTGTTTGTTTGTTTTTTTTTAATCTCTACAATCTGTTTTGACGCTCGAGGCACTTCCAACTCTTTCGCTATTGACCAGAGAATATGAATCAACTGCGGACTGAAAATGTGATTTATGTAATAACAGGATTTGGATGCACTCTAGAATGATTTCACTCTGGTCTAAGAGCATACAGTTTATTTAAACCACTTCTAAAAAAATTTAAAGCACTTCTACAGCTTCTTCAGTGTGCACTGTTCAGCGTCTCACGGGATGCACATTATCATTAAGAGTAAACGTGGTCCGGAAACGATCTATTTTTATTCAAATTAGCCGCTCTCTAACATGATTATGTATGCCATAAAATAGCCGAAGTGCGCGATAAGTTTAACGAACAGAAGAAAAATTGTATATTTATAACAAGAAATTGACTTAACTGAATGCATGCACTCAATCATTATGAAAACGGCCAAAATGTCAAATAGTTCGTAATAGTTTATAACGTAAACTCTGACCAAATGTTGGGTTATTGATACAATTATTTAATCTTATGTGAAGAAATAATTCAAGCGTAGTTGAATTGAAAATAAATATACTAATTTGAAATATATTTGAATGACTTCAATTTCGAGAAAATCACATTGAACAACCATTTTGAGTTTTAAGAGACTTAGTAAAGGAAATGCATATATGGATTTTAAGACAGTTGATTAAGATTATCTATACACATATATCCAGACATACATATATTTCAAAATAAAAGCAACGTTGAAAGGTCAATTCCATTTTTATTTTTTGTCTCGGTGACAACTTAATTCCCAAAATTACTGGAACACAATACACAAACACTGAAATATAATTCACTTTGTGTATTATTTTAATCCGCAGCCAATGAAAAGACATTAAAACGACAGATGAAATGCTTTTTTACTGTTTTGTGTTGAAAGCGGAAAATTTGTTTTGGTACTTTGTTTTCGTTGATAAAATATAAAATGAATCCAACAAAATCTATGCTCTACATATTGTATACAATACATAATACGTCTGAGACTATATCAAGAGTCCTGTTTTCGAAAAAATAAATAAATACTAGAATTTCTGTAGCATAACTATAACTTACTTATGTTGTCTGTCTATTTTGTGTTTAAGCATGTATGTATTTATTTATGATGCATTTTCTATACATATACTTACATACATTTTCAATTACTGCAACAAAAAGCAAATTTATATGTGTGTACAAACAACACTAAACATCATTAAAGTCGAAAACGAAGAAGTCGATGAAGATGAACTATACACAATAATAATAAAACAACAAACCAACAATAATAAGAATAAGAAATAAGTTTGGAATGTTGTAATAGTGCAACGACCAACCGATATTATATATATATATATATATATATATATATATATATATATATATATATATATATATATATATATATATATATATATATATATATATATATATATATATATAATTCACCACATAATAATGAATCGTAGCATCGCGCATACATTTTTATCTTATACGAATCTTACTTATATTCTTATATATAGTTGGAATTTTTTTTTCATTTTTAGCACAAACAAAAACAAATTCCCTCAAAGAAGAAAGAATCTAACTAAGAAGTAAATGTTGTGAAAATGTGTTTTTCAATATTCTCAGTTTTGTTCTTGATGTATACTTATATGCTCGCGGTTTGGTTAATTCAATTAGATGCGGATTGTGATGCTCTGTGTTAGTTGAGATGATGATCTAAATTGGGAATAAGTCTAGAGGAATTTTTATACAATTTTGTTTTCTTAGTTTTATTTACGATGAATGCGCACTATGTAGACTTGACGTTTTGCAATAAAACTAAAATACGATTTTTAAAATAGTTTTTGTAACGGAAATGTTAGAAATTGTTTAACGTCTATTGATTTTATTCAACTCTATATTCTATATTGGTATGGTAACAAAAACTAGATTTGCTGGTACTAAAACAAAGCTAAGAAAAGTAATTGAATAACGTAAAACTGCGAGTTAAGATAAACACGTTTAATCTTTCGTTGAATTTTCAATATAAATATATATTTTATATGAACCTCCAGAATTGCTTAATAACCCGACAACATATTGTTTGTACATAAATTAAAGAATAGAAGTTCTTAATCACCAAAACAGAAACCTTGTAAGCAACACATACAAGAGCACATTGTTTCGAACGTATTGTGGCAAATGTATTTAAGTATAACTTATCGCTTTTCAATGTTTTTAACTTTTTGATATTGTTTTTATCCAACCATCTTTTGACAATTCATTGCTCATTACCCCTTGCTAATACATTTTGCACAAGAAATATTCATTATTAGAAGAGAAAAGTACTTATATGTCACAAAGACAATCATCAGTATGCAACCAGAAAATCGAAGATTAACATTATGAAGTTTTATCTAGTAAACATTTTCAACTACTCCAGTATTTTTTTATCAGGATATCATATTATCACTTATACAAACTTCAGCACGGGTAGCTAATATTTTATAAAATATGGGGATAACTAAATGAAACCTTGAGCATTTTTCTTTAAACGCCTTTGGTATTTCTTGAAAAACGGAAAATCTCAAGAAGTTCACTTCTTTTAAAATCATATGAAATTGTATCTTGTATGTTATAGAGATATCAACCAGTTTATCTATCAAAAGCTGTATGATATTAGTTTGCAACATATTACAAAGCCTAACGACGGTATACGAAATTTCAGTAAACATGTGATTGGTGGGGAATGGAATCTTAAACTATATAATGTGTATAATTTAGATTTTAGACATATGTTTGAAATAGTATAGTGTTAAATCCATGTATGTCTAATATGTTTCATCAGCCTTGCTCGGACACTATTTTGTCTGGTTACATCTTATTAGACATTTTCAACTCTCGTGGTAAAAAAAATATCCAATAACATTCAACCAATTACTGTGATATTTGGAGTGGATGAACTACAATGTTGCCAATGCCAATGTTGTTCTAGACACACATTCAAAATTCTGTTTCCATGTGCCACTGTTGTTATAAACATACATTCTTGTTACCGCCACAATCTTGCCAGTGTTGTTACGGACATATATCCCAAATTTCATCTCACTAAGCCAATGTTGTTGTAGATATACATTCCAAATTCTACGTTATTACGCTGGCATAGTATTAGATAATCTAGATTGTATGTTGAGAACAACACTGGTCCTATGAAAAATATTTTGGAAACTATGTCCGGAACAACATTAGCGTGGTTGGATAGAATTTAGAATGTATACGTCTGCAACAACACTGAAATAGTAAGATGGTAGTTAGGATGTATTCTTTAACAACATTGACACAGGAAAACAGAATTTCTAATGTATGTCTAGAACAACATTGGCATGTTTTGGTGGAATTAGAGTGTATGCTCACTACAACATTGACAGCCAAAGTGCTAATAAACGATGTGAAAATCGCTTTGATCAAAGATAGATCTCAAGCTTTATATTTTACGTAACAAAAGGATCTATTTTGGTAAATAGATGAATAAGGGTTTCGGCAACCAAATCACCTCTTTTTAAATACGCCAAGTATGTACTTTTGTAGAAACACTGATAACTGCTGGCCAAATCCTAATAATACCAATTCGTTTATTATTTAAAGCAATGATTTATAAATTGATCTATCGTCTAAAATTCGTATATAAACTAATATGTACGCTCGGGGGTTACTTATAGTTAACACGCATTCTAGCCATATCACTTCAGCTACTCCATCCGCACATCATATATGTACATACTAATAATTTTTAAAACAAATGACAGTTTTTCTCAATCTATATTTTAATATGCAACCAAATTTTATAAAAATATCAATTATATTACATATGGTATTTACACATATCTCTTATAAGCATATTTAATGTATATTAGGCTTTATTAACAAAGTGAACTACTTTTATTATTTAAATGTTTAGTACACGTGTCTTTAAAATATTTCATCAATTAAAATTCCACACGACACAAATCAAATCTCATGCCATCACACCCGCTATAATCATATATAGTTAATTATAAATCTAAATAAAAACGCCTACAAAATCACACAAGAAATACCAAAATGTCATTACGAATCATTTTATTTAATTCAACATACATTTGGTTGGTTTAATGTATATCAACATACGTGATTTAATTTTCTAAACTCCAAACTTCTTCCCCTGGGATCCATAAAATAATGTAATTATAAAGTCTATAAAAACATAATAATCTAGAGAGCTCTGGGTACTTGATAAAATTCAAAACTATATGTAAGTAACTATTTCCATAACGTCCACACTATAGGCTATATAGGAAGTGGAAACGACAATCAAAAATGTATGTCTACTCAGTGCTGCCTCTTGCCTACACAAATAATATCGTTATACGTGCAATATTGCACGAAAAATGAAGTCAATGACGAAAACCCGGAGAATCAAACATAAAATAAACATAATTTTGTTTTTATGCTTTCTTGCATGTTTTCTATTTTTGTTATTTGGTATAAATGTATATGCCCTCGTTTAAATTGATGTAAACAGATTTTATGCGTATTCGACGCATGTTATGCCCAAAAATGAACACATTTTATAATCTGAACTCTAAAGTTTATAATATAGATTCGAATTAAGAAAGAATCAATGGTGCAATACTAAGTGAGAATTTCTATGTTATCACACTTCTTTAAGTGTACATACTTCCCACAGATTAGGAATTGTCGATCAATTTTTAAGAATTCAGTGTCCACAATATAATATATTGACTGTTCTGCACGTAAAGTTGTCAATCAAATAAAGTTAATGTTCTACGTGACTAGATTTATGTTTGTTTGTATGTAGAGCTCTGTTCGAAATGATAGGATGCAAAAAATGGTTTTCGCACATAATCCAAACCTTTTTTGTTGTATTGTTGGAAACTTTATCTAAACTATAAGCCCGCATTATTGTTTATTACTATTAAGATTGTATATTCTCGAAAACTGGTCAGCTGCTGTGCTGGTTTCAATAAATCACGTAGACCATTCGGTTATTTATTCATATTCTTCAAATCGTCTTATACAAGTTCAAAATCATGAGTTCACTGACCATTTAATTAAAACATGTCTAGATAACTCCCCAAAATTAAATAAATATCAACCCTTTATTAATTTTTTTGGTTACACCTAAATTATTGCGAGTGTAATATATACTTATCGCCGTTTTTCTGCGAAATTACACATTAAACTAGAGGAACAACAACGAAACCAACCATGCTTAAAACGGCAATCAGAACATAACTGTCTGTCTTGTATATTATGTATATATACATATACTAAACATAAAAAATCCAAAACACAAAAAAATTTTCCTTTTGTCGTAAAAAACATAAAAAACTGCTGTTATTTTTATGTTGTGTGCTTTCCTTTTGATTTTTTCCGCCAAATTTTTTTATCGTAATCGGATTCTTGAAATCTAATTATAATTAATGTTTTAATTATTTTCTCCTTTCATGTTTTTTGTTGCTGAATTAAGTGTTGAATATAGAAATGCGGGAAGCATACTGTTTTTAAGGGTTTTGTACGGGTGCTTAGTTTATGTAGTGGAAAAAGGGTTAACTTTATCTTGGTAAAATATTCTGGTATACGATTTATCTTCCTCGCTTCTATAATCAGAAATTCAAAAAATTGGAAGATTTACTATCAAACTCTGTTAATTAATATTACGTACAAAATTAGATTGGTAAATTGGCTTAATTTTTCATCAAACTAATAATTTAATTTTTAAACCATGTTTAATTGTAAACATATAGTTTTTTGTCTTTGTAATTTATTGTTTAAATCGAAATTTTTCCAATTATTTCGCGGTTTTTGTCAAATGTTTTACCTTACGTCATTGAGCACTAATTTGGCCATCTGTCCGGTTAACATAGCCAAATCGAACCATCTGCACATTGCATAGCTTCGTATCAGCTATATATACCGAACTATATATATAAAAGTTTCACATTGTACCATCGCTTTGATTATGAAATAGTTGATTACATATAATTAGTACAAATGATACACAATATGGTATGTCAAACATTTGACTATCGAACCTTACAACATTACAAGCTTTATCATTCAATCTGGAATTTAATCGCAATAAACTAGTGACTAAATCAATAAACTGTAAAAAGAACAAACCGGCCAATTTTATTTCACATATTATACATAGATAACCTCTAAACCCCCCTCATTATTATATTGTCGAAATGGTTTATCTTGATTTGATGGATTCAATGGTAAATTAAGTAATCGTATTCAATAAGACTTTTGTCGCGTACACAAACAATAAATAAAAACAAAACTGAAAAAATCAAAAACATAAGACAAAAATAAGTATAATTGCGACACTATTAAAAACGGTTTTATGTGACATTTGCCCCGTTCCGAATTATTTACTCGATTGTGAACTTCGATATATAATATTTTCTTCTCGAAGTTTTCTTTCGTCTATATTACTGTTGTTCTTTCTGCGTGCTCACACGCATGTATTTACACAAATTCTTATTTCTCTTTCTATTGTGTCTTTTTTTTTATTTCCATTTTCGAATTTTCGTTATACTGCACCGTGATGGCGTTATATGGACGTGATATATTTCATGTATGATTTGTATATGTTTATCATATTTTACTTAATACCCACACATGCATATACATCGTACTTCTCGTATATATTACTTATGAGGTCGTTTTTGTTTATGTAATATGTAGTTGCATTGCGTTTTATTATCGTTTTGTTGGTATAAATTATTGGGAAAATATATGTCACTTGTTATGTTCATTTTAAAAAATGATAATTAATTATAACGCTGCGGGGTTAGGTGGAGATTTTTATCCATGTATTGTAAATGTATAACTCTTCTTTCTAAGCAATTTTGAATTAACAATTTAAAAAAAAAAGATCATATACCCTTCAGATATTCTAATTTTGTTGTTATTTCCTGTTGTTTTAGCATGCCCGAATTTAGCAGACCATATAGCATTCAGAATTCGCAAAATCATTAAATAAGGGGTTGACTTTACATAAAATCATCCAATAGAGGGTCATAGATGTGTTCATTCAGACCACCGATCGTATTCAGATGGTAAATATCCCTTTTGTATCTTGCCCCTATCGGGATTCGAACCCGTTAACCTCCAGCAGCTTTAACCACTGCGCCATAGTTGACTAATATGTGTGGATAAATGGATTTCCATTATTATCACTGTTTTGTGTACATAATTTCGTCACTGGCTTTAATTAACCAATTTTTATTTTATTTTTTTGTATAAAACTCCTTATAGTGGCAATTATTATTATTTTTTTTTGTAAAGATCGATTACGATAATGTATATCTTCATCAGTTCACTTTATACTAATTCATATTTAAGTGAACTGATGAAGATATACATTATCGAAATCGATCTTTACAAAAAAAAAATTAATAAAAATCGCCACTTTAAGGAGTTTTATACAATAAATAAAAATTATTTTATTCATAATAGCCATGTTTCTTGACGTTTGATCTGATCCAGATCAGATCTTGTTCCAAGAAACGACATAGTATTTAATAAAATATTGATAAGAGGTACTACTGTGACAAAAGGTACTATTCAAAATTAAATTATACTTTCCTATGGTATTTTTTGTCATTTGCTGTCATTCTGCCATTAGTAAATAATACAAGTATTAACGCTAGCGTTTTTGGCAACAAAATGGAAAAAAAAGATTTAAAAGATTTTACAAAACCAATTACATTGCATAAATTTCAAAACTATTAAGTTAATACTCTATGCAATACAATAATTGTTGTTATATTCTCTTTTAAATCTTTTTCAAACAAACCAACTGACAGATCTACTAAATCAATTGTTATGTCAAAGTTTTGTTGTTAGTTCACCTCTAAAAAAAAAATATTAGTTCCTCTATATTTTCAAATAAGTACTAATTTTCTGATCAAAATTTTCGATCCGAATAAATTTTTGGATCACATTTTGTTGTTGATCTGATCCGGATCACTGTGCGTGAAGAAACCCATCTTTTATTTTTTATTTTTTTTTTATTAATCGATTTTATTACAACTGAATATAATTCATCTAGTAACTTATCTTTAGTAAATTTGTTAGTTTTTGTTGAGTTTAACCCACTGGTTAGCTCCAAGTATATTATAAGATTACATTAACCGCCCCAAATCTAAAGGTTTCGTCCTTCGAAGCCTTCTAACTGGGTCTGTGTTGGTCATAATATTACGCATATCTGCATTTTGATGTTGACCGAGCCGTTATGCGTGTTTCGTCGCATGTTTCTTGATTTCTTCGCTAACGTATTCCATCTTTAGATCCTTATGAAGGTTGTCGTTTATTATGTACCATGGTGCATTCACAATGCTACGTAGAACTTTATTTTGAAAGGTTTGAATTATTTTAATGTTGCTCTTCTTGGTACAACCCCACAGTTCTATACCATATGTCCATATAGGTTTCAATATTTGCCGATATAATAGTAGCTTATTATGTACTGTTAGCTCAGATTTTCTCCTTAAGAGCCAGTACATTTTTCTGTATTTGATGTTTAGTTCTTCTTTTTTCTTTTTAACGTGCTCTTTCCACTTCAGCTTAGCATCAAGAGTCATGCCTAAGTATTTCGCTGTGTTCGCATGCCGAATTGGATGCGAGTTCAGTAGAACTGGAATACAGTTAACTGTTCTGTTAGTAAAGTTGACATGTATGGATTTCGTTTGATTCAGCTGAATGCGCCATTTCTTTGTCCATTTACTTATTGCATTAGTGGCATTTTGTAATTTACTAGTTGACTCTTCTATACTGTCTCCTACTGCTAGGATTGCTGTACATCTGCAAACGTTGCAATGTTTGTATCTTTTGTATTTGGAACATCTCTTGTATAAAGTAAATATAGTATTGGTCCCAGAACACTTCCTTGTGGAACTCCAGCCGATATTTGTCTAAGGTCAGAGTATTCATCTTCAAATTTAACTCGAAAATATCGATCAGCTAGATAAGATTTTAATATCTGGTAAAATTGCTTTGGCAGGTCTCGATATAGTTTATATTCTAGTCCTTGGTGCCATACTTTATCGAAGGCTTGTGCAACATCCAAAAAGATAGTTGAACAGATTTTCTTCTTTTCTAGTGATTCTTCAATTATATCGGTAACCCTATGTAATTGGTCTATAGTAGAATGTCTCTCTATAAAGCCAAACTGATGTGGTGGAATTAGTTTTCTTTCCTCTATTACTGGTTTTAGCCTTTTCAGCAATAATTTTTCGAACAACTTCGAAACTATAGGAAGAAGCGATATCGGCCTGTACGAGGTTTTAACGTTAGGCGGTTTATTCGGTTTTGGAATCATTATCACCTCTGCAACCTTCCATTGGTATGGGACGTATTTTAGTCTGAATGCTGCGTTTATTAGTTGAAGCAGTTTTCGTAAGCCCTTTTCGGGAAGTTCTTTTACTATTTGACCTGAAATTAGGTCATAACCAGGACATTTTTTTGAACTCAAGTTGTTAATAATTTCATATTTTAGCTCTTGTAATGTTACTGGTTTGATGATTAGGTTATCCATTTTTCTAACTGGGTTTATATTTTCTTCCGCTGATTGCCTTGGAAGGGGCTGGAATGTGTTTTCGAGGTGGGCTGCAAACAAGACAGCCTTATCCTTACCACTTCTTGCCCAAGATCCATCGTTCTTTTTGATAGGAGGTATCTGCTTATTTGGTCGTTTAAGTCCAATCGTTGCTTTCCAAAGTGAATAGTCAGTGTCTTTTTGGTTGGAAAGACCAGTTAGATATTCACTTATCGAATTGTTTTTAATTTCTTTGATTAACTGCTTTAATTTGTTGCTTAAATAATTAAGTCTCGATTTACTTTGTGATGCTCGATTCCGCTGCCAAATTTTTCGAGCTTTCCGCTTTTCACTAACCAAATCTCTCACTTCCAATGAATAGTTGTTTTTCTTTGGCACTTCATATTGACTAATGAGCGTACTCTGCCACGCTGCTTGAAGTATATTATTATTTAATATTTCTACTTGATCATCGAGTTGTGTCGGAGTTTTAATTGGTACTTGTAAAACCGTACTGTTTTCTACTAGCTTCCGGAAAACATCCCAATTTGTTCTCTTGTTTGTTAGTTTAGGCAAATTCACTTTCTTGATTATGGTTGCACTCATTGTCATAATAACAGGTGTGTGATCTGACCATATTCCTTCACTGTTTTCTATCACTACATAGTTTTCTGATGCTCCTTTTGTTACAAAGAAGTCTATTAAATCTGGGATTTTGTTTTTATCTGTAGGCCACTATGTTGGTTTACCCCCAGAATAAAACTCGCAGTTTAATTCTTGTCCTGCCGCATACAGATCTTTACCCTTACGTGTTGACAGTCTCGATCCCCAGTACGTATTCTTAGCATTAAAGTCCCTTCCAATTATGAAGTTGACTCCAAGCAATTTAAATAACGCGATACAATTTTCTTTAGCCAATTGATATCGCGGTGGGCAGTATATAGATGAAATGCTATACTCCTTTTCATTATTGAGTCGAATTTTAATGGTTGATACTTGCATATTTTCCTTTTCTATTTTTACTCCTTCGTAGTGTTTTACTACTCTTCATACTAGTAAATCATAGAATTGAACTCATTCACTGCTTCTTGTTTATTTAGTCGCTTATGTACGGCTTCTAGGCTTCTTTCTTGTTTACCAATTCGCATGTTCAAAGCTTCTATACTCCGTAGTATTTTTTCAAGAATTGAAGATTCTTGTTTTTCCTTAATACAAAGTGGCTCTTGTTGCTGGACTATCTGTGAGTATGTCTTTGGTCCTGCTACTGTACTAGCTTGTGGTTGAGCTTTCATTGAGTTTTTCGCTGATATTCCGTTAACTGGCATCTCACGGTTTTGCTTAAACTGAAGTTTTTTATTTCTCAGTTTTTGCAGTTCTTTAGCTATCTCGTAAAGGAGATCATCCAGCAAATTATCATCCTCTATAATTTGCTGGATGATCTCCTTTACAGTTTACACATTTAGGAGTAGTTGTTTTTCCTAGTAGGCAGGTTTGCGCTAGATGTTTTCCAGAACATTTTACACATCTTGGCTCTCGATTACAATATTTCTGGGTGTGATTAAAACCTTGGCATTTTTTACATTGGGGTATTAATCCAGTGGCCTTGCGTAATGCTTCAATTCTAACTCTCATATTGAGAATAGCTCTAAAGTTTTCAAAAAGAAACACACCTAATATTATTTCCACAAAAGTTAAGTTTGATTGTTAAATTTTCTATATTTATGTTCAATTCAACTAGTTAAATAGCAATCCCCTTTCTGTTGTAAAATCAAATTTTATTTCAAAAGTTGTGGTTTTCATATTAAATGTTATTTATATCTTGGTGTGCTTGGTTGCTAAGAGTAAATAAATAATTTTAAAATTTTATATGGATTGAGCTTTTTTTTAAATTGTTCATGTTGGCTTCGCTGGAAACGCGTTGTCCATAAAGTAGTCAATGTACCCATTATTCGAATACCTGGAAAATTGTGTTACACAATCCACTTGTTTAAACCATAGTTAGTGTAATACTACGCTTTAATAGTAATTAATATTTTATATAATAAAACCAATAGTTCAGTAATATCATAATAATTAAATTTTTCACTTTAAATTAAAACTTTACTTAGTTATACGGATGTGTTTTGCTTGAAAATACAAACTGAACTGATTTTTAGCAAGTGGCGATCTATTTTACTTGTAATTTTAACAGGAATATTCATGCCTAGAAATACATTTTTTGATTATATTTGGTTGAGGTATGTTGACCAATTTATTATTTCTATAATTTAACGGTAAAAATCCGAAAAAAACAATCCCTAAATTTGAACAAGAATAATCATGTTCATAATATGACGGTCCCGTATGGTGCAAAAATCTAAAGAAGTTATACTTATATTGAGGCATATTAACCAAGCAAACAAACATCTACTAAAAAAGATGTTTTAAGCCTGTTTAGCTTGTGAGAAACTAAAGCAAGGTGATCATCATGAAATATAAATATTTGCTATAGATATATTAGTAGTTGACCTTGATAACAGTTTTTCAACCAGAAACTGCGCCAACGAATGAAACGGATATACAAATGGTATTTAAAAAATTAATGGAGTCCGTTTTCGATATTTGGTTCTGGGAGTTTCTGGTATGTTGAGGATCTCTCACCGTTTAAATAGTTTGATGTCAGTGATAAAGCTAAAAATCAATTTTAACTTTATCACTGACTTCAAACTATTCAAACATATCCTTAATTAATTTCAGCATAACGTGAAGATTCGCATAAATATATTACTTATCTGTTTTCGCTAACTAAAATATTATGTTAAGATTTAACATAACCGTATAATAAAACGCCTATACAATCACCATCCATGGATGCAGCATGTTAATATGCATTTTGCATGCCACATGTCAGACACAGACTATGGTACTTCATTCATCATTAATTAAAGCATATTAAACTCGACAAAATCCATGCACAGCAGTCAAAACAAAAAATTCATTGAATAGGTCATTACTCGGATAAAAAATTATAAATAGCACAACATTGTTTTGTATATTCGCAAATATCGTTATTCTGTTAAAACGCCTGTTATAAATAAACTATAAACTATTTGTTGCTCTTGTTTTGTGCCTTTGATTAACACAAAACTACTTATGTATATCTTTTGTGCGTATGTGTTAGTTTATATTATTTACACATATGCATATCTGTATATATATGCAGTCACTGAGTGAAGACTAAAATACCAAACTTATATATTTTATTTATGCGATATAAATTTAGAATTTGAACCCCAATCAAATCAACAAATAAGACTTTGACCCGCAAGAAGACAAAGACCGATCTTTTTGTGTTATTATAAGAGCACAAAAAATTTGCTAACATTTTAAATAGAAGCGCACGATCACAGAGGCAAAATTCCATATCCAAAAGAGACCTTTCTTAAGAATTATTTTTAATAGTTTTTTGCTGCCTTATTTTATATACATACTCGCTTGCAATACACAAACTAAATATATACATTTATAATAACGTGTGTGATCGCGATATTCGCGTCCATTTATTATAAATCAGATATGTATTACAAAAACAAAATAAAATCAAAAGTATAAATAATACATACATACTCGTGCATTTATAATATAAAAAAATGTCTAGTCTGGAATTAATAAGGAACAAGGTTATGAGAAGTCTACCCATTTTTTTTTATTATTTTCTTTTATTTATTTGTGTATTTTTGGTCAAGAAAGGAATAAGAAAAAGAATTATTAAATTATTTATTCATAGAGCACGTGTGTGGTATATAATTTATAACCGATCGCGCATTTGCACATATAACAGATGTATATATGTACAGTTTTGAGGTAGTGTTGGATATTCTTATGTCGTTGAATCTTATTTTCATAAACTATAATCAATTCTTTGTCCGGTTTCTGAATATTTCTCTGTTAAAAACGAACCAAAGTAATAACTGTGTGAAAATATATAGCAACGAATAAAACAAATCTGAACAAGATTTCAAAGTCTTTCTTTTATTTTGTAAACAAGATGCGTGCGATTATATAGTAATACCTTGTATAACTGCAATATTTATATACTATACAAATATTAATGTCGTGATAGTTTCATGAAAGACTCTTTTTGATTTTAATTGAAGGAAACATAACTTTCAAGATCTTATGTTGCCTTTAAAAAAATGATTTTAAACAAGTGTTTCTATATTCGTTCTATATTACGTTAGCCGCTGTATCCCTGTACTTCATTGTTTAAAAGAGATTCGCGCTTGTATTTTTATTATGTATGACAAAAATGAATGTAAGTAATGACAACCGATATGATCAATTAAAATAAATAATTGTTATAAATTAAATTAAATTTATTAATAATAATTTTTTTTTGGTTGCCGTGTGTTTTCTTTTTGTTATAAGATTGTTGTTTATGATGGTCGACGTGCGATGAAAGATCAATTTATAAAATAATGAAAGTTAACCATTTATGTGAACTCAAAATTGAATGTTTATTGTGAAATATTTTATGTTGATCAATTAAACAGAAACTTCATGAATTTCTGTTAACTATAGTTAAATTTTCGAAGGAGAGTAACCGTTTGTGATCAAATATAAAATTGGTTAGAGCGGGAAATACCGGGTTGTAATCCCGATAGGGGCAGGATGCAAAAGGGATTTTTCACCACTTGATTACGATCGGTGGTGTGAATGAACACAACTATGACCCTCTGTTGGAGTGCAGAATCCATGGGCCGACCCATCTTTCATGTCAGTACTATAGGCTGGCATGGAGCTATGCTATGTGCAGATGGTTAAGTAAATCCCACCTATAGCCGTACGTCCTCGATTTGGCGTAATGGCGTAAGGTAAGGACTTAAATAAGCGAACCGCGAAAGAGTTGGGGGTGTTTTGAGCTCCAAATCAGATTGCATAGAAATAAACTAAAAAAAATTGGAAATATTTCTTATATTATATTTATGTGGGTCATTCTTATTGTTTTATACTTTAGAAAAATACTGTGGACATAACAGTATATGTTTTCTTTCTATGATGTTTTCTGTGGAAACGTATAAATTTTCATTTTATTCTTCGATAATTTGTATTTTTTAAAGTCCTTTAGTTGGGGGCATCCATATTTTGCAAATAATTCGAACGAAACATTAAACCGATTATCACCATTCTAACCAGAGTTTTTTGCAGGAGAAGATTAATTCTGGTTGGAACGCTGGGCTGACCCAGGCAGCTACGATTGGCAGCCACGAGTGTATGAAAATGTATATCGGCTGGAACTCGTGGGTCCCCAAGATAATCGATAGCCTAAAACTGAAAACCATGTGTTCCAAGGCTATACCAAAAGTTGTATTTGAAAGCCCTCAAATATAGTCCGCAGAAATGTTCATACAGAGAGTAAGAAGTTATGCCCGAAGAATATAACGTGTTATGCCCAGTATCAAAATCGGTTGAAATGTAAGAACTTTTGCGGGATAGCTCTCATTTGCATAGTATACAAGTTACTTTTGTACATTATCTTGGGAGAAATTACTCCTCTGACGAAAGAAATTGTCGGTGACTGCCAAGAAGAATTTAATATGAATGATTCTTTCTATTTACTATAACAAAATCTCGTGATGTACACCAAGTGTTCTTATGTACATAGGCTATAGTGTCACAGTTGAAAACAAGCTGTCGTGTATTTTTGAAATTAGTTCTGTTGTTCGACAAGGAGATCCGCTGTTCCCTGATACTTAAGTTCATGTTGAAATACATCCTCGTGAAGATATCTACGTGATAAGATTAAATGTCAACGAAGTGAAAGAGATACTTGATCCACTAGAACAGTATTCAGCTTCCGTTGATCGCAAAACCCACGAGCTCTAAACATATATCTCATTACTGGATTTAGAGCGGAAGATGGCTTCTAACATTGGAGAAAATTAACGTGTAATGTAAATTTATGTTTAAGTATAAAATTGTGTTGCTTCTGCCTTTTTATAAAATAGCTAGTAAAATCAGAATAATTTCGATGATAGATTTAACCTTTCACGTTTATTAACATTATGTATTGCCAAGCAAGAGGAAAGAATTCGATAGCAGTTTATATAAAGAAATTACGATGAAGAATGTGTTATAAATACATCTGTAATTTTGAGTCAGATATACAATTTCTATGTTAATTTGAATGTACAGAATCATTTCATGTCCAGTTCCAAAGAGTTAGACCATACGTATTATAAAAGACATGTTTACACCATTTCTAATGTATTCCAATCAATTGCCTTTCTTTTTGTATAGATGCTTTTCGGACAAATATTATTTTCGGACTAAATTATCCATTATGTATTTTAAGTCTGCATCGCAAAAATATAAAAGTTTAACCGAATATGATAAAGTTAAGAAGCAAATGTGCCACGTTTGATGAAGCTTTATTCCGTATGATACTTATTTCTTTGATTGATATTCAAATAGTTTTTATTACAGCTCAGTCTAGAAATGATTTATAGATCCTACTGAATTAAATTCTAATGAGCTTCAGCTACTTCAAAAATATAGTAGAAACTTGCACAACAAATTATTATATTTATAAATAATAATATACTAACAAAATCATTCTTTTCTGTTATAGGTAAGTTCGGGTCATCCAAAAAATAATATACATGCAAACCATTGTATTCGAATAGCAAGCTGGAAAATTCTGTAGATTGAAAGCATATACCATATATACTATCACAAATTTATGCTTATATCATTTTTAGATATAACAAATCTACTACTATGACAGGTAATAAATAATATTTCATAATAATTAAAGTGTCATATACTGTCACACTTAAGTATTTAGATAAAAAAAAATATTTTAATATGAGTTATTACAAATAGAACATAAAAAAGCTAATATTTTGTTCGATCATATGACTTCTGGAAATACATAAAATATACATATATCCGTTTAAAACGACAATCCAACAAAATGTTATCACCTTCCATACACAAAAAAGAATGTGATTATAGATATCATAAAACTATTCGTAACAATAAACCATAAATTTTAAAATTTATGAATGAAAAATCTTATCATCAGGCGGCGCATATACTCAACAACAGGTAAACGCCGACTGTATATGTACATACAATAAATTAATACAAGAAAAAAAATTATCGTAGTTTAACGAACAATAATTCATTGTATTTCCTTTCCATATCCATCCACCACACCGCGACGTACACTCGAGTCAAGTCAAATTATTTTAAAAGAAAATAAATTTTAATTTTCTTATCATTAATTTGCCATAATGTGTTATAGGAGGATTCAACACACACACACACACAAACAAAATTATGTTTAAATTTAAAAAATGACGAAAAATTTTGGGAATGGTAATAACCTGCGTGTGAATTAAATTAAAGTTGAAAACTTCGGTTTAATTTATTACATCCATGTCTGGGAATATTTTTTTTAATTTAAATTTTTTCGACATTTTATTTTTGGTTATTTATTTTATATGGACTTAAATTTAATATTTAACGTTTTGGTGAATTATGATGGTTCCTACTTCATCAAATTAAGGACTATGATTAAAAAGTTTTCTGTTCCTACTCTACCAGAAATAAGCATATGGTTGTTATCATTTTAATTCCAACACCAAAAGATGCATGCAGATTTTTTATCATACTCGTATACTCGTATATACAATAAATTTAATATAAAAATCCACTTATATGCTGTCAGAAGTTCAAATTCCTTCATATATGTGTAAATATACGTTTTAGCATTAGCTGCATATTATCATGCTGAGATTTATTTTAAAAATTCTCATGAAATTTTTATGATATACCATAATTTTGAAATAATGTTATTTTGAGTTTTTATTTTAGAGCAAAGTCATTATTTTATGTAAACAAACAAGCCATTTTACATAAACAAATAAAAATTGTAAACACATTTTTAGCTATAAACATTGCCCGTTTATAGCTAAAAATGTGCGTACGTACGTGCATGTCAAATGTCTTAAAAAGTACAAGTATTTTTAATGCGGAAAATAGAATGAAATTATTGTTAAGGCGAAATTATGGACAGACAGTCAGGTAACTTTTTCCTAGTAATTACATACTCACTCCAGTTCTATGTGTTGAAAAATCAATTAGGTGTAAATATTATAATTTTAACTGAATTGAGTTAACTTGAGCCTGATTACCATTATGAAAAATATACTGACAAAATAGTCAAAGTAAGATAGAAATATTATTTTTCTTAAAGTGCGAGAGAAATAAAAAACATTTCCAGTATAAAAAATTATTATAGCAGTACTGACAAAATATATCAAAACAAGTATTTTAATTCAGTACTGGAAAAATGTATATGGATGAGAAATCGTTTGTATGACGTCATTATGAAGCATTTTATAGTAGTTATTTTATGGTCAGTTGAATTGATGTGTGATAATGAATTTTGAAAGCCAATCTATCGACATGAATAAATCAACATATTTATCATAAGATGCAGAGTTAATGCTATAAAAAAATAGTCGTTTGGGTAAAAATAATATACTTTTCCGGAGAAAAACTACACCCACACCGCTTATGTTTTTGTATGTAGTTGCATAATTGGTTAAATTATTTTTATTTCCAAACATGTCCAAGGTTTTGAATCTTATTCATAGCCCATTCTAGACGATTATTAAATATATAAGATACTTGTTAAAATCTTTTTATATTATTATTAAAGTCCATGTATGAATATGTTGATATGCTGGTGCCGAAGTTAGCCCCGTAAAAATGTCGATAATATTTATCCATTGACAAAAACCTTCAGTTATAATCGGTGGCGATAACATGTCACTAAATCACATATTTATTTAAACATGTCAATTATTTTTAAATGAATCATACAAAAAATGGTTTATCGCGATACCATAATTATATAGGTTATTTCGTATATGAATGATTGATAAATAATAGTTGTCTCCAATTTATCGAACTGTGGCAATAAAGAAACATACAGGTGTTGTATTATGGAATATAAAAAATTTATTCGTATCATATATAATTGAGTTTATACGAGATTTCGTAATAAGGCTACCGATAATAATATGAAATCGCCGATTAGTCTTATTTGCATAAATAACATGGTTCTATAAGAATGGATATATCTACGTTAAACTTGTTGTTTACCAATGATCTATCAGTAATTCAGATCTTTATGTAATAAGAAGGATGGGAACCTTTGTGTTAACGTCGATGCAGTACTCGATACATGGCGTAAACATTGTTCTGCCGTACTTAATGTTCTATATGTATTACAAACTGTATTTGAATACCGTCAAATACAAACCACAGAGATTATTATCAAAGATCTTTCTTATTAGGCATTCATCATTGCCATGCAGAACTTAAAGAAAAAATAATTGCATTACTTTAGAGCATTTATGGAACGTATATTCGGAGCGATTTATGAAACTGTCTTTTCGACCTTATTCAATTGGTATGGCGAAATGAACTTGAGCCTGAAGAATGAATAGTGACCGCGTTATGCCCAATATTCAGGAAGGGTGATAACTTGAAATGCAAGAATTATCGAGGCTGAGGTATAGCTTTCCTTTGCACAGCATACAAGTTACTATCATTCATTATATCGAGAAGAATTACTCCTCTGGCGGAGGAAACTATCGGTAACTACAAAGAAAGATTACGTCCAAATCGGTCAGTCATTGATCAAGTTTTTTCGTTACGGTTGATTCTTTCCTACGAAACATCTCACGAGCTACACCAGGTTCTCCTACACTCAAAGAAAAATTTGAGTCAAAAATACCAAAAAACTTGGGATACTTAACCAAAAACTTAGTATTTTTCAACCAACCAAATGCTTTAGTCAAATAAATGACTAAACTCTTGGTTATAATAATTTTTTATTTTAAATAACCAAATTCTGATTATAAAAATAAAAAGCTTACTTATTTTAACCAAAATTACATGGTGACTTTTTAAATATAAAAACAAAAAAATAATGTTAGTAACAAAAAGTTGGATTAACCAAAAGAAAAGTAAATTTCACTAACGACTTAGTTACATCTTACAAAATTTCTTATTGAATTTAATCCTATATTTAGTCTAAATCATTTTGGTTTTTTAAAGCAATTTATTGTTTAAATTTGACAAAGATTTAGTGTATCTTATCAATAGGCTAAGGCAAATTTTACTAAAGCTTGGTAAAATTTGATACATGTGTGTATACAATATATATATATATATATATATATATATATATATATATATATATATATATATATATATATATATATATATATATATATATATATATATATATATATATATATATATATATATATATATATATATATATATATATATATATATATATATATATATATATATATATATATATATATATATATATATATATATATATATATATATATATATATATATATATATATATATATATATATATATATATATATATATATATATATATATATATATATATATATATATATATATATATATATATATATATATATATATATAAGTATATATATATATATATATATATATATATATATATATATATATATATATATATATATTTATTCATAATTATTAAATACAACACACAATCTGAGTATATTTTATTTTTTATTTGATTAATAAAATATTACATTTCGTTTACAAATCAGGTTTATCATTATTGATTTTATATAACCATTTTTTTATTTGGTGTATTTCTGCACATTACTGGAAATCCAAAACTTTTAATTCCGTCATAATCGTCTGTACTAGAACCTAGTTTTGAAAATTGATTAAATATAGATTAATACGTAATTATATTATTTGGATGATTGATAGTTACAATTTTTGATTAGTTTTATCTTCCAAATCATTGGCTGCAGTGGTTGTATGTCATCATCGTAATTATTGCAGAACGTATTGCGAGAGTTCCACGATGAAGTATGGCTTTTTTCTATATGATAATTATAAATTTGTTATGTTATCTGTTTAAACATTTAAAAATTATATAGAATTTAAAACTATGAAACGTTCCTTACCAATTAAATCCAGACAATTATACTGTATTTAATTATTATAAATTATTTTTGGAGTATTATGCCAACATTGAAAAGCACTAACGTGTTATCGCTAAAAATAAATATCTTTACATTTAAAACATTACACGTGAAACAAACAACACGAACTGACTTGTAAAATTTAATATCTAATAAAATCCTGTTTTCTAGTAACCAAGTTTTTTGTTCATATTAAACACACATTTTATTTAGTTTAACCTAATGTTTGGTAAATAATTAATGTCACCAGAAACCCAGTTTATACTGCTAAATAGTGAGGTCAAAATAACTAATTAAAAATAACAATACAACTTTGTTATTTTAATTATGTTCATAGGTTATTTAACTGTTTTATTTTAGTAAATTTAACCAATAACACGTACCAATGTCTTGGTTACCTTCATTTTGATCAATTATTAATTTAACCAAGCAGCAAGATTTTTATGTTTTAAATTAAAGTAGGGAATTGGTGAATATAACAAAAAACTTAAGTTAAAGTAACCAAACTGTGTTACTAAGATTTTGGTCACATAATTTTTTCTGAGTGTAGATTTCATGCAACTCTATAATTCGATCAATTGAGAGATGAATTGAAGGAGTGATGAGATTCAAGTATCTTGGATATCTCATTACTCAGGATAATAATGTGGGAGAGGATATCAAGGTTCGCCTTGCCGCTGACTATATCATCTAGGTCCTCTTCTGAAATCAAAATATCTTGCAAATACGGATAAGCTGAAATCGTACAGAGTGTTGATCAGACCCATTGTCATGTATCGATGTGAGAGTAGGACCTTGACGAATGAGTACGAAAGATGGCTTTTTACATTGGAAAAAAGAAGCATGCTTGTGATATTTGGCCTAAACCGCGACGTTGATGGGCACATACCGAGTTCTTTTCAATCAAAATAAATCAGTAATTTAATGCAAATTCCGGATAGCTTGTATGAAATTAAAGGACAGTGATTATAGACAGTCATTATACTGACTCACTCACGGTCTGCGTGCTGATTCGAACCTAATGATACATCGATCGTTGAAGAGCATTTTATTTGACATAAGACTTTGAATTTTATTTTGGTTTGGTCTAACAAAACAGTTAGTAGTTAGTATAATAGTAACGAAACACTGGGTTAGTTTATAGCTTCCCCGATTCTTTGTATCCATAGTTTAAAAGTTATTATACTTAAGATGATATTTTTATCGCCAGTTTAAAAAAGTTAAACCTTCCTACTCCACCTAGATTGTTTCAACGACTAAGATATTTTACTGTTCTAGGATGTACACTACTCAGTAACGTCAATGGTTTGATTTACAACAATTCTTGTATGTTCGTTAAAATATATAGAAATCATATAATTGCTACTATTCAGATACTACAACTATAAAAATAGCCAATGTCATCAGCGATATAAAATTTACAAAAAAAAACCAAACAATCAACCTGACCGGATAAACCAATTACAATTCAAACTTGACCAATGTCACTACATATTGCATTGTTTAGTTTATTTCTAAAGTCATTTACATATATTCATTCAAATTTGATTTAATAAATTCATTCATAAAATGATGTTTGTATGTATTTAAATCTGATAACTGCTCTTGTTAAGCCATTGCTCTGCGATGAGAGTTATTATTCACACCAAACGCACCAAAATAAATGTTTAATTCATGCACAACTTATATATACAAAAATCTCAAGAAACTTAATAAAATTCTTAATAATATGAATCTCATGTTGTTGTTAATTCGCAAATTACAATAAAATATAACAAGACTATCAGCATATATATCTATATACATATGTACATATGTATTTCCGGTTAGTTAAAAGCAAATTTATTATTGCCTTCTTAATAAATTTTTATATATGTGTGTATTTGTACTATATGTCTTGCTTCCTGTCTTAATTTTCATTATTATTGTTGTTGTTACTATACTATTACTACCACCACTAGCTACTATGCTATTCATTTCGTTAAGTTTATGTTTGTGACATGCATATCCGTTATTATTACAAAAAAAAATCTTCTTCCTCTTCTTTGCGGCCGTCTTAATAAATTTCTTACATGATTTCTTCGCTGGGATACAAAAAAATACGCGCAGAAGAATAACAACACAAATTAATAGACACTGGCATGCATACGACTATATCTCGCACATCGTTGTATGCATATGTTGAGTTGTTAGTTTATGGTGATTTAAACGCGGCTGCAATAAGAGGTTAGTGATTTATTTCATTGTAATACATTAACCTACACTCACATAATGTAATTTATAGGGATTGTTTATAAAAATTTAGTTTGAAAAAAATTTTGTAGTTTATAACTGACTAACTGAGGGCATGACATCAGAACTAAATAAAAACAAAAACAAACTGCACGGTGTATATGTTGTTCGTGTTGTTTATATAGGAGCATTGAACTCGATATAATATAAATTCGATTTTATGTACTTTGTTGTATATATATGTATGACATATAAGTAGTATAGTAAAAAAAATTGCGTAGCCATGCAAATTCTTATTTTGGACAAATTAAGTTGTCATACTGCTGGATATTTTCGTGTTTGTTATACGTGGTTCAAGGAGACAAACTCACACATTTTGGTGTAGTTTTTCTGTTCTTGAGGTGTGTCTCAGCATATGTTATATAAAGAGGCTTGCGTGTTTTGTTCGCTACCCTAAAATTTATATAACAACATATTTGATAAATTGTTTTTGTATTTATCACAATTTTGTCTAAATTACTTGTCACAAATTAAAATATAAAAAAAATGAAAATTTGTTGACATCAGTAATGAAATGTTTGTAGGATTTTTGTCGTCGTCTTCTCCTAATTTTTATTACATTTGTTATTGGTATTATAATAAATGTCCTCATAATTAAACATCTTCTATATACTTAATTAAAACTTAATTTTTTTAAGAAAATCAATTATACTCTCAATATTCACTGTCCAAAATTAAATCAAGTTGAAAAAATTGTGCTTCAAGTACATTGTGATAATAGAAGTTTGTATCTAGGATTCCTATATAAATCCTATATAAATAGAGATTATCACGATTATGCATTTTAATAAATAAACGAATATAAGTTCGAATAGATAAGGCTCATAAGACAGAAGTTAAATGTTGTTCCTCTTAAAAATAAATAGCTGTAATTTGGTATTTAATTATAATTTATTATAAAATTCCTTTTCATTCTACTTAACTTTACTGAATACCGATGAATAAATAGGTAGAGCTGAATTATTTAAATACCAAATTTTAGCGAAATAATTCAATTAAGAACTGTAGTATATAATTAAATAAATCAAATTAATACAAATAACTTAGTTAATCTAAGATCGGGATTAATACTTAATAAAATTTGATTTTGTGGTCATTGTCCAGTACTAAATGGAACAGTAATGGTGAAAGAACTCATTTCTTGTGTTGCATCATATTTCACTTTGATTTGTTTATGTTTTAAACTTTTTTCGTGATTTTGGTACAAAGTTTTGATAATCCTAATATTTTCTTCGTAAAAGCCATTATTTCGACAAGTGCTCCTCAGATTCTTTCTTTCGGTTTTGATATAAATTGCGTTAATGTGAACAGTTTGTTAATTCCAAACGCGATAATAGTTAATAATTTTATTGTATTATACTATTGAGGAAGAAAATGACGCTATATTTTGATTTTCTTAGCTCAGGTTCCTTAGGAATTGCTATCGTTAATCTTGTGTACATCAGAAAACTTTAAATATTAAAGCTTTATCTTGGATATTAGTAATAATTTTATCTAGTATAGTTACCTCGTAAACATTTTTGATGACTTTTATTTGATATGGTGTAGAATATTCTGATGTGTATATATTTATATAAAGAAATTTGTAAGGATATACTAACATTTTAGTAAAGAGTATATATCCTTACAAATTTCTAATTACTCTTTACCAATTCATAAATTTGAATCAGATAATTTCAAAAATTTTATAAAAGTATTTAGACCTGCTTATTTATTTATGAGAACTTTCCGGGCGAAAAGCCATATCCAAAACCATATTCAAAGTCTATTGAAAATGAATCTGTTTTGATCAAATCTATATAACACCCATGTGTCGAATCTATATAACACCCATGTGTTATATATTGATTAATGCTGTCGTGTCAGATAATGCTGCCTCTATGATGAAAATAGGTAAAGATGTGGACTTCTGGCACAGCAGTTTAAGCAGTCATACTAAAAATCTTCTCACCAAGGACTTAATGAATGTTGAACTTAACAAACTAGAGTTAGCGGTTCTGATGGAATTCAAGCATTCTTACTACAAAAAAGCAGGAAGCACTCGAATCAAAACATCAATTGATACTAATATTTCGCTATTTAATCCTATCTCCAAATTGATCAACATTTGCCAAAACCCTGAAACTGCAATTACTGAATCTATTCACTTATGGATTATTTTATATGCGAAAGAAATGAGAATACTATGTCGATCCAAAGTTTCATGACGAAGCTAAAGTGAAACTAACCAAACCGCAACTGGTACACCTGACAGAATTTTTAATTAACGTATAATTCGGATGGTATATCTAGCCTAAAAGAAGTTAAAAAAAAATACTGGAGTTTTTAGAACACTGAACAACATAAGTATAATAAAGACTCTAGTTTTTGGAACTTGACGAAAATGCATCACAAATCACTGGCTAGTCTCGCGGTGAAACTAATGAAAATCCCAACATCATCTGCTTCAATAGAATGTTTATTTATTAACTGGTCGTTTGCTCATCCGCCGATTATAATAAATTTGAGTGGTCTAAACAACTCCCCATATTATGACTACTGAATCTGATTTCATCGTAAATAAATGTAAACATGAATAGTACTTTATAATTCAATGTTAATTATAGTTTAAATAAAAATAATAAAATTTAATTTTGAACTATTTCCTAATTATTTTCATTTTTATTCGCAAAACTTCAATAAAATAATAATAATATATACACTCTAAAAAGTTTTTGATCTAATATTACATCGATAATTGATGGCAACAGAATACCACCGTTAATCATTGTAAAATTACTCTCTAAGAGTATGTCGAAAGAATTGCGAATAGATATGTAAACTACATTTAAACCATTAAAAATAATTTTACACTAAAAAGATTTAAGTTAGCATGGACATTTTACAACAGAATATGTAAATTTTGACTGATTTTTCACCAAAATGTTGTAAATTTACACATAATAATCGTAATATTACCTCCAAACTTACTCATTTAGATGTAAATTTCTCTTTAAGTTTACGCATAAAAGCCTATTAAAAAAAACGCTTGTTCGTGTAATTATTTATCTAATTACTCATTTGCTCGTACAACCACCAAGAAGATTTAACTAAGGAAAAACAAATTTTTCAAGTGGTAAATATCTTTATTTAAATTTTAACATTTTTGTAATAAAATTCATTAATTTAGTTTACATTTGTCAAATTATACAGAAATAACTTTATCAGAGAACATTTCTTTGGCTCTTATCATTCCTTAGTGTTGATGAATAAGATAGTTTTGAATATAAATTTAATAAAGTCAAATATTATGATGAAACTTTTAGACTTCATATCACAAATCAAAAGTTATTTCTATTTTTAAACCTAAGGTTATAAGAACAGAGATTTAAAACAAGTCTTAAAATCTAACCTCTTTTGTCACCATTTTCTGATGTTGAATTAAAATTAACTCACCTATCAGGACAAACCAAGTTGTGTTTGTTGGACACGCGTTTTTAATGTTCGTTTAAAGATGTTCCAAACTGAAAAATAGACGTGTGAGACGTTTCCGTGATGTATACCATTGTTGGATCTAACCTCAAATTTTTTAAACATAAAAGGTTACTAACAGTAATATTGACTACAGTATTTAAAGATGAGGTGGATCCTATCCTTCAATTTGTATAAGTTATAATTTTTTAGACAATGAGGTTCTTAGTAAATGTACAGCATATTTTTTTCCATCGATGTCGATTCGAATGCTTCTTATTTTTTAATTAAACTGGAATTAAAATCATAATTTGAACAATTAAACATTTTAATATACTTTACTTTATAGAACTGTATTAATACTTATCTTACATTTAATTAATAATTTTTTTTCAATTTTATTCCACAACTCACGTTTTCACTTTCACTGATCAATGTGACACTAACGCAAAACAAAAAAATAATGATTTACATTCATACTGAAAGCACTTTTAAGTCAGAAGAGTATATTTAGGACTGAACAAGTACTGTGCTACACAAATGGTGTAAACTTACAACTTAAAGTTTAATTTCATATACTGATTATTATTTCTTTAATCTTATGATAGGGAAAATACACAAAACTGGGTAATTTTACTATTTTAAGTGTAATCATTTTCTTATACAATAGTTATCAGTTGAATTCTAAGCATCGGATGTAGATTTACACCAAAAACTGCTATTATTATCAAGGTAATTTTACGCACTTCAATCCTCATTTTTTAGAGTGATATATATTACATAGCTTACATACTTTACATAGATTAAACCAAAAATTTCATCTAATTTTCATGTCATTTATATGCGTAATCTATCCATGTAATCTATTTTGTCTACGGCACAACCCTGTTAAAAAGTTTAAAGGACATTAAAAGGTCTGCTGAGGTAATCATTTTGGAAGCATTATCTACTCTTGCTAAAGTCACACGATATGATGTGACTGCTTTTCAAAACAAAAGGTTAAGTATAAAACTTATGAGAACCACTTATTAATTTGCAATTTTAATTACTTTGTTCTTTATATTTTTGACAACTCATGGATTGATTAATGATTTCTATTACATTTTTAACATTAAAAACCATTCAATGTTTTACTGCAAAAAAGAACCAAAACGAAAAATAATTCAGATGCTTTTGAAAAATGGTTCACATTAGGCATACTTATGTATTTATGGCTTAAAGGCTGTATATTTCTTAAACCGCGTCTCGATTAAAACAACCATTAAATATTTATTAGTGCACATTGTAAGTGGTTTTGTATGCGAAGCATATTATAATTTTGGGTCAACGGCAAGAATCAAACTGGAAACCTTGGGCTAACGAGAAACTCTATTAACCACTTAGTTACAACCGACAACATTAGGCACCTTTATGATATATTGGATTTTATTAGGTTTGAAATCCGCAAAAATAATTTGAAGTTATTTAAAAAATGCTAGTTTTTTTTACTACTCAATATAAAAACCCGAATGTAATATAATTTATTTAAAAATTAGATGGATAAACTTTTAATGACAACAAAGCTTATTTTATATGCTGAGTAGTATAATATTATGTTTAGTATTCGATTCATTATTATAAATTTGCATTGAATGAACAAACTTTTTTCTTCCTCACTATAATATAGCTACCCATAAACTATAATACTACGTACTTAAACTTACACAAACAATGTTACAACCCTCAACCACCCACGCTTTACTCATGTTTATATTATTTACAATAACGTAATTTAATTACCAACCTAATATTATGCATAGTGTATATTATTATATGATATCTTTAATAACAATGAAAGTACCGGTATAAGAAAAACAATATTTTCTTAAGAATAATTTGCATATCTATGCAAATAAATTGTTTTTGACATGAATAATTATTTTAATACTAATATTGAAGTTTATTATTATTATTATTGTACTCGTACTTAAGTTCTATTCCTTTCGTAAACAATAACAAAAAGCAACTTACACTAACAAAAACCTATTTATGTGTATATTGTAAGTATAAACAACAAAAATTTGTTAGGAAAATAAAAATTAATTTTCTTTTGATGTCATAAATTTTGTTGTAACTTTTAAGTTTTTTTTGTTAAGTGCAGTAATACTACAACAGTTTTATGATAAATAAATATTATTGCTTGTTGTTTGTATGTCTGTTTGTATCGGATATGTATGTAATTTAATTTAATGCAATTCAATTAGCTATAGCGAAACATAGTTTGCATTTTTACATATGCTCAATTGTTTCAGACCCATGTTTAATATATATTTTACTATTTCTGGTCTACAATCATCAAAATACCTGAGCTTATGTAAAATGTAAGCTTACTGATAAAACATACATTTTGTTTTAAAACAATCATTATTTACTGTATGACTAGACTTCAATGATGATCTGCATAATCACGGTAAAACATAATTATATCTAGAGTGGTGCTTAAAGTAATACTGTTTACTTCAAGATTTTATCCATGATGACAAATTGTCTTTTTAATTTCGTTGTGCTCGATGACTCTTTAAACTAGAAATAAAATATGTGAATCAGAATAATATATTCGTTTTATATCGATTTTATTTTATTACTTAGATTAGTAGACTTAGTTGTAATTAGTTGCTAGTAAGCTAGGTTCTTCCTCAACATCAAACTAAACTGACCATTATATTTGTTTTATGTTTCATCTCTAGTTAAATTTCTCCATCACCGTCCAACGCAATTTTACTTTTTTCCATGTATCTCCAATTTTAGTAGCATAGTGTGCCTACTACGCTGGAAATTCACTTCAGTTCAGTTAGCATTGTTCTCTTCCATGTCATCACTTTCCTTTTCCCTTGCGGGTTCCAGTCCATTGATATATTCGTTATATCAAATGGACTGTTTTTTTCTATGGAGGTCAATGTTCATCATGGTATTAGTCCAGAATCATTTCAGTATTCGTCGAAGACACTTTTTCTGTGTGGGTTCATGGCTAACATCTTTATAGTAGAACTGATTTCACTAACGAGTTGCACATTCGTATCTTGGTTTTGCGTGAGAGGGCAGAAGAATTTCAGTTATAACATGTTGGATGTATGTCGCGCTTTATTTATGCGTTTGTTTATGTTTTCTTCTGTCCCACCTGTTTTTGATATTGTGTGGCCAAATTTTTCCGATATTTATCTTGACATTTATCCGACTAACTTCGTCAGCCTGATCTGATAGCTTTTCTATCTACATGCGTTTACCTGTTAATCCCGATTGTATACTATTAGGAGACGTGACATTCAATTTCCTCATAACATTATGCAATACGATCAGAAACAGCATTGGTGTGAACTCGCGCATCGTTACCTACGGTCTCCAACATCCCTATACATTTCTTGTATGAGTTCAATCAAACTCTTTGGGATGCCCATATTGAGTGTCTGCCATATCGAGTTCCTATTTATTGTAACAAATGCGGGTTCGAAAAGGACAGTTGTGAATTCCATTCACTGAATTGTTCAGTTATGATACGAATTCAGTCGATCAGTGCACTTTCTGCTTTAAAATCAACTTATGTCAAGGTTATGATTATTACGAGTATGTTTTTGGTTGTGTTGAGAAGTGGTACCATAGGGTTTTCAATTATCCGACATTTATGATTATCCGAATATCGAATACTAACGGATAAAATAATTCGGATAATCCGAATATCCGGATAATAACAAAAATTATACTATAACTATACTCGATAACTTTATCAATTCCATCTTTAAAGTCTTAAGCGATTGTGGAGCTTTGGCAAAAACCTTATCTTCGACTTGGTCCCAAAGAAAAGAATCTAAATGTGATACATTACAAAATCTCAGTGACCAACTGTTATCACCTCTTCGAGAAATAACACAATCAGGAAACTTTTCTTGCGAAATCGCGATTGTGTTGTGTGGCACGAAGCGCCGTATTGCGTGAAAATAAGCGTCATCCACATCAATATCTTCCAATTTAGGCCATAAAAACACATTAATCATAGCTCGGTAACGTAATCCATATGTTGTAACTGTTGAATCAGCATCTTTTTGAAAAAGTAAGGTCAAATATCACCGCCAGCCCAAAAACCGCACCAACCAGTGACACGTTGAGGATGAAGAGGCTTTTCAACAATCATTGGATTTTCTGAAACTATTCTGTTTATAAACGTAGCCTCCGATGTGAAAAGGCCAACCTCTTCACTAAAGATGATTCTTGCCTGAAAATCCGGATCAATTTGAAGCAATTGAAGGAACTAATCAGCGAATCTACGACGTTTATGGTGATCGACCGGCTTAAGCTCTTGTGCTTACTTTTAAAGTCTTAAAACCTAAATCTTTATGCAAAATACATGCAATTTCCAAAGATTGACCAAACGTCTAATTCCAAAGATCGGCGAGAAATCAACAAACCTGGGTTTTCTGCAGCACTGCAGGCTGCAGCAGCAATATTCTCAGTTGTTATTGAGTGACGAACACGGTTTCGATTTTACAGATCACTATAACCGTTCGAACATCTCAAATTTTTCCACTAGTTCCCATATTGCCGAGAAAAATGCTTCATGACAGCCAAAAAGTGCTTTAGGTTTGCGAATTGTGACGATTCTGCAAAAGCGATACTGAATTTTTACTTAGTCCCTTTACAGCTGTTTTAATGGGCGATAATCAAGCAACTGTTTTTAAATTTTCTCTTCTCGTTAGAAACTTTCTCTTGTTCGAAAATTATGCTAGCATCTTCAAAACTATTTACATTCATAAAATTTTCATTGTTTTCTAAGTAAAAGTAAACATAAAAAACAAAATATATCCGAATAATTATGTTAAAATATCCGAATAATCGAATAGTCAAAATTGGTCGAATAATCCGGATTGTTCAAAGATAAGGATATCCGGATTGGAAACCTTAGGTACCACGTCAATTTGTGCATTATTTTGATTCACCTTCCATGAGGATTGTAATTGTCATGTAATTTTTTTCTCTTTTGTGGTATTCTGTCAGAATTTCACACTTCATGGATTATTGTGGTATTAAAATGCTGGCAGCTGTAAATCAATCTCTTTTGAATATTTCAACTGTTATATTGACCGGTCTAGCAGTCTTATTTGTTCTCGAGCTTTTCAATTGAACTTTTAACTTCCCGCTCCGTTGGTGGATGTGTGTTATATTATAGATGCCAATTGATGGTTAGAGATTTTTGGTGATGTTGATAACGACTTTTGGAAATATCCTTTTCATCTCTTTAACTGTGCTTCATCTGTTGTTGATACTTGACTATCTCTTAAAGATGGTATGATTGTAATTCTAAGTACACCTTACGCACTGGTATAGCGGTTGCCTATTTTGGATAGCTGCGACCTCTTCAGCAGCTTTGAGAATGCTTTCTGCATATTTCCTTCGATCATTCCTTGTCGTTTCTTTACTTGACGTGCTGTTTCTTCGTAGATTAACTTTTGTTGACGGCGTTCCTCAACTTTTTCCGTGCATTATCACTAAGGTAAGATGTCCGATTGCATGCTTGGTAGCCGAGTATTTTCGTCTGGTCTGGATGTATAGCCATTTTCAGTTTGTTTTTTGTTTACGTAACTTTCAATCTGTGTTAAACTTCCTCCTAGTTGTTTTTGAGTGTTTCACAGTTGCTGGCTTGATTGGTAAATTATGCCATTACCAGTTGGTGATGGCTGTGTACGACTGTTCCTCTCATTGTTCTGACAACTTGTAGTGACGTGATAAATTTCTCGTTGACCATTACGTGGTCTATCTGATTTTAAATAGTTTAAAATAATATAAATAAAATAATTTAAACAATAGTTAAAGGGATATAATAGTTATTAAATATTCAGATTGTGTTGTTGTTTCTTCTAATATTCGTCTCTGTATCCGGTGTAATTTCAGATGAATAGATTATAAGTGCAATCAATCTTAGTGAGCTCCCATGACTGTTGGGTAAGGCATACTGGCATGTTAGGGTAAAGTTTGGTTCCATTCTGCTATTTCTACTATGATTGCTCAATTTTTTCCTACTGTTACGAAGTTATTATCGTTTAACTAGCTTTGTCATTCACCACACAAAGTGATATATTATATATATACTCTCAATAATCCGCTAGTATTTCCATTAAGAATATGATGGTCTTTATGTATCATATTTAGCTATAAATAAATTATTATAGCTAAATATGATAAATAAATTATTCTCAGACATTTTATTTTATCGAAAGATAAATAAACTTCCTGATTAATACCGCCATTAGAGATTATCCTATACATTACAATCTCTTTAATCACAAGCATGTCGATAAAGAAATTATGAATTTTTATTTTAATTTCCATAACTTTATGTGCCGAGAGCTTCAATCGGATGATTCAACTAAGCCTAATTGACACATTTGGTTATGTCGGACTTCCTCCTTTGCGTATTTGGCAATCTTATAACTTGTATCAAAAAGGTATCAACTGAAATTCGTTATTCTTCTAAAATATTTGAAATCTTAAAAATGTAGACGATGAGTTCCAAATATAAAGGTTGCATAGTGAATCATCTTTGTAATGCTCAGATTGCATAGTGAATCTCTTGGTAAGCATATATACCATATACATTGTCCATTTTACTACAAGTTTGTTGTGCTTAACACAATTTATTAAATCCCGATATTTTGTCTTAAAATGTCTTTCTTTTAAACAAAATTAAAATAGTTTGTTTTTGTTGTTGGATTGTCTAACCTCGGGCAATTCCAATCCATATTCTACTATACAACCAAAAATAATCCATGCACGCTCTCTCTGTCTCTCGCTGAACATGTACGAGATATGAGTACCTCCGTCTGTATGAACGAATTGAAGCAGATGTATTTTCTCATCGCGCGCACAAGAATTTTAAATTTTCTTATAAAATTTCCCATTTTTGTTTTCTGCTTTGAGGGTATTCTTCAGTCTTTTCTTATAATAATTTGGTGATTACTTTTCTTATTTTTGATATTTTGCAACTGGTTCTTAGACGTGGCATATAAATTGTTTATACATCTTTTTGTATTTAAGTTTTTTATGCGAAATTAATATGTTTTCTACATATTCTTATGTACGTATTGCTTGTTAATAGCAATCATTTATATATAAAATAGGGTTGATTTGCGAGGTGAATGTCCTTACATGCAGAAAGGTAAACAAAACTTTTGCAAACATCGTATATAAAGGGATTTCAAGGACATGCCAAATACAATATATGTCTGTGAAACTCCCAAATATCGTCGTAATTGCGCGGTATTATGTCTCATTTTCGCCAGACGATATTTAAGTTGTTAGTACGTTGCTTTTTAGTTTAGGTGATTTACAAAGGGGTGAAAACTTATTCTTTATACAAGTCACGAGTTCAAATACGGTTTATGTATTCGAAATATACAAATTCTATTAAATGTTAATTACATGTTGTTTGCAAAAAATGACTAAAAACTTTGAAAAGTGTGAAACGTTAAGTTGGGTTGTTGTGCATGTCAAAATTCGAAATTGAAATGTATATTCAATGTTTGTTAGTTGATAGTGTGTTTTGGCAAATAAAACTATAGTTATTGGATATAGGTAGGAAATTTTAAGTTCAATAAACTTTATATTGTAAAAAATTGGACGATTCAATTTTTAAAATTAAATAAAAGGAGAAAGGAATTAATTTAAGTGACAACTCGTGCAACCATTCATATTACATACAGGATGTCCAAACATTCGCACTGGAAATTATTACCGGATTCAAATCCCGGCAGTATGCAAAAGCGATTTTCCACCATCTGTTAATTATCGGTGGTCTGAATGAACACATGAGCTTCTGTTGAAGTGAAAAATTCATGGGTCAACCCAACTCCCATGTAGTACTATAAGCTGGCACAAAAACCTCAATTTCTATCATATTTAAGTGTGAGTTCAAAGCTAACTATCATATAATCAATATTAAAAGAGACATGCCAAACCCTTCCTCTCACGAAATTTAAGTTTGATTTTAACCAGTGAATTGTTTAAGTAGTGAAGTGAAGACTAGTGTCATATTCTCGACCAGTGGCACGAGGCTAGTCTGGAATTGAAAGGGAATTAGTAAAGAGTGATAGGCTAATCTTTCCAATTTATTAAGGGAATTAAATAATGTGAAGTTTTACTAAACTCTGATCGTTTTTATTTTGTCTACCTTTGAAGAGTCAATTATCCGGATACGAAACGTAAAAATCGTAACACTATTCTTCACTGGTTTAAAAAAAAAGATTGTATATACTTGGTTTATTATTAACGACAAACAAGCATCATAATTTTTAAATCGACGAAAAAAGTAAAATTAAATCGTGGTTTGTAAATGGTATGTGCCACAGGATATACACTGCATGTTGTAAAAATGTTTTCGATTTTCGCCAGTTTTATGTCAGAGCAGACTTATTTTAATTAAGTCAGCCAAGTAAAGAGTAGTTTTTATGTAACTTTAAATTTGAAGTTTGAAATTGTCTGAGAATCACTCCGAGGGATATGTAACAGATCTAGAAGGATTTATAGGTAATTGCTTGATTAGACAAACCTTGGGTATGCTTGTTGCTGAAACTATAGGATGGAACAAAATTATCAAAGTATATATACATTGTATCTGTTGTTATATATCAGAGAAGCATAGACCACAAATTCTGTACCAAACGTGATAGTCCTTTAATAAACATATTACACGAGTTTTGTTTAAAATTTGGATCTATTTTTGAGAGCTACAATATCTAAACTTTTCGTTCAACAAACTAAAAAATTAATAATTATTTTAAGCTTTAAAGCTCATTCGTAATAAGAGTGTCCAGTTTACAAAAATACAGATTAGCATAATACTTTCCATATTTCAATTTGGCGAATTCGTTCAGCATGTTTAGACCAATATTTCGAATTATTCATTCAGATTTGGTTTGATTGATCATTTTGATGTGATTTTAACAAGACTGAATCGTTAAATGCAAATAAATTTGGAGACTACTATTATATTGGGGTTCATAATTTCGAGGCGGATAAACATTTGGCTATAAATTTTTCGAAAAATATAGTTCTACCTGACAAGGATTATGATTTAACTTCACCCAATATTTCTAGCCAAACATGGTGATTCAGCACAATCTTATATGCGCTTCTCCAAATGTAATGTGTACAACGCCATCGATTCACGTACCTTCACTCTTTACAGTGAATGTCATTCTACCATATAGATAATGATTAAACTAATCTTACTAGCATACAGTAAGTATTTTTCTAATAATCATAAACTTTTTGAATGATAGAACATTGAACCTTTATCCTGTTAGACTAAGGTACATTATTTTCTTAGACTAATGTCGTTGTTTAGGTAAACACAATACTCTTAATAAGTTTTCTTACTCTAGTGATAAAGATCAGTCACTAGATAGTACAAATTTCCATAATTTTTAATTTTTAAAATTCAGAGCATGTGTATATCGCTTCCTTATGTATACCTCCTTCATGTTTAATGAGGAGTTATGGTTTAAATAATGTCATTTTAATTTTTCTTAATTGTTAAGATCTAGAAAAAGTCATAGCTATACGAATACCGTTTAACAATATCAATGCAAATAGAAAACTTAAAGTAATATATGCAATGTGGAAATACGAATAAAAATTCCAAAATCTATTATGCAGTATTATCTCAAGCAACTTAAAATAAATAAATTCTTTTATCATTTTTGCTTTATTGTTGTTACTTTTCAAATTTTGATAAACATAAAACAACAACAGCAATATCTGGAATGCATTTTCAAAACATGGGAATAATAAGAAGTTTATCAAGAACAGAAAATACCCACACTGACCGAAATACATTGAACTCATTTCTTCTTCCACCAACAGTTCACTTTGTTCGATAGTTGTCTTGTTTCAAAATATGTACAATTTTCTTATTTTGTTTCTCTGAAATCTAAAAACCACGGTAAACAAGCTGAAGAAATACAAAAAAAAAATTCTTTTTCGTTAAACAGACAATTGGTGTCGGCATTATCAAATAAGAAGAACGCGAAGGAATAAGCAGTGGAATAAAGATAAACATACCTTCAAAATATAAAATTTGTGTTTATTATACTGGTATGTGTAATAAGACGATGAAAACTAACAAGAAGAAATGGCAGTAGTTTAAAAATTATAAATTGAATCCTTAGTCTTGCAAAATATATAAAAATATTTTTTACGAGTGTCTTGTGTAAAATCTACTTGTCATACTACTGTCTATCGCATTAATAGTTCGCGCTCCAAAAGTTTATTTTTATGATGTCGTAAATTTGTTGATCATAACAATTTAGCATAAAAAATTGTGAGACTCCCCCAAATCAAATAGTTGTGTGTGGTAAAACTTTCCATTTCAGTTCACACTATATACATTATCACAGAATTCGACGCCTTATATTTATGAATTTGTTTCGATAAATGTACTGATATTCCGTAGCTCAACGATGTATCAACACACTAAATACAATGAGTATATGGTATACGTAATAGAGTATGTCGTCTATATATGAGTCAACCAAAAATACGAGTTAGTTTTCTTCGAAACAAAAGCAATAAAAAACTACTTCCCGATTTCTCATATTCGTCTATACAACGCTAAACGCAAAACCAAAAATCTAATAAAATAATAAGAAAAAATTGAATTAAACAGAGAAAAGCCTCGAAATTTCGATTTAAAAAGAAAATTCTATTCTCTTCAGTCGTTTACATTTTCTACACCCAACTCTTGCGCGTTTATCCTCGTGAAACATTTTTTTTTTCGTTCAGATTTTCTTATTACGAGTTTTATAAACAGAGCAAAATTGACAAAATATGGTTTATTGATCTTTTGAAATTCTTTTCGTACACAAAACTTGAGACGAACGCCTAAACTGAAATGAATTATTTAGTAATTGGAAAAGATATTAGAAATGTTTTCAGACTGAAAAACAAATGATGATAGGAATTTATTGGTTGCTATTAGTGTTTGGATGTCGATGATATGGAGCTACGAGTTTGGCAACGATATATACATACATATGGATAAAATTTTATCGTGGGTGGGTTCTGTGTAATATAAGTCGTGATATTTGAGTTATGGTATGATAGACGATATTATTTATTGGGGTTATATAGTTTGTATATAAGATATTAATCGATTCTATACACAATCTTTTTTCGCGGGGACTTGCTATATAATATATACCGATGATTATCCAAAAAATATGTATCAATGCCGTATATATTTCCGGTAACCGTATTGTACTAACCAGTTAAAACTGAATTACGTGTTTAGTTTTATTTGCTCGTTATATTATCGCCGCCAAATAGTTAAATATTTCGATTAACGTGACACACTTCATTCTAATAAGCTGAATAAACGGCACATGATGATGATGATAATAATGTGCGTTTCGATATATTATATCCGCACCTATATGAACCCCGGTGATAAAAAACATAAATTGTTAATTAAAAATTTAAAATACATATTCTCTGTATATGTATGTATGTATATGGGGGGACGATAAACATAAATTTTATTTAATTAAAACTACATAAAATTATATAAATAATTATTTTGTTATTAAACAAAAAAAAATTTTATATATAAAATTTCAAGCTAATTAAGATCGTAATAAAGGTACTCGCATAATATAGCACGCGCGGTAAAGATAAGAAACCAACAAACGTATAATATATGTGCGGTCCAGTATAGCTTGTATGTTTATAGTTTTGGTCAGCTAATTAGTTGTTGCAGAGCGATAAAACCAATCGTGATGTTATATTTATGGGCATTTTCTCCAGAAAATGTGGGCGACTTACTTAATTACTTTCGAATTCTCTTATAAATAAAATGTAGTCCAGTTAAAATACAAATATTTGGTTGAAATCTGGTATTAAATTCAAATATAAAATCTTACCTCAGGTCCGAATTTATTACAAGACGCAAATAATTTTAAAATTTTTTAGTTTAAGCTTTTAACAATACAAACGTTCGACCCTTAAAATCCGGACTCCAAAACAGAAAGTCATATTTTTTCATCATCGGTCATAATGACTGAAATGTATTTTTTCAAAACTGTTTATTGATTCTAGTTTCAAATAAATCTGGGTATCATCATATATATTTATATCTGTTAAATGTTCCTTATTAGGCACTGAGTTGATGACCCGCATCCGTAAAAAAATGCATGAAAGAGTATCGGTTGGAACTCGAAGTGCTCCAAGAAACTCGATGGCCCGATATGTTATATATTGATTATTGCTACACAGTGGAAAAAAACCTCGGAAATCTTGGAGATGGATTTTTCATTGGGCGACAGATAAAAAAGGCTGTATTGAACTTTCAACAGTCGATAATCGAATGTGACATGAATTTAGCCAACCTGTCAATTGTCTGTGTATATGAGCCGGCTGACGTATGCCAACCCAAGATAACTAATCATTTTACAATCATTTGAATAATCCGGTGGGCTCTATACCTGGCCACGATGTCAGATTGGTGACTGGTTACTTTAATGCTATTCAAACCAAATTATGTAATAAATAGATCCGTACCATTCAAGGATGACAGAGAGGAATATACAACGTGATTGTCCTGTGAAGGTCTGATAAATAAAGAAACGCAAAGAAAATATCAAGATCTTATCAACAATAGAATTACCAATTTGCAAAAGTGAACAGTTACTGGGAAGTATTGAAAACCTCGGTTGAGTGTCGTCTTGCTTCACGCCATGGCAATCGAACTTTATTACTTTTACTTTCACCTCTGATATCAAAATATCTTGCTAATACGGGTAAGCCAAATCATGGCCCGAAACACGACGTTAATTGTACATACCGAGTTTCTTTTCAATCACGAGATAAGGAATTCAATGCAGATTCGTGATATCGAGAATGAAATCATAGCACAGCGAGTACGCTGGTCACATTCTGCGTGCTGATCCGAACCGAATGATACAGCGATCTTTGAAGGAGAGCCGACTTTTGGTATGCGAAGAGGTCGCCATTGATTTCTACTTTTAACGTTTTCTCATGTATTTCGGGGAAATCAGTTGTCTGTGAGTGATGCTTTTATTTGTCTTCTGTATACACAAGAAGCCAAGCCTCAAAAGTTTTGAGCCGAACCTTTGAGGTGAACTTGAATAAAGTATCTTCTACGATTTCTTTTTGCATGCTTATTTATGTTTACTACAATTTTCTTCAATAAATCAAGATATGTTTTCTTTCATTCGCTTTAAGTAATATTTATAATTTGGTGTTCACGTCTTCATCGTCTTACGCTGTAGGTCTTAATAGTTATCTTTAATTTGTCAGATAATAAACATATTTTAACCTAGTGAGCAAAAACACTGAACATGTCAAAAAACTTTAGCAAAGAATTGTATCCGAAATAGCTTTAAAATAGATATTGTGCTACTCCAGTACTATCAGACATGGTAATCAGATTTGAGTAGTCATACAAAAATATTTCAATTATTATTTTCCAGGTATTGGTAAATCTTCTAGGAAACTCATATACAAAATAAAAAATTTACAAAGAAAATTTATTTCATATGTATGCATGTATATTGTGAATCTTTGATTTTTATATTCTTGGAATTGTTTATGAAGTCGTTTGTGGAATGGTCAAAAAATGATATTCAACTTAATTGAGCTGCATAATGACTCTAAGAAATACCCAAACTCTTACAAATTATCCCTGTCGTTAGGTTATTGTATCAATAATTTATTCCTAATCAAACGTAAACACGATTAAATTACATCGCTGTTAAATATATTTTTGCATCTGCTCGTAATAAAAATTAATGGGATACACCTGTTTATTTAGTTATTACAGGACACTGAACTTATTTAAAATCTCAATAGCACCTTTTAATAGCAGGTGGTATCGGGATCTTAAGAATATTATAAAAATGGATTTAAAAAATATTCGTCTTTAAAAAAATCATTTCAAATTAGAAAAAAATCATTTTGTATTTATTTGGATGTGAAATTAATAATCGATCGTGTTATTAAGGAAATGATTAGTTTGTCACTGACATCAAAAATGTATGTTTAATTATGATTCCACCTGCTTATGCGACGATATTTAGGAAACTGAATAAGATATTAAAAAAATTCATTTTAATAATTTAATTTTAATTAATTAAACAACTTTTTGGCACTAAAGTTCCCTTTCGTACAAGGTGCTAAATATATACTCGGTATAATCTGTAACCTGATAGTTCTGCAGCCTTAACTTAAAATATTATTTGGAGGACAACGAAATTCCATCGCTAACGATTATCGTAAAATAAAAAAATTTCAAAATTATATAAACTAAACATATGTTAGTCAGATTTAATGCATATGAGAATTTCATGACAACTTAGAATAAAAAAACGAAATCAAAATTTCTTAATTTAATGAAGTTTTATATCGATTGGATATCATGGCCACACAATGGTGAAATTATTAGGCTAGCAACTAAATTGTATTGTTTGTAAAAGAGGCCATCTCACATGTATGCGGTTAGATTTTAAACAGCAAAATTAAAGTTGAAATAGATTGGAAACATATAGCATCATTAATTAAACAAAAAGTTAGTCCGAATCCGAATATAGTTTCGAGTTGTATGAGATTTATCAATATTTTTTTCAAAGTAACTAAAAAGTTTAGAAACTATAGAAAGGTAAAGTGTAGGTGTACAATCCAACCCTATGTTTTAGTAAATTCTAATCTTGATCTTGAAATTGATCTATTATGAATTTCAAAGTATCTTGAAATAACTCACTATCATTCCAACCTTATTTGATGGCATATGGAAATCTGGAATTTTTTAGTGAAATATTCACGCTATTATGCCATTGAATCGATTGTGGAGCATTGGCATAGACATTATCTTTTACGTGGCTCCAAAGAAAAAAGTTTAAAGTTATTAAATCACAAGACCACAGTGGCCAATTGTGATCACCTCATCCAAAAATAACACGATCAACAATTTTTTTTTGCGAAATTGCGATTTTTTCGTTGCTTGTGTTGTCTCGTTGAAAATAAACGTCGTCTACAACCGTATCTTCCAATTCCGGTCATAACAACATTTATCATGCACTAGGCAATTCATTCACCGTTGCAACAGCCTCATTTTCGAAAGTAAGGTTCAATCGCATTACTAGCCAAAAAACTGCAGAGGCTTTTCAACAATCATTCTTGGATTTTCTGAGCCTCAAATGCGATAATTCTGCTTATTAACGCCTGCGAGATGAAAATGAGTCTTTCAAATACATGTAATGAACTGGATTTCATCACCGAAGATGAAATCCAGTTCATTACATGTATTTGAAAGACCCGATTGACGACGAATCGACAAACCTAGGTTTTCTTCAACACTACAGGCTACAGCAGCAATATTATCAGTTTTTCTTGGGCGACGCACACGGGTTCAATTCTTCACATCACTAACTTAGCTATAATTTTTCTGACAACCAAAAATGTGCTTTAGTTTTACAAACTGTGACAAAATTTTCACCATTTTTGTAGACAATTTTACTGCGTTGTTGAAGCGTGTATTGCACAATTTTTTGTAATGGCCTAGTTTTTACTAGTCAAATGTTAGTCAAATGTAGTCAAACAAAATAGCAGGCTATTCAAATTAAAACACTTTTTTTTGGAAAATCTTTTATAAGATAAAAATAAAAGTGTTTGTTTCGTACCTTTGAAATATAATTTAGGAGTGCTCAAGTGGTTTGCTTTTAACTGCTTACTCAACGTCGCCATAGTTAATACTTCGGGATGTTTATTATGTACAAGGAATAAGTTGTATGTAGAAATACAAAACTACACTTTAAACAGGTGTTCAGTTACATCAATCCTCCGCTTCTCACCTCCTTCAAGATTCATACCTATTCTTTCCACTCCAACTGACGTTGTTTTAAATACTGCGACAGTTAACTCAAATCATATTGATTTTATTTCGGTTACATTTCATATCCTGTAATGACCAAATACTTGCAATGAAACCGTGAGTTTAAATTTCTAATTAAACGATTAAATTAAACGGAGTAAATTTGTTACTATTCAAATTGTTCCAACTATTCATTTTTACTGTGATGGGCGATGTGTGGTATAGAAATCACTCATGCATTAGCTAGTACTTTTATCGTCTTTTATTTTTTTTTTTAGTTTTTAGTAAAACTATTAGATTAACTTTAAAATTTCAATGCAATTAAGAAACGGTTTTTGGGCTTTCGTTGGCATTGTTAGTAGCGTGCTTGTGCTGTCATTCCCGTTGGTGGCCAAAATATCGGATTCGATAATATGCGGGCTGTACCATAGGAACTCGTGGAATTATTTTTCTCTGTTTTTAATTTAAATTGTTTAATTCAACAGATTACTTTGTTCTCTCCAACTATATGTACAGACAAAAAGTAACACCATAAAGTTCACGTTTCTTAAAAGTAGTAAACCAGCGTTCGATAGCAGCAATCAAATATATACAATTAAAATGTTTTAAATTTTAATTTTTACAGTTCGTATTTTATTATTTAAAAAGTGCTTAGGTTAAAAATGTTAGTTATAAAAAAATAATAATTCAGTTTATTAAAAGTTATATTGCGCACAAATAAAATAAGATAATATATCCATATTTGCATGTTTTTACCAGTTGTTCCAACAATATATTTAATGTTTAGTCCAAAGCCCTGTATTTTCAAAAACTGATTTTTTTCGTCTGAGTATACTTTCGACAAGTCCCTGAAAAGATTTAGAAGGAATTTTTCTCCATTCTGTTTTAACTCGCCGCCATTACTCCTCCACATTTTTAGTTGGCTCACCACCGAAGTTTGAGGCTCATTTCATAGTTTGACATTTCTGCCTATTTTGCACTATATAAGCTGTGTGCTTCAGGTCTACATCTTGCTACAAAACAATTTTCCGGATAAGCATATTCCTTTAGAAACTCCACTCACTTCAGTCACTTTTCTTTACACCCCGATTCTCTTAGTCGTGTCACTTGTCACTTGTAGCGACAAACAAATATTGGTATTCTCTTAGTCGATTTGTTCGTCAATAATTAATTGAAGTGACAATCTTTTTATTCTAGTAGTCGTTTAAAAAATTTCTTGTCACTTGAAACGACATTTATAGGCGCGTGAAAATTTCAGTCGACATATTCAGTTGAAATTATAAGTATTCCTTGATTAATTCAGCGATTGACGTTCGTTGCATCAGGTCACTTCAATAGACTAGCAGATTACAAATTTATAGATGAAGTGACACGACAACTGTCACGGCGAATTAAGTGACACGACTAAGGGAATCGGGGTGTTAATTTTTAAATAATCTTTTCTCATAATGCCATTGATTCTCACTAATGTGCCAACGTTCCACCACGTTAAGCATCCCCAGACCATAAACGATCCGCCACCGTGCTAGGATTGTTCATCTTATTAAAACTGATTAATTTTCATTGCGTCGGACCAAATCACCCGTTTCCAACCGTCAACCGACCATTTTCTATGACATTTGGCTAATGTTGCCCTTAATATTTTTGCAGTTTATTTTTCTTTACGTATTCTTCTTATACTATTCTATGCTCGCCTTGCTGTGCACTCACTAACGTTCTAATCCAACTCTTTAATATCTTTGAGGGGTATTTATATTAGTTGGTTACTTAGGTTTTCTTTTAAAAATTGCGTAATTGCTCGAGAATCTCTACTATTTAGAAGCTGTAGATGTCCTTTACAACCATTTAACTTCGCCAAATTATTTCGATTTCTTACATTACATTTGAACACACACTTGAAATTGAGTTAAAATTTGCCTTAGTGAAAATCCTTTTTCGTAAAGACAAATGATATTGTGTTCTAATTCAGCAATTTTTTTTCATTTTTAAAAATTTTAAACACAAATAATTAAAGTTTTGACTAATACGTGTAAAAAAGATTTTCAATATTTGAAAATTGAATAAATATAAAAATCAAAACCAAAATTAAACTTATTACGGGTTAAATCTACCCAATGAATTTTCAATTTTAAATGCATAACTTTCTTGGATTAAAGATTTTTTTTTATATAAATGACATTGCAAACTGGTTATTTAGTTTTTTTTTCGAATTATAAAATTATGTGTTCATCTTTGCTCGCCACTGTCAATATTCCCACATTTCATAGATTATCAATAATTGAAAAATAAATAAAAACCACAATCATAACCTTAAAAATTCCATAATTCCTTCACACCTCGTTTAATCGCTACACGATTAATTAAAAATTAATTAATTCGTATAAAAGCATTAACAAATATTTATATATATATATATATATATATATATATATATATATATATATATACATATACATATATATATATATATATATATATATATATATATATATATATATATATATATATATATATATATATATATATATATATATATATATATATATATATATATATATATATATATATATAATTAAAATAGTTCACACAAAAATCTGACACTATCGGGTTAAATAAGTTTTTTCAACTTTACCAAAAACAAAACCGAAACAAAATTTATTTAAAATTAAATTTAATTAAAATAATACAAATAAAAATAAAACGAACGTCAACAACGACAACAACAATAAATCAAACATAAAACATAAATTTCATTTACAACACAATTAAATTCTCATGAAGATATTTTTTTTCTTTTATTAAATTTTCTTTATTAACAAGAGAAAATGTTTTTTCATTTCATTACAAATAACAATATTACTATTAATAAAAATAAATCAATTACCAAACCTTTATATAAACTTAGTAGAATTGCAAAAATTCAACGACCGACCAAACCTATTATATAAACATATACGGCTATATATAGGGTAATACCAGACAGCCAGAAAAAGCAGCAACAAAATATATAAATACTCCAGACACAGACGGATTTCACTAAAAAAGTTTAATTTCTGTAGAAGGGTAAATTTACTGTACCTACCTACAATATGATGAGAGTAGGTAAATTGTTAACTAGAAATCTGTCTGTGGATCCAAAATATATAGAAAACGAGAGGAAAATCTATATAGCTCGTAAATTTACTACTGCCAAATACCCCTGAAAAACAGATCACAAAACGAGAAAATACAATACTAACTGTCTGCTGTCTGGCTTTGTACATATATAAAAGTAGAACTCGTACTCACTATAAAATTTTCTTTTGATTCCAAAGGGTTTGAGTAACATTCTTGTTGTTTTTGGATTCAACAAACTCTGTACTCTGTGTATATAGACGAAAAATCTATATAACACAAATATATGTACAACATTTATACATATATAGCATAAAAAATGGTGTCTATACAAGTATACAACTGATCGTAGACAACACTATCTATCGTACTATATAATTCTATTCGAGGATAAAATAGCGCGCCAAACTACATATATACAGTCGACGACTGTATCACGTTTTTGGGAAAATTTGTTCGCCATTGCTGTTTTATTTATTAAAAAATAATGCGAGAAAAACTTCTGCAAGCGCATAACAAAACCATGCTGTTATGTTTTGGTTTTATACAAAAAAAAAATAAAATAAAATAATAAGAAGGAAATAGAAGAGCAATGCCCTTTTGCAATAATAATGGAGTAGAGACGGCGGCAAAATAATCATATAGAAATACACAAAATATATTTTTGTGTATAATACGAGGATATATGTATAATATATATGTTGTATACGTATATGTTGATATTACAATTTAAATGTACATAATGTGTATTTTATGTGCAAAATGTTGATATGCATGTATAGAGAGACGAAAAGTATGCGAAGGAACGCGCGCGCGGGGCATATAGCATAGATGGGATCTATATTATGTATAACGTTGACGACGCTACGATACGAGTTTGCTATCGTCGCGTCAGTATATACATAATAAAGTTTTGTTGTTTAAATAAATAAATTATATATGTATGTATATTTAATAATAATTGCAATCTGGTTGGTGGTGGATAAAATAATATCATTTAATTTAAACAAAAAAAAACTGAAAGGATGGAAAGTGGAAATGTAATGGGTAGAATATACAATTGATCAGAAGATTTAACCAGACGTTTTTGTGATTCTGTTGATTTTTATTTCTTTTGTTTCCGCATCGAATACGCCAAAAATTGAATTACGAATTGGAATGTAAGATGGAATTGGTTGTTGTATATAAAATATAGGGATTACATTGTAAAATAGCGCTTGTCTGCGAAAGGGAAATTTTATTGTCAAGTTCAATGGCATTTTTATTTATATGGCTGAGTCTGTGTTTGGATGTTCTTCTGTTTATTGACCTATGGCAACAAATAATTATAGAAAGTAGATGATATAATATAAATCATGTACATATATCATGGTTTTCGGAACTATACATCATAAGTAAATTGCGAAATTGTCTATAATAATTATTATGAGCATATATTTTGACGGTTTTTACAAGCCATTTTTGGCGTGTATCATGTCAACATATACTCCTTGTTGCAAGCAATTAGAAGATGCCAGATGGCTGACTACGCCGTGGAGCAATAGTCGCCGACAGCGACCTCATCCTCATTCGGTTCAGATCAGCACACAGAACGTGACAGAGTCTGCGGACCTGCTGTCCCTTGATTTCATGCACGATATCAGGAATTTGCATTAAATTCCTGATTGAATACAGTTCGGTATGTGTCATATGGCTGAGTTTGTGTATGATGTTTTGCTAATTGACCTATAACGACAAAAACTAATTATGGAAAGTGGATGATATGATATAAATGTATACATCCAGATTGTCATGTGTATAGCTCCGATCCATAAGTAGTAAATGGTGAAAAATTGAAAAAGCTCTAAACTTTCCATAATACTAATTGTTAGCATATACTCGTACCTTAATTAGACATTTTTATTATTATAGATTGTTAGATATCGCCTCAACTGATATCTATTTTTACTTCAATTATTCTGAGCTTACCAAGGATGGGAGCTAATACCAGCATGAAATAATTTTGAGCACGGTTTATACAATACTGATTAATAAAATAAAAGGATAGTCGATTGTTGTGGATCTGTACCAGTTGTATATAAGGTTAATTTCTTGAACACCATTTCCTCAAATTCGATTTTAAAGGAGCTTTGAAATCTTGAGTATAAAGTTAGTTCAATACTTTATGATTGTAGATACCAACTTTCTTTACGCTCATTCCAGAAATTGTTCACGTTGACCTGATCTTGTCAGGCCTTAAGCTGATTTGCTGCTTCCATCGAGATGAACGATGCTTGAGATCCTAGGTCGATGAGGGCTTTATATAGGTATTATTACTGGGCGTGATTATGTTGCACTACATTCGTTTGAGATATATGCTGTCTAATGATATTATTTCGTAAGTGCAGTCCTGTATTATGCCTTCCATGACATATGGTTCATTGATTCTGCGGCCGACATAATTTATGCAGTCTCACCATTTGTGATTTCTCGCTGGAAGTTTGAAAGCTACGTTTAACTATTTGGGCCTTGTATTGCTGCAGTGTTGTAGTATTTGATTATAGGGTATGATCGTTGACCTTTGATTACTATTGCCTTCCACTGATTTAAATGTTTCTTTCAAGACTCTTAAAAATTCCTTTGTTGATTGGAATTCTTTTGGGTTTTCAAGGATATTTCATAGAGTCGTTCTGACTCTTTGTCCAGTTGTTTGGTCCACACAGACATTCAGTTGCTATATCATGCAGTCTCGTAAGACTTGCAGCAGATTCTCTGTTTATATTTGTTTGTTCAAAGAAAGTGTTTAAATATATTGTAATCAGCAGCTTCGGTTGTTATATCTACTGTATCTCCGATGCAGCCTGGTACTTTAGTCCTGTTCGTTGAAGATGATTAATTAATTTGGCTGCAGTACCTTTTACCTGAACTTTAAGGTAGTTCATTTTATTGATGTGTGTGATCTGTGTGTTCTCATGGATTGGCTTGCTGAATGTGTCACGGAAACCGGTCCACTTTTGATAATCACCTGCAAAGATTGAAATCACATTTCTTAGCAATGTTTGTGATTTGATTAGTTGGTTGTTATTTCGACGATGGCAGTTTGAAACTGTGTATCAATATTTTCAAAATGTTGTCCCGTCAAATAATTCATTTCTTGCTCTTCATCGTCTATCGAGTGGCTATTTTATCCATAAGCTTCTGGATGTCCGCCAGTGATATTTTTATTGCTGATTTTGTCCCACTCTCTACCAGGTTTTCGATTTCGTTGAGTTTTCTTTAAAGGTTTCTCGTCCTGATGGTTTGTCGCCTCATTAGTTGTTGTAGTTCAGGATTTGTTAGATTTTGATTCGACCCAATGTTGGTGTTCTTGAACTGTGTTTCTATTTTTTAACCTTCTATTTTTCTTCGTTTGTTGTTACTGTCAAAGATAATGATGCTTGTAATGGCCACCTTGTGTGCTTCAAAATTACTGCAAATTTGTGTCGGTGTACTTGTCTGACCGTCGTTTAGTTTGGCTCACATGTGGGCAATAAATTCGTTGTACAATTCTGTCATTCGTTTACATATTTGGAAATAAGGGTGTTTGTCACTCTCACCTTGCAACTGCCCTATCTTATCATCTGTTTGTTGAAATTTTACATAAGCATCTTTTAGTTGCCGTATTCTTATGTATTTGAATGGAATTGAAATTTAATCTTAAGCTAATTCTAAATGTTATAACGTCCGTGATTTTTTAGCATAAAGAGGCTGTTCATATCGAACAAGTTTTAATTTTAAATTTCATATTTGTTTTTATAACAAAATCACGTGTAACCGAATCGAAATTTTTCATTTATATTTTGAGTAAACCTCCAAAAGTTTAACTAACTTGGAAAAAATCCTGATTGAAGATACTAAATAACAGTTTCTCTTTAATTTAGAAAATCATTAAAAAATATTTATTTTTGTCAGAAAAGGTTGGGAAAATTTATAAAAACTTTGGTATTTTGAAATTATAAATAATATTGTGGGTGGTTTATTAGATCAGGTCTTAAAAGTTGTTTATCATAATTATACTAGACATCACGTTTCGAAACTATGTATAGTCAGATATATAAATTTAATTTTTCGTTTTCTGTAGGTTTATTGGTTAATCTTTCCGTAAAACATCTATAATTAGGAATTTTCAATATTTGAAAACTGCTGTAATAATCATTTGTAGTCATCAACTATTTTTTTTTACAAGAACTCGAGGCCGAGTTGGTTCGATTTACGTTACTCGTCAAAACTTATAATCCATAATAAGCTTAGTTGTTATAGTACAACTTCTCAGGAATAATGTATTTGTATGGTTTCTGTAAAGATGTTGCCAGATGGCATCATTGGAATGGAATCGCTCAATCGTTAGGACAAGTAGCTTAGTAAAAATTCGTGTTTTTAAAGCTCTGTTACTATTCGTTAAGCAAATTAGGTGTGATTTTCCCAAGACGCTGGGAATAATCGGAAATTATGAAGGACTACCTTGTCATCAAAACTGACTGAGTTAAATTGATGCAATACAGAGAAGAAATAATTTATTTCCATATTATTATTACATCAAAGAAAGTGTCAGTCTTAATTATGTTGATAAGATCAATGAAAAACAATCTGCATGGTCGAGAAAGAGTGATTTTTAAATAAAGTGAGAGTTTATATTTTAATGACTTTCAATCGATCATGTCGATCGATAAAACAATGATCTGAAATATTTTTGCTTTATATTGTAAATTTGTTTTAAAATCCTTTTGATCAACCAAATTAATATTTTGTAATTTTACATGAAGAGATTTTATTATTTCTTTTCTTTTATTTTTCAGGTAAGTTTACAAATAAAATTTATTTTTATCACATTTCAAAACTTATATGCGGTAAGTTTTTTTAAATTTATTTTTTATATTACGACTAAGCCTTGTACCCATTTATTAATTTGCATTGCATGGTAAAATATTTTGATTTGTCGGTGTAATCTTTTGATTATCCATAGTTTTGCTCAACACCTCCGCAGATTTTTCGCCACAGTAGGTCTTTTGACCTCCTGGTCGCGACAAGTGCAGTAGTTTGATTCTTTGCAGTCTTCTTGTTGGAGTGGAAGTCAGTATACGGCGTATCTCCAGATTTTCATACTGGTGCACGAGTTTCTTGATGCTTAGTTGCATTCAGGATATTATTTTGAACTGTTTGTACGATTTTGATATTTGTCTTTTTTCCGTATGTTCATTCTTTGGAGTTGCAAGTATTGTCGTGAAATTGGTAAACGTCTTGGGGCTTCTGTAATTGGTGTATCTCTAGTATATATGTGGAAAAGAATTGGTCCAAAAGCACTCCCTTGTGGTACGCCTGCTGTTATTCTTTTTCATTGGGAGTATTTATTTTCATATTTTACTCGGAAGGGCTTCTCTGATAAGTTTAACTTTAAAGGTAGCCATATTTTTTATACATTTAAGTGTTGCGTTAAGAATATTTTTGTTAATAAATTATTATAACGTCATTTTCCAAATACGTAGTACCTCAATTTTCTTTTTTCAATAATTTAAATGAAAATATTTTTATTTTTTGTTGATTATTCAAACATCATTTGGTTTGTTGTTTCTTACAAATCTTTTTGTTGTATTTTCGATGTGGTACATAAAATAAACGAAGAAAATAGATAAGATAAAACCATAAAATTTTCGTTCATAAATTCATTTTCTTCTTTACTTTCTTGATGTATTATATAATTGAATGTTATCAGTAAAGTAACAATTTCGAAAGATGAGAATTGTGTATATTATATATGAAGAAAACATGTGTATTGTTTAAATTGTGTATACATGTATAAGAAAGGCAAAGTTCAAAATCGTTATTAAATTTAATAACAATAGTAATAAGAACAACAATAACAAATTTTCAGTGTAATGAGAGTATGTGGATGTATAACATTATGAATGGCAAGTCAAGATAATGTGTTTTTCTTGAATGATTTTGCGGGATTCGATTACACAGAATACGGTTTTTAAGATCATTAGTTTTTTTTCTTCTTATGAATTCTTGTAAAAATGTAATTATTTTGATTCAATAAATTGAATTTATAAGAGTAGCATGGTACATGATGCATCGAATGTTGTGATGTGATAATTATTGTGTTGTTGAATGAATAACATTATTTATTAGATTGGTTTTTTTTGTGCAAATTAATTCAATTGACATGTTGTTGCCGGCTTTTAAAGAAAATCAACTAACATTGGTTATTGTTTTATTTGCGCGATTGATAAATTATGTCTAGACATACCGTATGATTTGTGTCTCAATATGTGATTGTGTGGGAATATTTTTTATTTTCTTATTATTAGTTGTATTATAAGACGTATAATTTATGATACGGGTAAGTCTATAGTTTATAACTTTAAACACTAGCTAAAAGTATTGATTAAACAATATAAATGAACAATAAATAGTAAACGAACAGAAGTACTTATATCTAGAAAATAGTTTCTTAAACTATCATATCATCAGAATCATTCAAAAATAAATTATGTTTCGTAACTTCCAGAATAACTATCAGTACTCAGAATTTTACACGTCAATTTATGTACTGCGAATAGTGAAAATGGGAGAGGAACCCTACACCATATCACATATATTCTATATGTAACAAATACTAAACCTCAGAATTATATAACGTTTGTATTTTAACAAAAGATTTTGAGTTCAACTCGTCAGATAAAATCCCGATACAAGAATACTGCGAATTATTAGTTTCAGTAAACTTTAAAATTTTATTTTGTCACAAGCAGATTATTTTTTTATAAAAAAGAAATTGGTTTATTTTCTTTATATATATAGTATAGAAAGTAATCCATTCTAATCAATTCATCATTCAAAATATATTGGCATACCCGCGTAAAATATAAAAGTCGAAGATCTGAAGAACACCTACCAGAATAAACCATAGAAAATATTCAAGGCAAATTTAATAAAATGGCTTCAATGGTGGTCTGTCTCCAATTTTTTTAACTTTGAAACGTAACCCCAACAGGATGTAAGACTTTGTATGTCCTTTAAATTTAAGGTCTAGAAGATTGTAATATGAACATGAGATTAACTTAATTCCCTGACTCCGAAATATCATAAGATGTATGTTACGAAAAATACAATAATTTGATTATCCGCATTCTCAAACTTAAAATGATAGTTTTTAACTTCGAACAATCTGAAACTTACAAAAACAATGCGAAAATGTTCAAAACAATTATTATTGTAATTCAAAAAAATTCATGTATTAAGCCACATATTAAGATAAAAACGGCCACTATATCTCGTTCAATATTGGCTCACAGCTCCTCTAATTAACGCCAAATTTTTACACATAGATCAATTATTAAACGTAGCCTCATATATAAACTTTTAAAGGTGAATCATACGATCTAGGCGGCCAATCAACAGGACCATTTTTGGATATAACATGTTCATCGAATTGTGATTTCAATAAGTCCATTGACCCGCTGTCTCGACATGTTAAAATCACATATCATTAATGTCTGCTCATGCAATCAATCAAAAAAATAACGTTGCAACATTTCTCTGCGATCCATACTGACTGTAACGTGACGGTTATTTTTATCAAAGTAAAAAAATAGTACAATGACACTATACTTGCATAAAAACTACACCATATACAGTTATTTCTTGTGTATGAAGTGGTGTTTTATTAGTGGCTCTTTATAAGAGTGCAAGCCACGATACGCGTAATATTGTGGTCTGAGCGATATCCAATTCTTGAGAATGCAGTGGAATCGACTGTATTGGTTTGTTGATGACATTCGCTTGAACGGTAGCAATTACTTCGTAATCTCATTACTTCCAGCAACCCGTTGTCTCCGTAGTACAGAAACATCCAGCAGCGAATATTTAGACTTACATTTTTTTCCTAGCCTACTGGGACGATAATTAAGACAAATTATTGTAAATAACGCTCTTGAATCTGCAGTCACCGATTCGGAATTTTTGTAGCAAATTTTAATTTTTTGTATATATATATTTTTATATATATATATATATATATATATATATATATATATATATATATATATATATATATATATTTTTATATATATATATATATATATATATATATATATATATATATATATATATATATATATATATATATCAAATTCTCGTTGACTTAAATTTAAGCTTTGATTCAAGAATGTTTGCCGGTTGAATCAAGGATGTTTCGATATTATGAGGTATTATGTTGTGAGATATTATATTGTTAGGTGATGGTATTCAAAGTGTCATCAACTTCACGCTTCTGTAGCAACCAAACAGCGAGCTAATCTATGTCAAAAAACTATTGTTTTACATCGTAGTTAAGAAATTTATCGCAATGTGGTTTATTGTTTTGTATTTGGCTGGAAAATCGCAGCCAGCCACAGAACATGAGCATCGACATTTACATGTTAAAAAAATGTTTGTGAATTGGATCTATGTATGTTATAATGGAACTGGTAGTATTAAAAACGCCATCGATTTGAACCTTCAAAAACAACACTAAGGCCATAATTCAACTTAATTGAAAATAAAGCGCAGTTAATTTGGCGAAAATACTGAATGTGTGCTTGTAGCATGGGGCACACATTAAAATATATTCTTGGATGGAAAGCGTACAAATTACAAAAACTTTGAGATGTAACACTTGAGCAATAGTCAGTTCGTCTAGCAAGTATTTTCTGATGAAAAACTTTGAACTGTTCAGCAAAATGTAAGCAAACAAAACGATTCATTTAGTCTCAAAAAAGGTCACTATATATTCTCGGGCCTTAAACCAAACGGCATTATATATGTTCCATTCTGCAGGCTAAGTATTAAGTTAAAAAATATGAGTCGGTTGACTTCTTAAAGATTGGTATTCCCTTCGAATATGTCAAACATCTATTATGGTGTATATTAAATATGGTGTATATTTGTGCAGAGTGTGAAGTTTTTTCGGACAGAAAAGAAGCTACATCGAACAATATCATATTTTGGGTTAAATTTGAAATGTTTTAATGATTCATTGAAGTTTGAATAAAAAAAAAGTTGATACATTTGCAGCATTTTTAATTGATAGCACTTCGATTGCCGATCTTTACATATTCAGGCACACCATTGAGAAATATTTATTTTAAAATTTGTTTAATCCCTAACTTTCAACATCTAAAATCTACAGAATTCCATAGAGGAATACTTCAAAAAGTAAGAAAAAAAGGTGAACTAAAAGAATTGTGTGTAGTGAGTATCACAGCAAAAAAATTTCATTGAAAATTACGTGAATTTTCAATTTGCCGAACTTTTTCACGTAAAACTACATAAACTTTTAAAATTACATTGTTATGTAATATTCAATTTTATAGACCGTAAATTAACATATAAAGTCATGTCCCTGTTTACATGAACAAGTTTTTAATTTTCCAGGAGATAAAATTATTTACAAGAAAGACCTGTAGTATTTAGTTACAAAACTTACAATTTTGCTGGAAGTTTGCAGATTTATGGTTGTAAGAATGTAATTTAGCATTAAACCCCTGTAATATTGAAAATTATTGCTTAAAGTTAATAAATCAAACCCTATAAAAGATTTTGCCTGAAAAATACTTCTGTGACTAAGGAAGCATACAGCTTCCACAATTCCCACTGCCCAGCCAAACAAGCCTTTGCAGGTGGTTCAGACATTTCTCTACGACCATGCTTATTTTTCTATAGGCCCTAGATATATCCGACAAATTAGAATTTAGCTTTGAGAATTATACTTTATATATATTAACGTATATAGTAATAGACTAGCAAAGTTTATCGCGACGAATAAAATCAATTAATTGTGGTTTTGATTTGTAAATTTACGGAATTTACACAATTTTACATGAAATATTTTTAAATTACATTTCTCGCAAATTTAAAAAAAAAATAGGAATACTAATAGAATAGGTATTTAATTTTACAATAAATACCTTCCAATTTTAAAATCCTGTTGAATAATATATTTTACATAAGAATGTGTGTAAAAATACTATTATTTTGCTTTATTATAGACAATTTTTAAATTTACGCTACAAAGTCACCAACATTTCTATTGAAAATACAACTTATTTTTTACTGTGAATGAAAGTTTACTGGGAGTGTAGAGGCGTAGTATTAGATATACATATATAACAAACTAGCAATTAGTTTACCAATGAGTTAAACTTTGTAATAGGAATGCAATTTTTCGTCATAAGATGGATGTATAACCACTCAATTCTTGTGTTTTGGTCTTAAAGATTGGTAGCTTTGATTTGTATGAAGGTTTTCTCATAATTGAATTCATATTGAAATATAATTTCCAAACGTCGTGTTAAGGAAACAACTGAATAATTTCAGGGATTTAAAGATTTTCACTAAATTGTTTAAAATTAATTATTAACTAAAAGATTTAATAATGTGACATCTAAAGACAAACACAATAAAAAAATTAGTTTTATAAATTATTCAGATTTTAACCATAGAAAATCTGAAATCAGCTCAATCAACTAAATCGATCTACTGTTTCAAGTCCAAACAAAATATTAATCAATAATATAGACCGTCCTAATAAGTGGTATAATACAATTTATTATTTATTTTATATTAAAATTATATTTTCATTAGAATTTTTCATCATCTGGATTCAACCCAAATTAAATTTATTATATGTATTTGTAATTTTCAACAGATATAAATTTATCCACCTAAACATCTTATTTAAGAAAGAATCCTTTATTCCTCGAATACATAAGTAACATACGACATAATATTTATTGAAGTTATACCTTATATATATATATTAAATTGTCACCAACTGTCATGCTATTACTTGAAAGTTCATGGCGTTCGTTTTGTTCATTGTCATAGTTTTCAGAAATTTATCGTATCAACAAACCAGACAGAAAATCTTATTTATCCAAAACCAACCTCAACAAAATTCGAGTTCACCAACTTGTATTATTACTATATATAAGCGAGTAAAAACGAACGACTCGACTAGACACCATTTTGTTTGTATTTTTCTAGAGTACATATATATAAAAATTATGATAACATTCCAATGAAAAATATTGAACCCAGGATTATTCACACCGTTGTGTATCTTTATAGAATGATATTTAAGATAGTCTAGTTATTCAGAAGCATTAGATTGATAAACTTAAAATAGAACATGAACTTAAGAGACTGTCTCGAATTGAACAAATCCTTTTTTTCCATTTTCTCGCTAGACATTAGTTTTTTTTCTATACACACCCAGCATCGCAGATTTTTTGTGACATTAAATTAGTCTCGATTAAATAAAATATGTATAATATTCACTATACCAATATAACGATACAAAACCATTATTATCTCTATATACACCTTTATAAATTTAAGATTTTGTTTGTAGTTCGGTTTGCAGACATCCAACACATATACACGCCCCGTTTTTCTCATTTACCTCGGAAAATAATTGAATTTTTTGTATACTATCTTGGTTTGGGTATTGCGCGCTTCAGAAAACCTTATATAGAAATTCTGTTTCTCTTGTATAAACTCAAAAATCAATCTCATCTCTTTACCTCATTTACTCTTCTAGATATTTCTATATAGTTATCTTTACAAACTCATACACATAAAGAAATTAGGAGATACGTATATGAACGTATTTGTGTATGAAGTCTATGTAGATTCTATATATTCAGTTAGATCGAGACAAACAAAACAGATTTAAAAAGGACTGTAGATACGATAGAAAGAAAATACTACAACATACGATGAACCCGAAGCGACCGACCATTATACTCACACACAGAAGTAAAAAAAGCGGCAAAGTGGATTTATAACCCAGGTCCAATCAAAACAAAATGGAACACAAAAAATATCCTTTATATATATATATATATATATATATATATATATATATATATATATATATATATATATATATATATATATATATATATATATATATAAATTTATACATGTACCGTTTTGCACACTATTACAATATCATTAATAATATATGTACGATAAAGAATATTATTTGAGAGAAACGAAAATCAGACATCGTCCTCATGAATCAAAATCATCGATGCGCGTAGGAATAATTTTAATTGTTTTCGTTTTCCTCGTATACTAAAGCTTCAAAGCTTTTCGTCTGTCAGAAAACGGCAAAAAATCGAATTTATGATTTATATATATATATATATATATGTATATGTATATATATATATATATATATATATATATATATATATATATATATATATATATATATATATATATATATTTATATATATGTATATATATATTTATATATGTATGTATATATATATATATATATATATATATATATATATATATATATATATATATATATTTATATATATATATATATATATATATATATATATATATATATATATATATATATATATATATATAACAGTGCCTCACCCAACTGTTCATTAAAATTAAAAGAGTATACTTAATACTTTAGAGTTTAGACTATGGTTTTGATCACGTGATAATGAACGGTTGAATTCGACAAATTTAAATTTTCAGCAATCTCACGAGTTGTTATTCGGCGGTTTGCATCTATTAATGACTTTATTTTGTAGTCATCGGCTTTAACGGCCCCTTCCAGACTGAGGTGCCTCTTGAACATCAAAAGTGCCGCAATTATATTTTGCAAATAAATTTTGGCATTGCCGGTCAATACATATCCCTCAGTTTTTGCCTTACTTGAATTTTCGTTGCCTTTTTCCATATTAAAAAAGTAAAATATAATAGGAAAATGCTGCTTTCGGTTTTCCATCTTTTATAGGGCATTAAACAAAAATTATGGGAAAGAATCAAACAAAATGTTTAACAAACACGCCTTAATATGTCAACTGTCTAAATTTATAATGATGGTGCGGCCTAAGTGTGTGTGAAGTTGGCTCTGAAAAAATACAATTAGGTCCTCTGTTGGAAGAAAAACGAAATGACTTTCCCAACAATCCAATAGAATTATTAGTAATACAATTATTTATGTATTTACAGTAAGTTTGTGAACGGTACATCTCATTTTGAGCTTATAAGCTCATTGATAATGAGAATGAGCAGTTCATTGGTTACAAAATTAATATAAAAATGTTGAATTAATATCCAAAAACGCCCAACACATTGTAACACAGACCGCAGCGACCGCTTGTTGTATAGTTAGGTTCGTCGAAGCTCGAACACTTCATAGGCCGCAACACGATTGGATGACATTGTTTAGGTTGTTGTGGGATAGTCTCTATGAAGCAGCAGATGGTTGAACACCTCGAAACCAATCCAAATAATAATATTAAATGAAAGTAAATTTTGAATTTTTAAATAGTTTATAATTTTTTTAATCCTTTTGTAATCTCGTTTGTTGGTGATTATGTAATATTTACGATACTCAACAATTTTGCAATTGAGCTGCAACTTTGGTGATCACTGTAGAGTATCAATTTCCTAATTTTGTAAAATGTGCTTCAATCACTTCGGATTATTGTCTTGCAAGTTTATTGTGTCTTTATTTTTCAACCATATTTTACTTTGTAAGTAGATCATATGTTAGTTTGTAAGTAGATCATGTAGATCAGCTTTACAATAGGCGACAATTTTTGTGATCGTTCTGTAAAATTCTTTTGGATATCATGATTATTTCTCTTTTATGGATTTTGTATAAATAAGTGAGAATAATGAAAACAAAATAGTTAAACCGAAACATATTAACTATGCAAACGGTGGGTACACTAAATTTTAAAATGGCCAAACATTACTAGTACTTGTCGTATGCACTTGAAATTTTTTTTTATAATTTTATTATAAATTTTACGTTGTTAAATTTCCATAATTTCGTTGATTTGTATGAACAGCTTTGTAAGTCACCGTACATGTATATAAGAGATATGTGAATGAAAAAAAAAAGCTTTATAGAGATTTTTTTTATGTTTTGGTTTTGTTCTAAAATTTTTCGGCACAAATTTGAGATTAGAACGATAAATCATTCAGTTTTCAGAAATGTTCGATTCAACCAGCAAATATAAAGACAACGAATACAAAATGTGGGCGTAAATAATGTGTTTGATATCTCGTAATAGTGATAAGACATGACTGAGGATTTAAATAATTATTCGCCAAAATGTTGGAAATTAGGAAATATTTGGGAAATTGTTTTTGTCATCAAAAATAGGGTTTTCGAATGCTATCAACAATATATCATATCGTGAGAGGTAGAGTTGGCGAACTTAATGAGTTTTTGGCCCATTATTAGTTACAGGTTACAATTCAAATATTTTTAACCTTCGAGAAATTTTAATTTCAAATCAAATAAAAATAAACAATACTATTTTGCCCGTTAAAGTATATTTCGCGGTATGAAAAACTCTTAATTTATCCATTTATATAAAATTATATACTAAATTGGGCTTTTGAACTCGTGAAAAGTTTATTTTACAACAACACTTTAAAATATCTTATATAATACCGTTTATAATAATATGAATAAGAAAAACCAACAAATCGAGCATTTTTTTGTGCTCGTTTAATATGAAAAGCGCACACACATCGAGTCAAAATGAAAATTTTACTATATTCCAAAGAGACTCATACATACATACACATCAATACATAGTAAACCTCCAATAAAATTATAGTAAAATTATTATTATTATTACTACGATTATCACTTTTCTTCAACCAACAAGGGAAGGAAAATTGTTTGCTTAAAAGAAAAATGCGCGCCAAATAGAAAAATCGTAACCAAATATGATAAGAAAAAATCTACAATGAATTTTACAATCACAACAATTTTACAAATACATATAAAAATAAATTTTATTCGATAGAATGGAGTATGCTCCATGAAAATGATGTTTTAAAAATGCACATAGGCGCATTCCACTTTGACAGAAAGTATAAAAAGTAGGGAAAATTTTATTAGAATATCATACACATACACATCTGAAACATTTTTTATGTCGTATCCGATTATATGTATTTACTACATTCAAACCTTTTCACTTATTATACATAAAATACGAAAATTTTACTATAGCAATGTATTTTTATTGTATTTTCCACTATAGTGTTTTTGTAGTAGAGTCGTTTTCTCTCTTGGAACGTTTGTTTTGTAATACGTAGACATATATTTACCAGAGTTTTTATTATGTGATCAAATAACTATGTATAATAGAATTCTAGATTATGCAAGAAAGTTAAAATAAGACAAGTTGCTGAAACCTAAATTCTTTTAAAAATGACGACTAATAATAATAATCATTTAAGATGTCTACTGAAATTATATAATTTATTAACATACAATTTGAATAAATGAAACAAACCAAATCGATTATCCACTCATTATACGAAGATATACTTTATAATAAGGTACACGATCAAATTGTCCGCAATTTTCGTATTTTCAGCGATATAATCAAAAAAAACCATGATGAAGTGGTGCAATGGTTTCGAAAACCGAATCAATCTATTGTTGAGGTTCTGTTTTTAAGACAACTTTCTCTTAAGGGTATAGTGTCAATCAGGAATATTATTAACTTTTCTAAAGATAATTTTATGCAGAAATTTATTTAAAATTTGATTTAACGTTAACTTCACTCGAGTTCTTAGATTATAATTGATCGTATAACAAATTCCTTTCCATGTTTCCACTTTTATCTTCAGGATATTGTTATTTATTATTTTAAATTGGATATTTATTGAAATTGTAATTTCAAGTTTAACTGATTCTGATCATGACTTAAAATAAATTACAGAAGTCCGGTAAAAAAAGAGTACAATCATATCCCATACAACGTCCCACCTAAAAACGTCGTTTCATTGTAACGTTGTTACTAAAATGCGAATAAACCCCGTTCTATCGTCGCAGTGTTGCTTTGTAACGTGTTTTTTTTAACGAATCCATAATATTGAATTTATTGGAGAAGCAGCTGGTGCCGATACAGAAGCTGCGTCTGAGAATAATGCCATCAAAAGTTAAGGATGGGATTAACTTATTGTTGAGCGGTTACGCAGCAGGTGATTTTCAGTTAAAAAACTAATGTTGGTTTACAGATCTGCGAATCCCAGAGCGCTCAAAAGTATGGATAAACAAAAACTACCAGGGTTATGGTCGGTCACACGATAAAATAACTTATTTTAAATAGAGCAATCAGTATAACTTATCCAATAAAGCATTATTAATATTGGACAATGCACCTGAACATCCAAATACATTAGAATCTATCGAATGGAAATATTCAAATCGTGTTCATCCCAGGCAACACAAGATCGTTATTGTATAGACAATGGGTCAAATACCAATAGCTACTCATATGTTTATACATTACTACTTAAAGCGAACATTTTTCCATCTGTTGAATGTGACAGAAGATGTTATCGGTTCATCAATAGTACAGTTTTGGAAAGATCACAAGATATAAGATGATATTAAAATATTGAACCTGGCATAGAAAGACGTATCAATAAACTGCTTAAATGGATGTTGGAAGAAGGTTTTGGATCGAAAGGATGTTGGAAGAAGGTTTTGGCACAAAAAGTTATTAGGAAACAGAAGATAAAACATCGTGACTTCAAAACAAAAAAGTTTTTAAGTAGTGAAAAATTAGTTGAAGAAGTTAGAATGAAATCAAACCATAAAAATTACTTTGCCCCTGATAACTTTGTCAACTAAATGAAGTGGATTGTATAATGTTTGAATTCCGATTGAGGGGGAATATACAAAATATTATTATCATCTGATTATGTCGCCGATTGTAGCTTAATAGTTAAGAGAGTTTCTCATCACGCCACGGGCTCGAGTTCGATTCTCGCCGTTGATCAAAAATAAAAAGCACAAGATAGCATAAAAAGCGATTGTACGTTGAAAACATTCGTTGGGCTGACCCCCTACAATGTGCACCAATACGTTAAAATGGTTTGTCAGGTCTCAGTTGAAACACGGTAACGGTCTATTACCGCGGTAAGGGCCGTTTACGGCCTCTGAGCCATAGATTATTAGTATCGTGAATAAAGTTTCAACGAACACATCTATGAGCTTTTTGTGAGGAAGCTAAATTTAGTAAACAAATAATGTTCGGCACAAATAGAACAGTAAGGTCTGGGATTGCCTCGGGATTGCCATAACATTAATCTTAGCTAAATGTTATGTACAGATTTTGGATTTTAAACTTTTTTTTAAATTTTTAAAGTTAAAAAGCGCGTAAATAAAACATAGTTCGCAGTGCCATATGTTTTTAAATGTCAAAAATCTACCAACGTACATTATTATTGATGCACATATTTTACGTGATGCAGGTTTGGTAGTAGATATTATATTTTACGAACAACCTTAGCTTAACGTCCTTATAAATTGGAGATTTATTATCCAGGGCAATGGAATAAGCCTTATCTGTAGTATAAGGCTTATATAAAGATAAACACTGTATAATAACACTGGGAAAAAGAAGCATAAAGAATAGGAACCTTGAGAGGATTGTTGGACATTAAATGAGCTTTATTCCCAACTAGCATATTTTCATCATTTTTAATGTTTATTGTGTATTTCAAACTTTCGGAAAATTAAGAATTTAAAAATTTTGTGAGAAAATGGGGCAAAATTCGATAAACTATCTCAAAAACTACAAAACATAAAAAAAACTATGCTACTTAAAAAAAACTCAAGAATTTTAACCAGAAAGACAATATTTTGCAAAACATAAGTTTCAACCATTTCCTAAATATAAAACAAAATATGTTTTATTAAAAGTTTTTTTTAAAGTTTCTCCTGTAGATAGCATATTTGATGTATAACATGGTATGCAATAAAACTTTTCAAAGTAGTAAACATATTTTCTTTCGCATAAAAACAACGAATTTTTTTATGTACAAGAGAATAAAAAGCTTTTTATCATTTTATCGTCTACTAGTAGTAACTCTCGCTAAAACTTAATTTCTCCATTAAAAACAAGAAATATATAAAACCAGCTTTTCTTTCGAAATAAATTAAATTTTATGAATTGAACGAAAAAGTGAAAAAAAGTACTAATAGAAAATTTACTACACGATAAATGTGTGTACTATTTATGTCTGAATGTAGTAGTGTATAGTAGTAGTAGAATCTGGTATAGAGATGAAATTATATAACTATAAAATCTATTTTTTGTCTCTGTCGTTTATAGTATTAGCGTTTGCGACAGTGTATATGCAAATATACGAGTATATCTATATTATAAAGGAGGTATACTTCGCCAAGTGCACACATTCGAAAGAATGTATAAATGAAACAGGAAAACAAATTCAGAAAATATGAAAACTATTGTGTATGAAAATTCTGTATAATACTATTACTACGTTCTATATATTAGTGTGTATATAGTATGCAGATAGGCATTTTCCTTTAATGTTGTTTCATTTTCTTTTTATGCACTCGATGATTGTTGTTATTGTTTTATATTCTACTCGTATATTGATGGTAAAATAGAATGGAATAGCATAACGACGACGATAAACGGAAAAATGTAATTTTGCGCGCCACACATCATGGGCGAGGAGGTGTATTAGTTAATAATATTGATAATAGTATTTTGTGAAAATTGGTTATGAGGAGTTGTGCTATTGCACGTACACGTGGAAATTTTTAATTTTTTGTTCCAAATTGCATTAAAAAATCGTGTATGTTGATATATCGCGAAAGCAACGGTTTAATTATATGACATGTCTTTGTAAACAATAACAATCATAACTGACATAATTTCTTTAAGAAATATAATCATAAATAATAAGAAGTGTACATAAGTATACTGAAGAGAAAGAATCAAAACAAGTATTATGTGTTTTTATTATTGTTCTTACTTTTTTTTGATTATAACTGTAACCAAATGTGAAAGAATTTATTAAGAAAAATATCTCTAAGAATACATAAAATAAACATAAATAATAACAGTGGTTTATAGTGTGTGGTTGTTGTTGTTGAAAATATATTTATTATATATATTTTTTTACGTTTTCTTGCATGGTATAGTAATATTGAAATAAAATTCTCTATATTTTTAATTAGTTAAAAATCAAATAGAAAATGACATCGTCATCAGAACCTCAACCTAATCATAATAATAAAATTTCTGGCGTCACAAATACTTCCACAATGAAATATAATAGTTTATTGTCATCATCGACAGTAACACCAACAAATAATAACAAAATTGCAATCGGAACAAAAAAAAGTTCATTTGTTAACGAGGCATTTTTGCTGGCAACAGCATTACGAGTAACATTGAGTAACTGGAAGAAAAATCGTAAAAATTCAAAATTGACGAAACAAAAGGTAAAATTATTACATACATTGTTTTTTATTTAGATTTTGTTGAATATGTATTTAATGTTGCTCTTTTGCAATCCCAAACTACGAGAAATGATATGTGATTCGTCCGCTGTATGGGAGTTTGTAAATACATATATGTAGAACCGAATGTTGTTTATAGTGAGTTGCTAAATCGTAGCATACTAGTGATTAGAGTGCATGTATATTAAAGTATTGCTTTAAAAATCTAAAATTTTTCAGTTTCTAAGCGAATTTAAATGAAATTCAAAAATTAAACTAGCGTGGAATGTGGAGTCGGAAAAATCGATTTATATAGGAATAGCTGTTCTAACTCGGATTTCAACTAATCAAATTTTTAAACGAAATAATGTAAATAGTGAAAGTCTGAGTTTTGAAAGTAGTACAACTGAGGAATGTGAACATTCTTAAGATCACATATGCTGCTAGATCTTAAGAATGTGGTGTTATATTTCTACGATTACAGGAATCGCAATTACTCGTTAGTTGCGTTACTCTTTATTTCAGCAGTGTAAGCTGATATAAAAAGATATGTGATATAAAAAAGAGCGCCGCAAACCCTCTTTCTTCTGGTTTACCAACAAATTTTTGAAAACGTTTGATAAGCAGTCTTCAGTATACCATATTGCAGTTATCGTTTAACCATTTTCCAGGAGAATAGCAGTTACAGTTGGGCTCCATACCATGCTTCTGTTTGGTTTCCGCAACGTACAGCACCAAGATTTCGTCACCAGTAATGACTTTACTAAAGTTGCTAGACTGTCCATTTTCGAATTTATTTCGTTAATATTTATAGCTAAATGCCCTCGAGCCATACAGTATAGCATTAAAGGATAATTCATCAGCAATAATTTCTTTTGTTAATCGTAGATAATGGACAATTTTGAACAACCTAACATCATCAGTGGAGCATTTTGGCGGACCTTCTCAGTTCTCGTGTTTTACAGGAAAAGGTCCCATCTATATAGAACCTTCGGAACCACTTGGAAATAGTCTGTGGAGACGTTGCAATCGTTCCATATGCAATTTGGCATTCATTTTTTTGGCAATCACTGTTCTGCAGTGGTGGAGAAAATTATTGATCTACCTATAGAGTTTTGCTCAACTTGGTGAGACACCGATCAAATTATTTAAACCGGATTTTTATTTCTAAGTATGAAGTATGAAACAATTCGTACCTTACATTTGCTTTTCAGAAAAATATATTTCCATCATCTCTCATGTTTGATTAGCTCGTTATGACATCTTTTCAATTATAAGACATCCGATACATTTAAGGTTGTTAGTTGATCCTCAAAACGAAGCAATGCAGTTTGTAGAGAAAATGGAATCAATAGCCTTCAAAACAGATTGTTTATCATCTATGCAGATATCTATGACGATCTCTGCAGGTTCTCACTGTCCGATAGAGTATTGCTATCAAAATTACAGTACTCTACGGCTAAAACGGTTTTCGTCTGAAAGACAGTAGCGCACTTACTAAGGGGATAGATAATTTCACATCATGGTTTAGAAAGTATACCAGCTAGATTATAACGTACGGGACTGTACATTTATGGATTTCTGTGATAGATAATTATACTCAATAATTTCTCAAAGAGGTTTTTAGACTTGATAATTATGAACTATACCCAACTTTTTCCATATTTGACAGTCGTCAACAATTCTCGAATAATTGTTTCTGTCTCACAAGCAAGGGGCTGTATGTGTTGCATAAATTTTAACGTATGCGAAAACAGAACCACCGTCTTTTTACGTGCTTTAATGAATATCGCTTGTATATCACACAAAATGACGAAACAAACCAGTCCTTGCAAGTGCTTTAACGATTTTTCTTCAATCCAGTAACACTAAGAAGATAAGATAAGGGATAACCGAAACATACAGCAAGTACACGTTTCTAGGTTTTAAGTCCCATACTAACCGATTGACTGTTTGCATTTCTCTTTAAGGTGATTGCTTTATCAAATTCACACTCAATGTCTAAGTTAAATTTCTTATTGTTTGATAATTTTTAAATCCTTCAAACGACATCATAAAGAGCTGTTTCAACAAAACTTACCTTTCCGGTATGCATATTGTTTGGAATGATTGAAATTTGCTTCCAAAGTACTGTCCCGAAAATATCTATCTACCAATCGCTCCTAACATTTGTACAAAAATGCAATCTTTAAGACAAATCTTCTCATTACTATTGGTAATGACAGGATGATATCAATGTGGTTTGTTCCTCTACGTCTGATACTGAAATCTCAATATGTATCTGCAAACTTCTGATCAGTTAAAATTGTATTGAATTTAGGTCACGATGTCATGTATGGATGTGATTTATGAATCTTGGAGGATATATACCATATATCACAGACGACTTATAACATTCGAGAGAAGAATCTCGCGTCTGGAATATCATGTGAACAACCATGAATTTAGTAAATTCGCAGTACAGAGTTTTAACATGGTAAAGATCATAATAATTGTTTCTAACAATAAAAATTAAAATTTAATTATTTTATTGTAATATTTGACTAGATGTGATAAGCATCTACGATACTAGCTTTAATTTTATCAGTTTACTAGCGATACTAACTTTAATTGTTTAATTTTATCAGTTTTTATTGATCGATTACATTTTTAATGAACGAGTGAACAAGATTTTGACCCTCCTAATGTAGGTGAAATACTACATTAGGAGGGTCAAAAGCTTGTTGTTGGACAACAATTAAATAATCATAAATTTCTAATTTCATTATCTTTTGAGCCATTTGCTTCCTTCATTGTCTCGACTTAGTAATGGTTAATTGAGGGGAAATTAATTGGTTGCATTAAATATAAAAAATAGTAAGTTTATAGAAAAAATAGGTTAGATTAAGTAATTTAACGGTAAAATGAACTAATCTGGTAATTCCTTATCCCCAGTGTCGATAATAATCTATGACTTAGAGGCCGTAAACGGCCCTTACCGCGTCTCAACTGAGACCTTACGAACCAGTTTTTAACGATTGGTGCACATTGTAGGTGGTCAGCCCAACGAATGCTTTTACACACAAACGCGTGTTTATGTCATCCGGTTGCATGTTAATTTTTTGGTCAAAGGCGGGAACCGAACTCGAGCTCGCGGCGTGATGAGAAACTCTCTTAACCATTAAGCTACAATCGGTGACATCCAGTGTCGATACAAAAGGATAAAAATACGTTTTATTTAATATTGTACGTATAAACCAAATTTAAGGAATTAGACGTTTGCTTTAGTAATTGAGGTATACATGAGAGAAACATTTATTAACAAATCGTTTCTTTAAGTTCAGAAAGAGGAAAAATTGCCATCTCAGTAAACTATTTCTCTAATCTTCCTTGTATGTTTAATCTCTTTTGTGTGGCCTTACTTGGGCAATCAGGGTCATTTTAAAGGCATCGTTTAAATTCACCTGTTAAATATTTCGTTGTGAGTCGTTTGTTGTAATTTTTTAGACACATGTACAGTTGGAATGTTAGGGCTTATGCATCGTATATTTGTTTGAATTAACCAAATGAGTAGAGGCTATTGCTGAAGTGGTAATTTAACTTGCTGAAAAATTCATAATAAATTTAGTAACATCGGAATATATGCATATGCCAGATAATTAAAAAAGTTAATGGTTCATTTATATATTGTCATATAAGACAAACCACCGCAACACTATAGTCAATGAATAATGAATGATTTTTTCAATTTTTTAAAATCTGTCTGTTTATTTTTATCTTTTCAATCTGTTTTGGGGCTCAAGACTCACCCAACTTTTTCGTGGTTTGGTTATTTAGGTCCTACGTCATTACATACCCAAATTGAGAACGTGCGAATTCTAACAAGAGGTCATACATATGTTTATTCACACCGCAGATCCGTAGTCAGATGATGAAAAATCCTTTTTGCCTTCTGCCCCTATATCGGGATTCGAACCTCGTCGCTCAAATTGCCACAGCTCTAACAACTGCGCTATTTAGTCAGTATTTTTAAAAATCGTAATTATTTTTTTGACCTTCTCGAGACGAAATAGAATAATTACGAATAACTCGAAAATAAATTCAAGAACGCCGTTCTATAAGTCAAACGATATTATGACAATTCTAATCATCATCAAACACGTATACATACTTAATTTGATAGAGAACAATATTAATTAAAGGTCGGTGAGTTAACTTTAATTTTTTCAGTTATCGTCCAATATTTCGGTCATTGGCGCACTTACGAAAAACTTGTATTAACTTAAGAATCTTTATTTTATTTTATTTACTTTTCCTAGTAATACGCAAAAACTTCGTCAAATTTTCCATTTGTATAAACACATAGTACAAGAAAAACAAGAACAACAACCACAACAAATGAGTTAATGAACGCAAATCGCATATGTATGTACATATACTTATATATAACTTATATAGAGTATGAATACTTGTTTCTTATTTTTATTGTATACAGTTATTATTATTATTTGAATTTTCCTTTATATAAAACAACACACAAGTGAGTATTTTCCATTGAATAAAATAAATAAATAAAATTTATTGCATATACACAAGAAGAAAAAACGCGCAATTACTTACGACGTTTGGTTGGTTGCATGCCCCTTTTATTGTTATACAATGCGTTTGTTTTGAATTTCTCACATATGAACACGTTTTAAATGTATGGCTGCTCGATTAGCTGTTGGTGTATAACATACAAATGTGAGTACATTCCTGTATAAGAAATTGTAAACAAAATTCTGTTATTTTATGTACTCAAATTATTTACTTATTAAAGCCAACGCTACGAAGAAGTGGTAATTTCTTGATAAAACCAAAGACAATTTACTAAGTAAATTGTCTTTGATAAAACCTTAAAAGTCGTAGTTTTTCCTTTGTTGTTCATATATAAGTGTTCTTACTTATATAAATGGAAAAACAAAAAGTTGCAGTTGTTGTTGGGCTACATAACATATTTTTCATAAACAAACAATTATAAGCATAAATATAATCATACATGTAAACGCAACAGCTGACTATTTCACAAAAAAACGTTTACATATTATTGGCCGTGTAACTATAAGTAAAAAAACTAAGGATATTATAAACTGATGAAAACTTAATTTGGAAAACTCTTTATAATTTTCAAGTGGCTTTAATTTTCAATTTGTTTTTTGCGTCGAATTATATTCTCAAATACGTACTTGCGAGTTCAAAATGTTGTTGCTCAACATTGAAAACATGTTCGAAACAGTGTACATGAACTTGATTCTTAACGTAAAATTATTTCACATTTATGGTCACATTTTGTAATTGTTAACAAAAACAAAATTTTTGTTTGACTTTTGATGAGAAACTGACGAACCTTGATTACACTTCATTTGTTTTATGCGTTGGTTTTCGAACCATGTGCCCTTCCTTTAAGTGCGGATCGGTACTGAAACTGAACTATCTGTACATAATTAGCTATTACGAGTATAAAGAACAGAAGCAAAAGGTGTTGAACAGTTCCTTCTTCTCCTACCTCACACTGTTCGCAGTTTGCGATGTTCCGAATTTTCATTCGCAACATGTGATTATTGAGGGAACAAGATCACGTTAGAATTCCCAACAAGATCCTCAAAGTGCGTCTAACTTACTTCAAGAAGGACTGATCTTTGCTAATTTATTGATCTAAAGAAGATGTTAGATAGTCAACAAGAGTTGATGTTATCCCATCTCTTCTGGTGCACTCCACCAAAGTGATTCGTACTTATATACGAATAGCAAGTCCGATAGCATATGACTGATGAGATGGAGTTTTGATCTTTTCGATCATACAGTTATTGCATAACCAGAGCATCATCAGATCAAAGCCGGTCAAACGAGTTACAACATACACAAGCAAACAACTCGAAGAACTCACTTTAAAATAATATTCAAAATTATATAAAGCAACATGCTTCATCCTTTTTAAAGAAATAATGATGTCACCCTTAATGTGGGCTCTCTCACAAAATATCTCACAAAAGTGAGTGGAAGCTGCACCAATATATTTCATTTGAAACCCATGTGACTTGAGTATCCTGTGAAGTTTAACTTCATTCATATTGGCTAGTTGATTAACGACAATTGTGGCCTTCCAAACAAGGTTCGATGTAACAGTATTGGAAACAATCGCACTTAGAGCAGCAGTAGCCTTGGTTGTCAGAAAGGATGCAGATACGATGCGATCTCTCTGCACTTCACTTCATTTCAAATATCTTTCAAAATTGCAGCAATGTCCGTATAAAAGTCAATGTAGTATCTGCCAAGGCGGATAGATATAACCAGCTAGATTACAGCATACTGATCCGTCAGTAAAGATCATCGTATCATCACCGAAGGGGTAGGATGAGGCTGTTGTAGCCCCCATCTGTGATTTACAGTAAAAGATACACAAAATAATGTCCCGAAGACGTACTTCGTCACCATGGTTGTTGAGGGGCATATGGGCAGTTGAGTGCCGAACTGCAACACTCCATATTTGACAGTTCACAGAAGGATCAAGTAGATCTTCTCTGACTTGAAAGGGACTTGCCTTTTGCGCGGCACATCTTTTGATCCAAAGATTAAGCGGGAGCAGACCCACAGCCATCTCAAGAGCTGCAGACGAAGTGGTGTGCCTAGCTTCCGCAGTACCCAGACAAACGAGTCATTGAAAGCGATAGCCAACTAATCTTCCGGTCTTACCATATACTTGACTTCCTAATAAAATAGGATCGTATGAGCCCCAATAATTAGACTTAAGTTTGTCAAAATCATACGACTAGTGGAAAAACCATTTCAGCTTTCCTAGGGCTGGCTGATAGACTCTGATCACTACACTAGGCTTTAGCTATGTTAATCGCTATTTGCATGGGATCATCAACTTCATCCGTATATTGCCCTACCATATCGGCATGACCCTGGCATCAAGATCCATTGTTGTTTAGGAGGGAGTTGACTAGGAGGGAGTTGACCACAAGACACCGCAAGAGCAGAGGCTGAACACTACTCTGAGGACATCGCAAAATTTGCCGCAGTTCTCCGTAACCTAATCATGGCGCTAAACCACCGAACAAGTGTGATCTCCGTGCCATGTTCTTAAGCTGCAGATATCATTGCATTGGAGGAAAAGTTATCAATGTCCAGAAACCATCCCAGGGCAAATTCCTTGTTGTCGAACGTTTTTTCAATCTGTCCAGCGACTTCATGGAGTATTTCATCAGATCTACTTTATTGGTATGCACGTTGCTTGGAATGTATGGAATATTCCACTAGTGCATTATCATAAAGTGCACATCAACTAATTGCTATGTTTAGAGAAGTAGAAAAGAGGACAGACTGATAGGTCATATCTGGGCTTTCAATCCTTCGGGATGAACACTACCCTTACTTTTCCCAATGGTCCTGGAATGTATCCCAGGGTCATACTTGCTCTGAAGATATCTTCAAGGTGTTATAGGATAATTTACACTATACCTTCGCCAACTGAAATTTTTAAAACTTGAATGTTGTGTGGGGTTTGATTTCCATCTTCTTCGTTAGAATTTTCACTTTCGAGAAAATGAGTTTTCAGTAGAACCTCTAAGGATTCCTGATTTGTACTTGTGTGAGTTCCATCAGATTTCTCTTGAGTTCCGATAGTGACCTTCATGCTAAGACAGAAAACTCTCTTGAGCTTAGTGGTTGCCGTAAGGTCCGCTTCCTCCCTGAAAGATCTCAATTTCGATGTTTTTTGCTTCAGATACATTTCTTGCTGTCTCATTGTGAAAATTTGTACAAGTCCCAATCTTCCGTTGTACCGGTTTCATGACTTTGCTTAGACATTTTTTCATCTGCTTCCTCAGTCTACTCAATTCACTAGTCCACCAGGGTGTCCCAGTTCTTTTAAGCTTACTTAGAGGACAGCTTTTCTCATAACCGCTGATTAGTGGTTCTTCAAGCTTGTTATAGTTATCCTTTCCATTCCTCCACACTTTCTGATTTGCATTGCTCAAGATAGGAGTGACTGGTTGAGATAGTGTCTATAAAGCTCCCAGAATTCATAAACACATAATTTGTATTATAGAAGTGCGTTCTGTTTAAACCTTCAGTTGGTTAAGCGTTAAGTGCATTCAATTAGTATCATCAAATGTCGCGTAACAATCAGGAAACAACTCTCCGTTTCATCGAGTTTACTTCAGTCGTTTAAGTGATCTAAATTATAAATTGCTTCGTATTGTTTTTTTTACAAAATCGCTTTTGATATCTATACCAAACAACATTATTTATTTCCGTTTAGTAAACGAAACCGAAAACCATACTTGAATAATCGTCATCAAAAGCTCAATGACACTTCAAATGTAATATAATATAATTACATATTCGCAATAAACATCCTTCAAACTACAACAGCCTTCAAACTACAAAAAAAATTTCACAATATGATTAAATAATCATTTGGTGAATATACTTTTCTAATTTGGTTGATTTTATGCTGTATAATGATCATTAGGATTGTATAGTATGTGTGCACAAACGAGAGGGTTAAAAAGCTTTTTGATATGTGTATTCAAAGGATGTACTGTAAACTGTACTGTATACACGAACAACACAATACATAAAAAAAACTATTTACATACAAAATAAATAATTTTTTTGTTTATTGATTTTTCCCAAGAATGAAAATTAGAAAATCCTACACACAATAATACAATATAGTTTCGGAAACCTAATCAAAATCGCAATTGTCGTAAAAACTATAGAAATTGCGCGATGGAAATTTCTTTCTCCGTTTGTATATAGTGAACTTATATAGCGTGCCATAAATAAAAAAAAAATTTATCAAATCAATAAATTTTAATTAAATAAAATAAATAAATAATGAACTAGAAAAAATGCAACGAGAAAAACAGGGTGATCCATAAGTACTCTATAATGAACTTAATTGCAACTAAAATCATATACTGTACACCTAATCTACTATACATATTATATAAATTTATTTGTTTACATTGCTCTAACCTTAATTTTCAACACTCATGATTCGTCTTTTCTTTGTACACAACGCGTAAGTGTGTATAGTACTCGTTATAATAGTCTATTTCTAATAATATTCGCGGTTTTACATTTAGTTTGAAAAATGAAAACATTTGATAAAGTATATAGCAGCATCATGCCACCACATGGCAATCTCAGGGTATCACGACCGAAGTATAGTGTACGACATCATAACTCCGATTACTTAATTTATAAATCTTTATTCGAAAAAATGTTAATTGTTTTATTTGTGCGCTGAATTGGTTATATGCCCAGAAAAGTGATTGAATTTGTACTGTAGACACATAGTATGATCATTGTTCACATGCTTTGTTTATTTATTTACTATGTGGATGGCGTTAATACAAGTATATACATATATACTCGTACAATGTAGTTTTCGCGTGATCTGATTTGTTTTTCATTTATAATAATGAACTTCATGAATATATTATTATTATATCAATCAATCAGTTAAAGTATTTTTTTTAGATATTTATTTGATGTGATGCGTACTTGATTATTGGTTTTAGAAATATGCGCGGTAAATAAATTTCAAGCAGGTAAATGGATGACAAGCTAATCAAATAATTTCATTGATTTTAACTGGTAGACTTCCTTGCTTGTCACATCGCGCAGTTTTACCAGTTGCTACTTAATAATAATAACGAGTTTAGTCATTTAGAAGGTACTTTTTCAGTATTGTTTGACATTGTAATAATGGAAAGCCTGACTGCACTTAACTCTTTGAACAATCCTCTAACCAGCTTCAAACTGTTAAGGGATTGTAAACAATTTCTAAACCTGGTTGTAACAACAAGGTAACGGTCATGTGGGTTCCTGCCTATTGTGATTGTTTGGCTAAAACTAGTTCTCGCTTATATTTTGTCGGAGTATAGTAAAAAAACAATTATTAGTTTCTTTAAAATTGTTAGTATTAGTTTCTTTATACAGGCGTCCCTCGTACAACACGGTTAATTCGTACCGTGCTATATCGAAACCGTGTTATACGAAACAAGTTATACCGTGTAGTATCGAGACCTTGTCTTGTGTTATATCGAAACCGTGTTATATGAAACCTTGAAATAATATAAATAAAGGTAATGTGTACCATGTTATATCGAAACCAAATCTTAAAGTGTAAAATTTTATGAGAGCTGAAATTTCGTTCCAAATACTACATAAATGAAAAAGGAAGTTACCTTCAAATTTTTATTAAGAAAAATAAATTAAATTCAATTTTATGATGAAATACAAAAATTAAAAAAAAAATACAACAAAAAATATATTCAAAGACTAGTAATTATAATTACATATTATAAAACAAGTAGAAACAGCTTATTACGATTGCAAAATTATTTTCATCATCACTATTATCAGAAATTGCAGCTAATCTACTTTTTTTCTCCAGGTTGGTTGAAACTGCTCTTCACTAGTTATTTCACTATCATTACAAAGGTTATCTGACGTAGTATAAACTACCTTCCTATTTCGATCTTGCAATTCTTTCAGAATTTCTCTATAAGGAGCTAAAGAACTATTCAATTCTCTTTTAAATCTTCCGCTACGTACAACTGAAGGACCTTTTTCAACGAAAACTTTTTATTTTTTTAGCTAAAGCTATTCCTTCCTCCAGATCAATTAAATTTAAATGAGGAACCGTTGTAATATTACAAATGTTTTAATCGAAGTTGGAGGTATTTAGTAGTTCAATTAGTTCTTCCTCATTCAAAGTTTGCTCTTCAAATAGTTCCCGAACATCATTAATGTTCATATCTGAAAATCAGTCCCCTTCTAAATTAGAAGCAACCGATATTATTCTGCTAAATTCTGCTTCCTCAAATGGGACACAGCTTTCTCTCTGGACCATTTGCGGTAACAAAGGTTTCCAACACGCATGAAGTGTAGACTGTTTTAAGTTCTTGCAAGCCACAGCTGTAGTTGTGACACAATCTAAAATAGAAAACTCTTTCCAAGCTTGAGTTAACGTAACATTTTTATCGTTTTCCAATCTTTCGGAAATTTTTAAGAATGCTAGTCGTATGTAGTATGCCTTGGTTGTTGCAATGATTCCTTATGTTAATGGTTGGATCAATGGCGTACAATTTGGAAGAAAAAACACAATTTTTACGTTATGATGATCAACTCTCTACTATGGCTACCTGGATTATCAATAAGCAATAAAACTTTAAAGCTCAAATTTTTTTTTTCAAAAATTTTTCTACTTCTAGAATAAAACAATTTGTAAACCAGTCTTCAAACAAATTTTGCGTCATCCAGCCTTTTATATTTGCTCGCCAGAGAACTGGTAGATGAGACTTATCAACGTTTTTCAATGCTCTGGGATTCAAGGAACGATTTATTATCATTGGTTTAATTACAAAATTTCCTGATAGGTAACTACACATGTGAAGGGTAACACGATCTTTACAAGTTTTATAATCTGGTGATTGCTTCTCATCTTTTGAAATAAAAGTTCTTACAATATAAAGTTTCTTCCAATATAAGCTGTCTCATCGGCGTTGTAAATTTGATCTGCTGAATACTGTCCCTCTTCAATAATTTGTCGTATTTCGAATATAAATTTTTTAGCAGTTTCTACATCTGCTGGTTCTCCTCGCAACTTTGCATTGCGCAAAGAAAATATTATTTTAAAATTTTCAAACCACCCTTTACTTGCCAAAAATGATAGGTTTGGTTCTTCTTTAGAAGAAAGTTCATCTTTCCTTAAATGTGTGTAAACTCTGAGGGCTTTTTATTTAATAATATTTGTACTCAAAGGCAACATTTTTTCTAATTTCGCTTTTATTTTTGAATATTGTTCGAATAGTAGCTTCGTTTAAATTTAATGCTTTTGTAATCGATGTAGGCTTTTCTCCGCTTTTTATACGATCTAAAATTCCAATTTTTTATTCCAATTTTGAGTGAAATAAATTTTCGTTTAAATTTTTGCATTTTGATATTGTCAGACATAATCTAAATTTAGGGTCCAAAATAAGATTAACAATAAACGTTACTTCATTTTTTACATATCTCAAATTAAAATTATTATGCACTTATAAACTTGCAAATGAAGGCTTTTTCACTATGTACTTTTTATCACTTTCTTTTATCACTAAAATGTTAAAAAAAAGCAAGCTAAAACTTTATCAACTTCATTTACAAAGGACAAAACGCATATGTACTTTCACTTCTCAAAACGAAATGACATATTGTTTTGTAGCAAATAATTTGGGGTAATCCCCTTATTGAACGAAAAAAAAATTCAAATTTCCAATGCATATTTTTCAAAATCGTGTTATTTCAAAACCGTGTTATATTACCGTGATTTACAAGTACCGTGTTATACGAGGGACGCCTGTACACTTCTAGCCATGGTCGTTTCAAAAGTTTCCTTCATGGCATGGACTTGCCAGTGATACCATACATATGTCTTGAGGATGTTGATGATACCTTGCACTTCATCAACAGTTGTCCTACTTTCGGTCGCATAGGATCCGTTGTGTTCAACTTAGGAATATTCCTGTTAATCTACTGTTTTCTATTCTTTTTTAAACTGCTCCAGTTTGCTAAGGTTGTAGAGCGCGTCTGTGCGCTTTCATGAAATCCTAGGGTTGAACCACGGGCCATATGTGGCATTGAGTGCGAAATCGTAATGGGTTCCAGCCAACTTTAAATATAATAATAGCCCGATTCATCGTCTAAAAATTATTCAGCTGTATTACGAAAATCAGCGTTCTACGCGGAATGTGTTTCGTGCGCTTGGAGTTACTTATGGTCCACATAATCGGCCTACAGAATACACAATTTGCGATACCGTCGAACATTTTTAAATTCAATCTTCATTATTGGATAATACTACATCCACCATGTAGTGAAGTAAATATAGCGGTGGTAGCTAATAGTGTAATTCAACTTGTGTGAGAATTGAAGCCGGCCGACCAAAACGTTGAAGAAGATCCAATGTTTTCGACCAAAGTTATGTTCAGCGATAAGGCCTATTTCTGGGTTAATAAGCAAAATTGATGAAAACCTGAATCTTAATCTGAAGCAATCACATGAGACACGTCTACCAGCCATGGTCTCGAATAATCATAGCATAGACAATCATTAACAAGTGATTGAAAGAATTGTAAATTTCAGCGAGATATACCAATTCTACTATATCTGTTTTCTGTCCTCAATACAACGATTAAGCAAAATTGACCTATTTGGGTTGAAGAGCAACCATTATATCCAGACGTAACTGTTAATGGCGCCGTTATCGCGCCATGATACGAACTATTTGCTCCCAGAAATTAAAGTTCGTGGTACCGACGATGTCTGCTTCCCACAAGACGGCGTTATTTGCCACAATTCGTTGAACAATTAATTTCACGCTTCGGCCAAGTAAATTGGACACCTAGATAATGTGATATCACACATCTAGACGTTTTCCTTTGAGGCTTCGTAAAGTTTACATGGCCGGTTATGAATGAGGAATTAAAAGCCAACATTACATTACTCGCGCCATTGGCCAAATACCAACGTATTTGGAACAACGAAAGCAGTATCAAATAGTCAAAAATACAGAGAAGTAGTGTAATAGAGTACATATAAGCAATTAATGTGAACGAGACCATATTTTTGGCCAAAGGATGCAGTTATCTTTCAAAAATAACAAAACTGGGCTGAAACATAAGAGCCCACCAAGTGAAATGATCCACTGTTTACTTTCAAACCGGGAATTATTTAGTATCAAAGATAGTAAAAAATCGAAATATTTGGTCAAAATTGCGGCTGTTTTTTTTTCTCGCGGCGATAGGAAGAAACCTTTTTTCTTCCAAGCACTGCGTTACTTTTGTGATATTTTTCGACATTTCTTCTAATTTTATTTTTCTCTCACTATCCTAGCAATCGATTAAATGGTGGGAATAGCTTATGATCGAACTAAAAATGCCAGTGAAATAATTTTATTTAACAGTGAAAACTGAAATATTTGTAGATTTTATCTTTTCTAAGGAATTCATTTTTGCAGAGTCAAGTTGTATATCGGGCGAATATAATATAAACATGTGATAATATAATTGCATTAGAGTAATAACTTTCCGATGTTTTTGGTTTGTTGATATTTTTAAAAAGTTTTGTTTAAAATTGTCAGCCCAGCGATCCAACCAGATTAAGTCGCCTCCTACGACAAGCTCTGGATATTGTGGTGTATTGAAACTTGTATGCCCTCACCTACAAGGTGAATTACTTCCATTAGAAAAGTGTTCAGCTTCCGTTGGTCACAACATCAACGAGTCCAAAACCAAATATCAGATCTCTGGTTTTCGAGACCAAGGCGCAATTCAATTCAGTAGTATAGTAACCAAAGGTATTGAAGGAGTGATCAGAATCAATTATTTTGGATCTCTCATTACTCACGATAATAGTGTGGGAGATGATATCAAGGTGCACTGACAAGAGGACTTTATATCCTCTACGTCCACTTCTGAAATCAAAATATCTTGCAAATACGGATTAGCTGAAACTATACAGAGTGTTGATCAGAACCGTTGTCATGTATGGATGTTGGACCTTAACGGATGAGTACGAAAGATGGCTTCAAAGATTCTTTGAAGAATCAAAGGGTTCTGAAAGTTTGGAACATCGATTACCGTGGTGTAGATTCAGTCATTCACTAATAAAAAAGGCTCGTATTTATGCTGTTAAATATCTTAAAAATATATATCATAGAAGTGCTTTTGTTACATTGTCTTTTGCTTGTACACAAGTTACTTTTGTAGTTTACTCTAAATTCAACTCAACTATTTGTAACCTTGTTACAAAAAAATCATTCCTAGACGGAGTTCCGATAGTAACTAATTTTTTCGATGCTCAATTATTTTGTCGCTAATGAATCTATGGATTTCTTTTTCCTTTCATCAGTTTCTTCTGGTACGAGGGCACCATTATTATTGAACAGCGTAGAAAATCATACAAAAATTTATTTTCAAATTTTTCCTACGAAACTTTAGAATGAATATCCTTACTATGCTTATCTTGGACGTGATATTCAATTTTGTTTTTTTTCACAGTTTATCTTAAACTGATCATTATCTAATACAGTAATATTTACAGCAAAATTTTAGTTACTTGAATGTTGAACTCCAATTTTTTGTTTATGTCAAATATTTTTTTACTTAGTGCCAAGTTAGTTCTATTTCAAAGATACGTTTAAAGAGATTTTTATATCTTAGTGTCAAGACTTTTAATTTTTTGTGGAAATTTTTTTTTTCTATGTAAACATTTTAAATTGCATGTCAAATCATGTAAACAAAGAAACCAAACCATGTAAACTATGTCAATCCAATATTTCAATTAGAAAACATAACCGAATCTTCAATGTGGGAATACAACGTACTCAAATATGATTAAGTATGTCTAGATTCTAGAACATATCCAACTTTTGTTTAATATTTAATGTTTTGTATAGTATTGACTAAAACGTAGAAAACAGTTTCTTCGTTCTTGTATATATTCATTTTTCTATAAGGACTTTTCAATGACTAAACCTTGTATACAATACATATGTATAATACATTTTGACCTAATTTTCTTTAGTTTTTCGTATTAAATCGATTTTTCTTTTTCTACGTTTTTTTTGTTGTCTGTTTGTTGAAGTTTTGTTGTTGCAAGTCTGTATTTTCAATTTACAAAAATGTATACGTTTTTGAAGTCACTATACACAAACATACACCACATAATATAGTACAAGTATGTGGGTTCATTTTCATATTAAGTTTTTCATACACCGTTGTACAATTTTCTTGATGAATCAGAGTTTTTGAAAGTGTGTCGACAATACTTCGCTTTTTGGTTTTTCTGATAAATCAAAATTAAGTATTTTTGAGGATTCATGTGTACATGTATGATTCGATATTTGTGATTTACCCATGTTTTGAGAAATGATATCATAATATACGATTAGGATTCTAAGTCAACCCAATTCGAAAGAAAAATTTAACATCCTTGACACAGTTTGAAATATTTGTCTGTATATAACGCAAAACGAGACGGACAAATATAATTTTGTCTTTGCATTACAGTGAGAATATTTAGTTTTACTTACTGTTCAAGTTTTTCTTGGTTTTTAAGGACGACACGCGATTAGTTTTTCAATTCTCGACAAGGTTGGATATATTATGCATACGAGATTAATGTTTATGTACATATGCATTCACCAGAGAGAAATTTACTCGATATACTATTACTTGCACAACTACTTATAAACTCTAAAGTAAAAATCATGAAAGTAATCTAACAGCACAGACAGTATGCCACCAACAAAATGCTTAAATCATTTCACTTTATGATAATAACATTTATTAAAAAAAAAATTACAAAAACAATTTTAATGTGATGAGATTCTTGTTTTCTTATATATTTTTACAGTATTTATTATTATTTATGATAAGAAAAAGAAAATCGTCGAACAACAACAAGTACGTTAAAGACACAGAAAGTAATTCCCATTATATAAGAAAAAAATATTTTTTCACTCATTCGCTTAATTGAAATGAAAGTCTATAGATTGTAGATACTTTAATATATTTTTTTTTTTATTTAAAATTACTTTCAATATTTTTAACTAAACACTGAGCAAAAAACAAAATCACGATTTGGATTTAGGTTTCAGACTTGGGTGACAGCTGCGAGCAAATTTAGTTAAAAAAAATTATTGGAAATTGGAAATAATCCCATTTTCTTATTTTACTCGAATAGATAGTTGTTAACATCTACCTTTGGTAAATTTTAAATTATTATAATGGATATATAGAATGAATTAAATCTAGCACATACAAAAGGTTTTCCAAAAATACGTTTCTATTATATTTAAAGGGTTTTCCGGGAAGGTTGGTTGCCATTAGCAGTTACGCTTTCCTGAAATTCTCCATGACCAGTTCACACATTTGCGTATGTATGTCACCGTTAACTTCACGAACTCCATCTTTTAGGTCCCGAATAGAATATGGAACATTGGCATAAACCTTAACTGTCACGTGGCCCCAAAGAAAAAAGTCTAAAGGTGTTAAATTACAAGATCACTAAACAGAAATATCTTGAGGATGCCGAGGCTTTTCAACAATCGTTCTAAGATTTTCTGAGCCCCAAATGCGACAATTCTGTTTATTAGCGTAGTCTCTTTTTGATGCAATGAAGAAGGACCGAATAAGCTATGATACGGCGTTTACGGTGATCGACCGGCTTGAGTTCTTATCTTAACTGAACTTAAAAAGCCTTAAGACCTAAGTCTAATTATACGGTGTAATGTCGTTTGTGGAATGTCGAAAACCAAAATCGACGAGGAATCGACAAACCTGGGTTTCATTTAACACTACGGGCTACGGCAGCAATATTCTCAGTTTATTGTTGAGCGACGCACACGGTTTCGATTTTTCACATCACTAACTTGTTTCACTATTGCTTCAAGACGGTGAAAAAGTGGTTTTACAATTTTCACCATTTTTCAAGTGAATTTAAACAATTTCAATGCATTATTGAAGCGTGTACCATTTTTAGTAATGGCGTAAGTTTTACTTATCAAATGTCAAAAGATGACAGTTGCCCAAATAGTAGCCTATTCAAAATGGAACCTCTTATTAGAAAACCCTTTACATTGTTCTAGTATAGGGAAAATCGCGAATTAATTTCAAAGCAAATCATCGATAGTGGACAAAACCAAATTGGTTTTTTGACGGTAAGAAGAAATAACCACTCATCGAAACTTGATATTTTGAAAGGAAAAACCATATATTTTCTGAATCATATATTTTCTGCAAGATAAAAAATAATTGATTTTATTTTATATGGTGCAAGGTTCAAAATAAAACGCTAACTTCTTTGTGGTACTAACAAAACGATGCGAACTATTAATATGTGTACACATTATTACCAACTAAATGTAACACGAAAACGCATCGTTTAAAAACGCTTGATCTATAAAATTTTCCAAACTTCACAGGTTGTAAAATTTATTTTACAATAAAAGTGAAATTTTTGGAATAATAATAAGTGTGTAGGAAATTCTATTTAGACCATACAGAACGATCTAATCGTGAACAATTTAGACCATACAGAACGATCTAATACTGAACTGTACCAATAATTTTTATGATTTTTTCCGTACTGTTAATCAAGCTAGTTTTCTTTAATATTTTCTTCCAAAAAAATATTGGCTTTTCTTTCTGGACAGTCGATGGATGGATGATTCAGTGTGAAAAATAGGTGTAACAAACATTATTTGTGTTATGGTATTTTTTCGATTAAAAGCACATTATCGCATTGGCCACCACCTTCACGTAAACGAGTTCCTCAATAGATGCAGATGGTTTTTCAGATCGCATCAGGTTCTCCAGATATATAAAACCTTAAGTAGACCTTGTATAAAATATTGCTGTCAAGTTTGGGGTGTAGCATATGGCATTGATCTCCAGTTGCTGGATAGAGTTCAGCGGCGTAAAGATCTAGATAGCCTACAGCACCGCAGAGATGTTGCAGAATTCTGTGTGTTCTATAGATTAATAAATGGTAAATGTTCTGCAGAATTAAAGGAGAAAATACCACCATTAATTACGCCAGGACGGGTAACATGAGGAACGGTCAATGCGCATAGGTTTACGGCGAAGCTACCGAAACCTCGAACTGAAGGTACAAAGCGCGAATTCATTTATCGAACATCTATAGGAAGTGGAATTCGTTATCCGGTTTTCAGTTTCCGTTGGAGTATAAAATGCACAAGTTTAAGGCAGCTATTGAATGCTCAAAGCTATGCCCATATTTTGGAAACGATAATGCTACCGTACGCGGAATAGGAAATTCCGCTTAGATTGATGTTGCAACAGGACAAAGATCCAAACATACATTCAAATTAGCGCAATAATGCTTCGAAAGCACTTTGGTTCAGATCATAGTATTATCGGTACAATCAGTAGACCTAAACCACTGAGAGTTTGTTCCATGATCTCAAGTGGCTCTTGCAAATACAAAATTTATAAATCGTTATTCATTGCAGTATGCAGTTGCATATGCCTGAAAATAAAATTTTCGTTGAACGGCTTAATCGACCCTGCGATGTGCAACTGTACTAAAAAAGCATGGATAAAGTACCAAATATTGATTTTATATGACCAATATGTACATTGAATATGGCCAATTGTATCAAAACATGCAAGATACGCATTATGAACGGAAACCGTGTGAAATAGAATCTGTGAAATTTGTAGTTTCTGCTTAATGGTAGAAACTGCCATACTAAACCTTTCCGCTTTACTAAACACCATTCGCTGAATACGTAATTTTCAATACTGCGACTGACATCTTGTTCGAGTGATTCAATACATCTAGATTTTATTCCTTACGGTTTGCGATCATTTTCCGTACATTATAGTAAACTTCACGTAGGTATTCATTATAGGATGTTCAAATTGGAATTAACTTTTTAAATTTGCCGCCATTTGTATTTTTTTATACTAAAATTTATTGACAGCTGTCAAGTATAAACATTACTATTTGTAAATATTGAGAAGTACAGACGATTGAACAACGTGTCTTCGTTGTTAAAAATAATTTTAGGTTTGGTGAAAATAATGCCCAGTTGGAAGACAATTTAGTACAAAATATGGATAAAGAAATTGTTCAACAAACTCCATCATTCGAAATATTGTGAATACACTTGAGGAAACTGGAATTCAGTTCAAGATAAAAAAAAATTAAATTTACAGTGCAGTGGTCGTTCCCAAGAAACTATTACTGCTGTCAGTGAAAGTGTAGAACCAAACACAACAATTCGCCATCGTTAACTTTGTGTTTACCGAATTAGTCCAACATGTCATACAGGAACAGAAACAATCAATGTTTTTCGAAGAGAAATATGGTGATCGAATAATTTGCCACCAAGATCATGTGATTTAACACCATTAGATTTCTTTTTATGAAGTTTTTAAAGGTGCAAATTTTACACTAATAATCCTTTAAAAGGTCAAACACATGTTGGAAAATTTTACTAAATAAAAAAGGTGGTGGTCACTTGTCTGACATCTTTTCCATTATTAACTGCCACGTGTCTACTGAAATATTCAATAAAGTTATTTCGTAAAAATTATGTTTGATTACAAAATTAATTCAAATTTGAACTTTATATATATAATAAAAATGATTTTCTTAAAAAATTGAATCTCTTAATTTTTAACATTCGATATGTGGTAAATTCACCTACATTCAGCAATTTATTCTAAAGGGTGTTTCAACAGGTGCGCTTCAACTTTTTTCCGATAGGGACGGCGAACGACGCCATATTTTGTATTGTTCTTTTGTCATTTGGAAACATCATTAGTATACATTTCATCATGGAACGCTTCACACGTGAACAACGATTGCAAATCATGCACATTTTTAATCAAAATAATCATTCTGTTGCTGCTACTTTAAGAGCATTACGTTCATTTTACGGTCCATTTAACAAGCCAACTTCGACAATCGACGGTATAGTGGCAAAATTTGAGTCTACGTTTTCGCTAAATAATGTTCCGGTGCCCTCGAGAGCTAGAAGTGCTCGAAGTGTTGAAAACATCGCAGCCGCCAAGGCTTACGATCGCCATCTGTTAATGGAAATCGATACCGCGATATGATAAACGATTTTTTTTGGCCGCAATTGAATGGAATGGACTTGAACGACATGTGGTTGAACGACATGCCACACAGCACACGATACAATCGCGTTATTGAAGACTCAGTTATAGAAGACTCGTGTGATTTCTTTGGGGTTATGTGAAGTCATTGGTCTATGCCACTAAGCCGGCGACGTTGCAAGAGCTCAGAGCCAATATTGAACGTGAAATTGCTGGAATATCGGCCGATTTATGCGAAAGAGTGGTCGAAAATTGGGTTCAAAGATTGGACTTCGTAAAACGTGCACTAGGTGGTCATGCAAAAGAAATCGAGTTTCATACTTAAATGTATATGTTCAAATTCGTTAATAAAAAAAAGGCAATTCAAAAGTCCAACAGTTTGTGTTTTATTTAAAAAAAAAGTTGAAGTGCTCTTATTGAAAAACCCGATATAAAACACTAATAAACTCTAAAAATCCTATTTAAATTCAAATCTGGTTTATTTCTACACAATCGCTACAAGTTATCTTATCTAAGCATCATCTGAGTTTCTCATCATAATATTTATATGACCATACGATCAATTAGACTATGTGTATAAAAACAACATCTTCCTGTTTTTGTTTATTTAATTGTCTCGCGTGAACTTCAGCAATAAAAACAGGTGTTTATCTGTTTATTTTTTCTGAAGAGGAAAATTAATATTTTCATGATGAATATCATAATAATAGTTAGATTATGTTTCCGGTAAAATTAACAATAACAACAAAAATACCATGTAATGATGCGCGATTTTATTTTGCACGTGCATTTATGTGGCAATTCAATTGTATGTTGGCAGCACATTTATATAAACTGTTCTAAACATATGTATCTATAGGTTTTAGACGCTAGTACTAGATAAAAAGCAGGTGCAAATTATTAACTAAGGTATAGTTGAGAATGTGTGCCGCATCATACACGTGATACCAGTATTCGTATGTCATTAGGTATATAGGATATAAATGTTGTGACATTTAGAATCTTATTTTTATACGTCTCTCGTGTTTGTGCTTTCTCCTATATATAATACCCGTACACAATCCCTTACTAGCAGAGAATTGGGATAATTTAATTGTTTAACATTTCTACCTTCTACTTGTGATCCTTTTATTAAATTTTCAAACAAAAAACTATCGAAAATAATCTCATCCACATTTAGTTTTATTTTAAGATAAAATAAGATTTAGGATTTAGCTATATAGGAGTATACGTTTCTTAGAAAAAAGGTGCAATACTAAAAGAAATGCAAGCTGCATATGGCTGTTGAATTGAATTGAAATGACTAATGATGTGTTTTCTTAATACATTTCTTAGTTTTACTTTAGTTTTAATAAAATTACCTTAATGTTTTTTTTTTAGATTTTGAGTTTTCTTATACCTGAGATTTTTATTTTTAGTTTTCTTAATGTATTTCTATACAATATATACATGTACATGTATATTATATTCATAGAGAGTGACATGTGTTCGAAATTACAAATCGATTTTCAATTTCAATATAAAAAACTATACATACATATATGTAAAATAATAGTAAAGACATTTAGTGCAAGGTCGAATTTTATGTATTTATATACATATTTTGTTTGACTTTTATGCTATTCTTTTATAGATAAGTAAAATTGTAGAAATAGGGCGGGGTGATTAAATATAATGAGCCAATTTACTATTATATGTTTGTTCTATAAACAGAGAATTTTTATAGCTTTGGATATGTCAGCCTTTCGAAGTTAACACACATATTTGACCTTATTTTGGCACACGTTTCATTCGACCTAAAATCGCAATTGATATTTCGCGTTATACCGATACAAATCATGTGTCTTAAGTTTTAATACCACATAAAGACAATATCGTTGTATTACTATTGTATTTTTATGACGTGCTTACCACCTGGTCATACGACGGTACGATTGATGGAAGAGAATATAGAGAAACCTATAAAATAAATCTTCTAAATTGGTTCCATACATGACCAAACCTTTACCAAATATAGTATAACGATCGTATTGTATCGGTTTCGATCACGAGTCAGCTTTTCATACTATTGCAAGCAATTAGAAGATTTCAGCAATTGGCAATTGTACAAATCGGTGTATCATTCAGTTCGGATCAGCACGCAGAACGTGCCAGCGTACTCCTTGTCCTTCGATTTCAAACATGATATCACGAATTCGCATTAAATTCCTGTTCTAGTGATTAGAAAGAACTTCGTTATGTGCCATCAACGTCGTATTTTGGGCCATATATCACACGAATGATTCTTTTCTCGAATGTTATAGAAGTTATCTTTCGTACACGTCCGCCAAGGTCCAACTCTTACGGAATCCTTCTTTGAAGTCACTGATAATTTCCTTCGTCAGAAGAGCAATTTTTCCCAAGATGTGTGACAGTAACTTATATGCTGTGCAAAGGGGAGCTGTACCGTGACAATTTTCGCATCAATTCTTTCCATTCTTCAGGCATAACTTCATTTCGCCATATTAGTCGAACAAGGTCGAAAAGAGAGTTTCACAATGTTAGCTCTCCGAATATCAATAGCTCTGAATTAATGCAATCAACTCCTGGTGAACGATCTTCCTTAAGTGTCTGCATGGCCATTGTGAATTCCTCATAGGATGAATCCTCAATGAAAATCTCTATTAGTGTTCAAGCTACGAGGTCCAGCCGATACATGTGATAAGGCCGTCCAACGCGTTGGGTTTTCTAAGTGGCTGCACGTTCCACGTGCGGTTCTTGCTTTTTTTGGTTGTTGACATTTTTAACATTTGTTGTTTTTTACGGATGCGGGTGGTCAGCCCAGTGATCCAACCAGATTTTGTCACCTCCGACGACCAGTCCTGGATACTGTGGTGGTATTGTATGGGTCTTATGTTTCGTTCGAAATATTAACGAAACATGGATACCTCCACCCACAGAGCTTATGGAGTTGATTACATTAATCTATGTTCAAATAGAGAATCGCTCAAAGTCCGTGAAGTATTGTGATATATTTTCTTTTTCCCTATGGTATTCTTTCAAATTATATTGGTTTAAAGCAAGTACATATGTATATCAAACCGTCCAATATTTTAATTTCTCTGATAGTCTGAATCCAATGAAAGTCAATAGTTTATGTTCGACTGTTAAGCAAGAAATCTTAAAGTAAGTAAACATTGACTAAACTTTAACTATAAATTAACTATTATTATAATAATGTATCTTGTTTTAAAAAGTTTATTAGTTTTTTAATTATGAACACTCATTACTTGAAGAGGCTTCCACGAACGAAGTGACGAAAGTAAAGTCATCTATGCTTTAATGAAGGAATCCAACCAAACTATTTGTATCGGTCACTTGCAGGGCTTTTAATACGAATTTCTCATTCACGTTTAAATAACACGTTTTTAATAAAAGTTTACTCATAAAACCTTATAATTTATTTTTGGTTATCTTCTTTTTAAACTTAAAATTTATTTTTGATTCAGACTTTTATGCTTTTAAATGTTTCTTTATTATATAAAATACTTATATTTATAGCTTAACCGAACTTTCGTGACAGATAGTTCTTATACTGCTGCTACAGATTTGGCTGTTTCGTTTTAAAATTATCCCGTTGTTTTTTAGACACATTAATGCAAAATATCATTACTTATCATACTTAGATACAAATTATAAGGACTATAGGATTATATTGTACTACTCAAAGAAACCTTGTTAATTTATTATTAAAATATATGTACATATATATTACAATTCAACCTTTAAATAGCGAGTTTGGCTTAAGTAAATCATTTATGGTAAGATTTGACTTGTGTTCCCATGAGATTGTGGCAGATCACATATCCATCTTACGATGATTGATTTCATCTTTGATTATCAGGCATATCTTCGAATTCAATGAACTTTGCAACACTATTTTTAAATAGTTATTAAATAAAAATAGTCCAACTTGCATTTGTATTTAATTTGGAATAATGATGCAACGCCAAAATTTTCGATTGTCACTTATGTAATTCTTAAAATCATCAATGTCATTTTTCACGATTAATACTCGTTATATTTATAAAACATATCAATGAAAATTTTGAAACTATCCACTCCTATAAAGCTTGCTGGACGAAATTACTGGTACTGGTATTTAATTACTGGACCAATTAATAGACTAATTATTAAACCTAATACCAAAATTTATAGTTAAGCAGACAAATATATTGAGTCGGACTTATATTCTAATGTAAACATTTAAAAGGGAATCTAGGAAAGCTAGTTAAATTACTTAAATTGTACAGCTAAGTAAATTCATATAATAAAATTTTCTCCTATTACCTCAATTTGTTTAAAAAACACTTGTCACTTGATACTAATGTACCAAACACGTTTATTACATTAAATTAAATATTAATTTTGTTAATTACAATTTTAATTCCACATGTTGTCAAAACTGAACCCCTTCAAAACTGAGCTGTCCTGAGTGTGTGAAGAAAAAACTTTAGCTCAGAATTATGAGTGATTTTTGAGCTCTCGAAATTTTTAAATAAATTTTACACTTAGCCAATAGTTTCACTCAGAGAAAAATTTGGGTCAACAACACCAAACCACATTATTTAACCAAAAACCAAAATTTAGTTATCAAAATTAATTAAACATAACTAATAAAAATGGGTAATTTATACAAAACAATTGGTAATAACCAAATAAAATAGAAAAATTAACCAATTCAATTAACCGATTGCTAATTCTAACCAATTTTTTTAGTTCATATCGACAAAATAAGTAAATAAACGAAACCATTTTGTTTGTAACATCAACTTGTCATGTTTTACAATTTACCATGAATATAGTAAATTTTACCAATTATTTAACTTAAATAAAACTGGAATATATATAATTATAGATTGTTATAAAAACCAATTTATTATAACAAATTTTATTTTACTCGCTTAGTGATTGTTAGGATGGTGATCTCGATAAAACAAATAGTTCTGTTATTAAATCTAAAACTGTGATTTCTTTCCTTATTTTTTGTCGAATATATTTATTAAAAGTTGGAAATCTGGGATACATCCAAGTAGTCTGAAAATTGCTCAAGTCGTTCCAGTTCATAAAAGTAGTAATTATTCCGTAATTAGTTGTTATTTTGCATATATCCATTCAAGAATGAACTATTAGGTATATGGTACTGTCTCCGCAACTAGATTAAGAAACTTTTAAGTAATGCTAAATAAAAATCTAAAAGCAGTATTTACACTGCCAAGTCTATTTTCACTCGGATAACCCTTTAAGGGACAGTACATCACCAAGTAGATTGTAGTTGTATTATTTAATAAGATTAAATAATAAAAAAACAGTATATTTCATTAAATTTTACAAGCATTAATTTTAGATGTAGATTTTGTAAAGCATTTTCCACGGGGTAATTCTTCGAAAGATAATGTACGACAGTAACTTAATTCAAGCGATCTTGAATATTAGGCATTATAGTTGTATTTTATTGGTATTATTACAACAACAATCCCATATATTTTATTCATACCGGAATAATTTCATTCCAACCTTTTGTTGGTTTTGGATTAATTCTATTCCACTTTGAGTGTTAATGTTCAACACCAGAGTGTTTTTTATTCTGTGTTTTGTCACCCTTATGAAAAATCCTTTGTAATAAATGTCATTTTTGGCAGTTTCGTTCTGGAAGTTCATGACAACTTTTACATAAATCATATAAACTATTCCGTGTCATTTTATTGCGCATTATTTTCATTCGTATTCCTATTCCAGTGTTCAATAAAACGTAGCTTATTAGGCCACTTTCTATTCTACGGACATAACTTCGTTTCGCCATACCAATAGGGAAAGGTCGAAAAAATAGTTCGACAAAGTGAGCTCTCCGAAAATCTAAACCTCTGAATTAATGCAATCAACTTCAGGTAAACTATTTTTATTTAATGGCATGGCCATTGTGAATTCCGTATAGGATGGATCCTCCACGAACATCTATTTGGTCTGTATTTAAGGGTATTCAAATACAGCTTGTGATACATGTGGAACATTAAGTAGGGCAGTGGAACATTAAAATGTCACGCCATCTATGGAGTACCACATCGATGTTAACACAAAAATATCCATCTTAAGGTACGATGCAATCCGATGACTGCTTTAAAGAAACTACGAAATAGCGGCGGTCATTACTGAGTTGTACTCTTAAGTCTTCCACGATTCGCGTTTCATTTTTCTATAAATTCGTTTAGCGAATTTAAACCTTGTGGTTATAAAACGAGCTGCGCTTTATTATTTACTATATATGTCGTTGTTCAATATAAAGACGACACTCCTCATCAAACCAAGATTTTACTATTCATTATAATTTATTATTACATAAATTTGATTTTATCCTGTCCTGCAGAATTATGTGGGAATGAAAATTTCTTTTCTTATTCAAAACTAGGTTATTTACATACATGGATGAAAATATCGAGTTGTCCTTATGTGACGATTTCGGTGGAATTAAAGGATGAGAAGAAAGAGACCCAGATTCATTTTTCATTTAAAGATTAGTTCAAATTAACATTGTATCAACATTTTAGTCATAAACAAAGCTTATAACTTCTCATATCTCTCTATAATGTGACTGTATTTTTGAACATGTCCTTAAATTAAGATTTGCATGCACACACACACACATAAACATATTCATACTATTGTTAATCAAATCCAATTTCTAGTTTCGATCGATATTGTAAAAGAACGATGATAACTCATACGTATAGTTTCTCATTCAAAATAATCGAATAGTTTTTTGTACTTCAATATTCATTCCAATTTTTATTTTACAAATAAATTCATGCTTACAAATGAATGAAAATCAATATATAGTATAAAAATAAAAAAAAATGAAGTAGAATAAAATAGAATACTACATTTTATAGTGCTATTTATAGTATTTTCAATTAAATATAAAATTACAAGGGAAAACTGAAAACTAATTTTTCATAATGGATAATGCATGCTTATTCTATTCGTAATACACACATCCATATGTATACGATGGTATAACTCCCATTTTATGTTCCAGCTTTCGACATGATCGATAGCTGCTCGTTGTAACTATATGTTGGTGGCACAGTTTTCAATAATTGTATTTGTCATTTTTTTCCTCTCTGGAATTTAATTGGTGTTTTTCCTAAGCCCGCGTCTTTTAACTTAATTAAATTTTAATATAAAAAAAACGTGAAGGCGTGTATAACGGAGAATTTTAGTTCCGCGATTATCGATTAATTTTTTAATTTTAATTTTAGAAAAAATAAATTGAGTTTTTTTTTGGTCTACCTGGAGCCATGCCAATATTAATTTTATAAGTCGTATATATTATGAAAAATATAATAATTTATTTTATTTATTTATGCAAAACAGTGTCGTGGAAAAGTACTACGTTTGGCTAAAAAAAATTATCTTGAAATCGTTTATATTGGTGGTGGTTGTCTTCAAAATATTTTTCCGGTTTTTTTTGTATTCGCACCTTTATTTTACACTTAAGTCGATGGTTTGTCAAATCAGTTCATTTAACTAACTATATTGTTAGTATTTATGATTTAAAAATTCATTATATTTAACTTGACTATATCGAAATAGTTGTTTGGTGTTACAAAATTGTGAATTCTACTTATCCATAAATTATAGAATTTTATAAACCCTTCAGATAAAGGTTTTTAGAATATCGGAAATTTGCAAACAATTACACAGGTTTTATTATATAATATAATTTATAGTAAGATAGGAATATTCTACTAACAGCAATTGGATACAATGGTTATTCTGACTCTTATGTTTCTCATCGTCCTGTCAGAAACACTTTCCAGCTTGCATAAATCTCGGCATAAATGACGATTTAATCTACTATCGTTTCCTTAACATTTTGTACCTCCAATTTAATTAGGTTTTAATATTATTTATTTATTTTTAAAATTAGTATTATTACTAGCCATAAAAAAATTTATTTATGGTTAGTCATAAATTTTTGCATTTTTAAATAATCATTTTAAAAACCAAAATCATCTTTACTACTACAATACCATCTGTTTTCATTTTTCAAACTTACTAAACCAGATAAATCTACTTGAGTCAGCTGAAAATCAACATAGAAACGATTTATAGTATGAAGCTTCGCTTCAATCATTCTTGGATTATGTGAGAAAAATTACGATAAAACTGGTCGAGTGCGTAGTCAATTTTTTGAAATTTATTTGATTTGGCAAGAGATGGCACTGTTCTAACGAAAAAGTTAGAACAGTGCCATCTCTTGCCATTGTTCTAACAAAACTTTCATATTTATGGAATAAGAAATGAGGGCCGGATTTTCTAAAACTATGAGTAGAAATGATTTTACGGAAGTTCTACTTTATATTCGCTTCTACAAAAGAAATGAGAGAAACAAACGTTTAAAAACGGTTAATAAATTACTTTAGTTTCAATAGTTTGGAATAATTTTATTGAAAATAGCCAAAAATATTTCAAACCAGGAGCATATATTACCGTTGATGAGCAACTCTTCCTTATGAAAGCCAGATGCAGATTCACATAGTAAATGTACTAGACATATTTGGGATAAAATTCTGACTGGCTCCTGAACTAAATATGTGGTAAATGGTTTTCCTTATTTACAAAAAGATGAGACGCGAGGTATATCAACTTCACTGAGTTTTTTGTAAAAGAACTAAACACTTTGAGAAATAGAACTTTAACTACAGACAAAAACAATTTTACCAGTTTCTTCTGGGTTCTATATTATTAGATTAAAATACTACACTGGATGGTACAATACACAGCAATCAACGGGAAACTTCCACAAATTTGTAAGCAAAAGAGGATGATATGGCTCATTTTCAACTGTCGTTTTTGAGTCAAAATGTACCCTTACAGTTTATAATTCTGAGCAGTAAGCTCAAGGGTTTCAAAATTACAAAAAAATACCAGAGACTGTGTCTTTTTATAATGAAACCAAATTTCGTGTTGAAATAATGATTCGAGTGACACAAAATATTCCATAAAGTTCAGGTCCAGATTGCAAGTTTGCAAGTTTTTTCTCCAATGTTTTCGATTTGGCTATCAGCCATCGGGGCAAGGGACATCAATGTCACTGTTTAGTGTGGTTTTTGCGGTGGCAGTGTGATTGTGTTACGGTAACCGTATTGCTCTACCGAGCTATGATTAATTTTTAATGCCCGAAATTGGAAGATATTGATGTGGATGACTTTTTTTTAACGAGATGGCGCTATATATTTTGCAAGAAATGTCTCCTGACCGTGTTATTTCTTGAAGAAGTGAACACAATTAGCCACCGAAATCTTGTGACCTTACATCTTTTGGCTGTTTGTTTTTTGAGGCCACGTCAAAGATAAGGTCTTCGTCAATGCTTCACCATCGATTCAAAACCTTAAAGATAAAATTAGTGGAGTTATCGAGGACATTCAGTCGCATAATTTTCATGGAAAATTTCATATTGTTTCAAATATTAATGGGCATACCTTCAATAAAATAAAATTTTATTGATTTCTCTTAAAAAATATTCGTGTTTTTAAATATCAAAATGTAACCTCTTATTGGAAAACCCGATATATACTAATGACTAGCAAGCTCAACTTTCCACAATTAATGAACAATTCTTATTAATCTATAACTAATATAAATAAGTATAGCTAAAGATAATGATTTTCAAATGGGAATCGCGGATAGTTACATAATTTACATTGTTATTCCCTTTTAGGTTGAAACGCAGCCATGGCCTGCACCCACATATTTTTATTAGTATGCTAAGATTCATAGCACATGTCACATTTTCTTGCACAAATTTTAGTAATGTGCGCATACATAGATATACAGAAGATATACGGAAATGAACGCCTGTTAGTCTCAACAATATCATTTACGAATATCTATACGTATGAAACATGTTATATAAATCTTTTATCCGAAATCATTATGATTCCAATTGAAGAATAGCTAACTTTACAAAGTAGTGTAAACTATTGTAAACACAAATATCTCAATGTGCATAAATACAATTTCTTTGTATAGCGCAATGGCCTACATATTCTATATCAACGTTTTATTCTATTTATTATGATATTATACATATATTGAGCCAATTCTGGAAGCAAGTAAAATATATTTAATTTTCTTTATCTCAGATGGGAAATTAATGTGCACCCCATTTTACATTGCATACATAGTATGTATATATTCGAACATACCATGCCAAAGAGTTATTATATACAAACATATAGTTTCTTTTTTTACTATTATTTATTTTCAATACGCCATAAACTGACCTAGTTTAGTTTTTGTTGTACAATGAATAATAACAAAAATAACTATAAAATATAGAAATAGTTTTTAACTATTATTAATTTAGTTTTTTTGTAATTTTTATTTTCAGGTGAGTTAATTTATTACGTTGTGCAAAAATCAAATATTATTATGTATGTGGTAAGTATTAAATTTCGACATTATCGAATGTCGATGGAGGATTGATTTGTGTACTTAACTTTAATAAAATTAAGTCGCAGTTTTAGTTTTTTTTTTTTAAATTTAAGTCAATTGAAGCCGCAATGTTGCAAAATTCAATGCAATTAGTTTCAATGCAATATATTTTTCGTCATCTTAAATAATTAAGTTATTGTCGAAAACTTTTGGCAGTCAACTTTGACTGGCTACATCCCCAAATATGATGAGACAAACAAATATTCGTTAATAAAGAATTTTAACAATCAATTAAGATTTGTTCGCAAGAAAGAGATATAAAATAAATCACCATTTGCGAGGTGGATTTGAATAAAACCTGATTCTCATTATGAAAAAATACTAACAGTTTAGTCAAAAAAGGATAAAAATATATTTTAGTTCTGTGTGTATTTACACAAGCCTGTTTATTTTATTCATACGAGCAAAATCAAATGAAAATATCAACCTTAGAGTGTATTGGTAAACGTAAAGTATAAAGTAAAGTGCATTGAAATAGAAGAATATTTACCAATACTGCTAAAGGTTAATATTTTCTTACAGCATATGTATGCGTAAAGTTTGGCTTTGTAGCAAAAGAGGTTTCGAGTTTACGAAGTAATGTATTCATTAGTGTAAAAATATTTTATAGGAAAATTGTATATGGATGTCAAATCTTTTCTATGCAGTAAACTAATATTTTAAAAATGATGTTTTTCTTCAATTTGTTGCATTTTATAGTAAGTTGTTTCTTTATGGTAACTTCATAATTTTAATATTCCGTTTTGTGTCATTTATTTAATTTATAATCGAAAATCAATAATTATTTTTTTTATATTAATTGTATATTCAAAGTGCTTATCTATTATTTCAAAAACAAAATAATGTGAAATTTATTGGTTATGTTTTTAACATCTGTCAAAATTCAATAATTTGCTATAAAAAAAGTACAAAATGGTCTTTCTCACTCTAATGGTATTTTTGACTTGTTTCTCTTTTTGGTTTCAGTAAGAAATACTGTCAGTATTTTTTACAATAATCCAAATCAGGATTAAGTTTGGTTCCACACCCTGTATAAACACAACCTGTATAAAAGCTTCTTACTATTTTACGAATAGAATTTGTTAAATAATCACCTTGTACGTTTTTCGACTATATACTGAATGTCATAATAATTTGGTTAAGATTAGAATTATAAACAGGTTTATTCCGTTAAAAATTAAACTTACTCAGGTTAACCCTCAAAAACCCTTTCCACATCGGTAGATTTCTGATATTTTAAAACAGATGGAACTGTGAATGGTTTTTTACATGCAATTATCTGTAAAATTACAACTGTGATCGAAAGATGCTCATATTTAGTTGAGAGCAGTCGAAAAGTGTTGGTACAAAGTACATTATAGGTAGCTGTTTAGCACTAAATCTAGAGTGCTCAGCACTCTAGTTTTGTGTTTAAACTCCAGTTAGCGTCATGGCATCAACGAGTTGGACAGGTCCAGAAGGTACACTGAAAAAAAAATTTAGGTAATAGTAAGAAAAACCGTGTTTAATAATAATATAAATTTGGGTAAAGAGAACATTTGATTATATTAACAAAATAATTTTTTTAAATTCAAATTAAAAAAACTTCTTTTAATAATACCAAAAATTTTTTAAATTGGAAGTTGTTGATGACGTCATTAATTAACGAATAAAAAAAATTGTTTATATTAAAAATGGTAATTATTTATATTTAAAAATATATATTTTTAGAAATAAAAAACTTCCTTTTAATAATACAAGAATTTATTTAAAAATGATATACGACTTTTGTTAATATAACAATACATTTTGTAATATCAATATTTATTTAAGTTAATACAAGAAAAAGTTTGTTAAGTATATATATATATATATATATATATATATATATATATATATATATATATATATATATATATATATATATATATACATATATATATATATATATATATATATATATATATATATATATATATGTATATATATATATATATATATATATATATTTATATATATAGATATATATATAAATATAAATTTATATATATATAAATATATATATATATACATATATATATATATATATATATATATATATATATATATATATATATATATATATATATATATATATATATATATATATATATATATACATATATATATATATATATATATATATATATATATATATATATATATACATATATATATATATATATATATATATATATATATATATACATAAATATATATATATATATATATATATACATATATATACATATTTCTATTTATATATGCTCTATTTGGTATTGTCTCATGCATCACTGAGGTGAGCGAATGCGGGCACCAACAAATACAGCATGTACTCAGGTTCGTTTTTTTCGGCAACAAGCCTCAATCATTAAGCGGGCGAAATCAGGCATCTCAACACAATTATTACATATATATATTCACATAATCCAAAAATGGAAACGAAATTCGCTTGCGGGAGCATCAGCGTTAAGCCTCTATATCGATCTGACATTAAGAAAAAACAAATTAATTTAAATATTTTATTAAAAGTACTTTTGAAGTATTACCATTTTGCAACCGTTAATGTCTTTATAATTAGACCATGCCTCTTGAAATGTTGACGGTACTTTGACATTTGCTCCAGCCACAACATAATGTGGTGTTATTTTGTAACCTGTCATTATTTTATAATAAAATACAAAATGCAATTAACATTCAAGAGAAAATAAAATAAATATATCAATACTCACTTTAATATTTATTAATGTTTTAAATAATTAAAATAAAAATGTTTAAACTTGAATATTTATCACTGATTATCACGTGCTTTCGTCCTTCTGGTTATGAGTGACATTATGCATTAGAAAATTTTTCAATTATTTTTTACATGTTGTAAATACTAGAAATTCTTTTGATAATAACAAGAGTTTGCAGTATTAAACAAACGTAATATTTATATTTAAAATAATTTTGTTCAATAATAAAAAAATAAAAACTTTTTCAATTTTTTTTGGAAACTCCAATAATTTGTTTAATATAAAAAATAATTTTGGTAAAAATTAAAAACAATTATTTAATACAAACAATTAACAAGATTAAATTTCATTTTTTAATACAACCTAAAATTTTTTAAACCAAATAAAAAATATTTGTTTCAATAAACAATATTTATTAAATGTGAACAATTTTTTTTAACAAAATCTATTTGTTCAATATGAACATAGTTTTTTTTTCAGTGTAGACGGTTAAGATTTTTCCAGAATTCCCACACAATGAAAGATACATTGTGATTTTACATATCGTTTCGCAGGTGGCTCATTTCCACTCAGTAATAAATGGTTCATTATCTATATGGCACGAATTGAGTTGAGAAACTCTTGCATTCCTATAGGTTTGAAAACAATAAGACGGTGGACATTCACGTGGAATCCACCAACTTCAAAGCGCAGGTCAGTTTATATATGTCTGTTCGACCCTTGATAGAATTCGTATAACTTTCAAGTAACTCACAATACTATAACGAATTGGAAAGATCTGATTCAATGAATCGATTTTTTTTTATCTCTACTTCAACACTACATACTCTTGGCTCAAATATCTGGCGAAGCTCAACCTATGTAGCTGTTTATTTAGTTCACAAGACTTCTATTGTTTCTTTTGGTTTTGTGACACCTATCATTTCATAGAACTTTTTAATATGCCAGTATGTCCCTTGCCCTATAGTTGTTGCAATTGTGTCGAGGCAGTTGTTTTACTTGATATTTGCTCTTGTTTGAGAAGATTGTCAATTTCGTTAACTCGTATATATTTCGTTTTTGGGATTCCAAAACGCATCAGTATTATTATCTGCGACAACATTCTATAGTTTTCGTGGCTACATAACAAAATGCAATCGAAGATAGATGGCATAGGGAGTGAGATTAATTGTGTTTTTGTAAATATTGAGGACATTGTGGCCTTTATTAAATTTACTTCGGGAATTGTTCTAAAAAAAAGATCAATACACGGTACAAAAGGAAATGATTTCGAGCAATGCTGGTATGGAAGTAGCCTAAAAGACGTAAGAATATTTTTACGAGAAGCAACGAGGTTCAATATATCGTTCATCGATTCACCGCATTATTTTATGGAAGTGGTCAACGTCTGGTCCTCACCACGACTTAGATTTAACACATATCAATAGCTTAACAGCTAAAGTGAACCATATATGCACTGACGAATACATTCAGAACAAAACTAGCAAAGAGAATATTCCAAATAATAAAAAAGAATTGTAATCGAACTACACTCCTGTGTTCAAAAATTTTTCAAAAAACTCGAACAACCTAAACAGTGTTACGATGGCTGTTAATGGAATGTCAAATGGAATCACTATATTCTGATTATATGCTCGCACTAAATGTAATGTAGTAAATATGCAGTAAACAAAAAGTTGATATATAAATCCCTGTATAGATGTGATTTTAGTTATTGATCTGGAATGGTTACTTAATTTAATGACTGGCAATCCCCTCGACGTCCCCATTCTACGGTCTTTTGTCGTTCTAAGTTCAACGGAGTGTAGATTACGTACTCATACTTGGTCTACATATTTCTTGAGACATATTCTCCAAATATTCGTAGATAATAATAATCTTTCATTTAAGACATTAAATTGGTAATACAAAGTTCGCCAACTTGGAGTTACCAATTTGAATTGCTTATCATTTTTTTACTTTTAAACGACATCCTTTAAATGGCTTTCATTTTCCTGTTGGCACTAGATCGCCTTTTAAATTTTTTATATTTCGTTGTGCAACGTGTCTGGCTCAAATTTTACAATTTCAATGTGAATATTCTGATTTAGTTTCCGTACTTACCGTAAATCCGTTCCCACAACAAAAAAAACTCAAGGGCCGTCAAATCTGAGAAACGAGGTGGAAACATGAATTTTGAAATTTATTCGGTCATTGAAAAATTACCAGCAGAATCGCCATTGTATCTCTCGCGGTATTAACTATAGTTCCATCTTGCTGAAGCCATATGTCCAACATGTAAATTTTCCAACATGGCATATACCGCTTTATAGACGGTTTCTGTGTTATCGTTTTCATTTTCAATAAAATATGAACCAATAACTATCAGTAATTGTCTTGAATTCTCCGTACCCAAAATTTGACAGTTCTGTATACATATCGAATTAAATTAAAATGTTCTTTATCGCCCATAATACAAACGGTGAAAAAATGGTCATTTTCTGTCGCAATATCTTAGCTTATTGTAGCCATTGTAGTACATCCCTCGGCAATAATTCTTGGGTCAGTTGAATTTTATATGGAAAACCTATTCAGGTCAACTTTTATAATACGTCGTAGCGATGTTCAAAAAATGGCCAGTTGATTACAGCACAACGACGAGTACAGACACAGATGGATCAATGTGAATACATGCTGGCATAGAGCAACCACACGTTGTGCAGTGAGAACAGGTCGAACAACATTTGTTCGTAGAAGCTTTTATCATGTTTACACGGCCGTTGCAGTGTTAAAATGCTGACTTAATTTTTTGGTTCTTTGGACTTAACAATTAATTCTTTGGACTTAACAATTGATAGTCCGTAAACATAATAAAATTCAACAATTTTTACACGTTTTTCCCATTTGAAATCATACACAGGACTAGTTTACATATATTGTATCGGTTTAGACTTGTATTTATCACTCGCATTAATTTACGGCCCTCCACCTAATTAACCTTGCGACTAAGTTGTTGCAATTGCTTGCATCGCGATATTCCATCTGTAGAACATCCAAATCAATACCCTACCAGGAATTATAACAATTTTATTAGGCGTATGTGTAAAACAATTTAACCATCGCACTAGACCGTTAAACATCGGTTCCTTGATACTCGGTCGACATATTCACATATTATATATTATGAAACATTAACGTATATATTACTACATTAAAAATCATTTAAATCAAAATTACATATTAATAGAATTATAGTATACTTGATGTCGTTATATATTGTACACATATTGTATTGTTCCCATCTTGATTTAGCATTGTATATTGATATAGAGAGACCGACCGACCGTCAACGCTGTGCGCTTCGAGTAATTTAATACATAATGAAATAATAATGTAAGTGATAAAAATTAAAATAAAATTATAGTTTTATTATTATTACTATTACACTATATTATTATTACATTATATATGTCGTTTTATTGGATGTGACACAAAAAAAAAATGATTTCAACGGAAAAGAAGAAAAATCGTATAAAAAATACTGGCGCCTCCATTGATTTTGACGTTTATTTTTTTGTTGTTGTTGTATATAATATGTGTACACAGAACATATACAGATTTCATATTTTCGATTTTGGTTGGTTTATGGGAGGTTTATGAGTATTCGAGAATACTAGTAGTAATAAAATAAAATTATGTACTGCAGTCGAAAGAAGGTAGAATTCGTAATCAATGATTTTTCTGGTTTTATTTCCCTAACTGGTGTATAGAGTGGAACTGTGTGAAATTAACTGTGTGAAATATGTATATAAACAGTGATGATATGCGACAAATGTTTGGGAATGGTATATGGTTGGTTACTGATAAAATTGATTATTTTAATTGGGCATAGTGGAAGATGATAATTTTTGGTCTTTTGTTAAAAAATAATACCCAAAAACATTATTTTAATACTCATATACATATAATAATATGAGTCGAGTAGTGTTGGTAAACATAAAAAAATCGTAATGTTAGTTATTTTTTTATGTTTTCTGTGCTGATAACACTGAAACTATTCTAAGAAACTTAGACTGTTGTTCGATATTATTTGGTCAACCACAACGATTAAATAATATATGTACACATACGCAGACACATGAGAGAGAAAGTTCGAAAAATTATCAAACAAATGGAAATTCCAAAATAATAATTTTAATATTTTGAATATATTATGTCTGATAATAGACGGATTGTCGAACTTTGTATGTACATAGAGTATTTATGTAGAGATGACTGGACAACATAACATATAATCTAAATAAAAATTCTGGTTTTAACCAGTAAGTAACAATGGAATGGGTTCCATAAAAAATTGGAACAATTTCATATATATGTTGCATATGAGTAATTACGACCAATTAAATTTTATCATTGAGCTTAATACGATTTGCGTCATTGTTGCATTACAATATTTTGGATTTTAATATTTTATTAATTGGAACGGGTAAATATAAAATTTATATTATGATTTATGTACGGGTTAATAATAAACACGTCGTTAATTATCATATTTGCTTTAAATTATGTTGATTCGTTCTCATGTAATAATTATTAATTAGAATTTTTCTGTAAATTAAATTGAACTAGCAGATGAATATTTTCATTTAAATAAAACTTTTTGTGACATTTTAAATTACAAATTTACATATGGAAATTACTGAAGAAATATTTTATTCTCAAATGATCTTGAACTGTTCATCTAAAAATATTTGTCCACTGTTCCTTATTCGATCTACGTATTTTTCAATTATATATGGTACAACTTTATATGTATTTATACTCATCTGCCTAAATTAAATTTATATTTAAATATCAATTAAATTAATCAAGAACTAAATTTAACAAATAATTTTGAATAAAAAGTCTAACCTGCGGTTATTGTAATTAAACACTTTTTGGCAGGAATCCTATTGAACTATTTGGCCCATACTGCGTCAACAAACTGTCTCCATTGGTTTCGATCACGAATTCTTTTCTCGAATGTAGGAAGCCATTCCCTACTCTTCCGTCACGGTCCAACTTTCACGTCCCTACATATCAACTAGTCCAATCAACACTCTATATAATTTCAGCTTATCCGTATTGGTAAGATATTTTGCTCATCTCCTTATCGAACACCAGAAATAATTGCAAAAGTTCTCAATATCCTGTACCCAACTTTAACACAGCATTGTGCCTGCGTTACTGTCATTTTGGTTATATGAAAATTCTTCTTCCGTACATTTAATGTACACACAAGGAAATGTTGATATTTACTATTCATACAATTTTTCTTCCAAAGAACAGCAAATATTCCAGAAGATAAGGAATTAAATATAAAAAAAAACATTCCGAGTATATGTATGTACATCGACATGATGTAATTACATAGAGTAACAGTGGACCAACTGAAAACATTTTTTAATTTAATATTGTCATGTTGAAGATGTGTTCTGCCTTTGGGAATTAAACTAATCCCAAACCACCAAAGTGTCCACCACACACATACGATAAGAAATTATACGAGTATATACATGAATAAAATATGTGTAGTTTGCGTTTTAGCACGGAATAAAGGTAATATTATATAGAAGCGAGCAGTGCCAAAAACTATTAATGATTTTTATTCCACTTGAGTAATTTTACTCAGTACACGATGTTTTATCATTGAGTACTGAGCACTAACAGAACTAATAAGTTTATCAATGGTTTCTTGAGGGATTGGATCTGTTGAAGATTACTCCACAACTGGTCTTCGTTTTTAAATTCACCTATGGTTCTAACTTTGTTATCCACAATATTCCAGAAGTTTTCGTTTAGAGTTTTTTTTTATTTTTACTTTTGCTTAGCCATTTTGAACGTATGTTTTGCGGCATTATCTTGTTGAAATATCCACCGAAGAGGCGTATTATCTTCCGCAAATGGTAACATCTCTTCTGATAATATGCTTTTTTACACAAACATATCCATAATGCCATATATTCTAATTCAAAGTTCAATTCTCAGACCCGAAAAACACCCCCAAACCATGACTCCTTAGTCCTTGTCCACCACCATGATTAGACGTTCCTATTGTATACTTTCTGTTCCTCCTTCTATTTACTGGTCTACGCACTCGCTTTTGTCCATCCGAAATTTAATTTAGATTCATCGGATCATAGGGCAGTGTTCCATTTACTATAGCATTCCAGGACGGGTACCAAAAGGAATCCTTGTTGCTTTGTTGTTTAGAAACAAACTGTTTTTTGCAACTCTTTCTGAAAATAACTTTGCCATGTATAATCTTCTTCTGAATGCATATTCAGAATCTCCAACTTTAAATGTCGTTTAATCTCATTCGCAACTTTGCCAGCCCTGACGATGCGTCTATGCTAATTTATCTAATTGTCTAGAATTTTAAGTAAGTGTAGCGAAAGAAAATCATGATAGTATCCAAAGGTTTCATGATATTTGTGATACTCTCAAATTTATAAAAAAAAATCAAAAAAAATGTTTATAAGCAATTTTCAAGAAACATATTTTTCTTAAATAAGTTCACTTATTTTTGCATGACAGTATATATGAACAAAATGTGTCGTTTGCGTTTTAGCACGACATTTTAGCACCAACTGTTAGTACCCTTTAGTGAACCGCTAGTAGTTCTGTTCTTATCTTTCCTAAATTTATCATGGTTTATTTAGCAGGGATACGAACCAAACTACTAGCGGTTGGTCGATTGAAAAAAAAATACTTCGTGTTTTTTATTCAACCAGAGTAATTTTACTCAGTGCACTATTTTTGTTCGTTGAGAAGTTAGTATATTCTATACTTAATCGGTTCATGAATTTTTACACTGAAATCAAATTCAGTATAATAAAAATTAGAAAACATTTACATATATCGAAATAGCATATTTACTCTTACTCCTGTTACATCGGATAATTCTAAAGACACCAATTCAGAAATGTGAACGTCGGAGGATAATCCTTTAATAATGTTATTTTAAGAAGTTCCTGCATTCAATCAATCCTATTAAATTGCCAACAGCAAAAATTTGCAACATTCTGCCAATCATTTAACATTAGTAATAATTTTTTGTAACTGATTTCAATGAGAAGACCCCTGCTAAAAAATATTATTTGTCGTACATTTCGTTCAAAGAGCCATGCTTTTATTTCGGCATATACCAAATAAGAAAGGTTTAAACAAAGGTTCAACAATTTAAAATTGAATATTTCTCCCAGACGTCAATTGAGTATTTATTGATTTTATTCAATGTGAATTAATATATCGTGAAGTCTGGTCGGGAAATCTTTCAAGTGTCTTTCCAACTATTATTTAACAGTTGTCGGCATAGTGGAACACTTACTATGACTATGTTAGTTTTAAGCACAATAAAACAATTAAGGTATATTTTAGTCTGTTGTATGTTTTCAACAGTATGTCTGTTTGGTAGATGCAACAGAAAATACTAATTAAATTTTAAGACTTTATAGTTTTGTAAAGCAAAACTCAAATACAAATAAATAAATAAAAATTAGGCGCCAATGTAGAACTTCCATTATAATTTACTATTTTAAATTATCATACATAAGGTTTCTCTATTCGCGACCATTTAGCATTCGTGCCAAGAAAAAATACTCATTTAACAATACAACTTTTATATACCTTTTTCATGCTTCCAGTAGTTTTCAGTTTTTTGTCGTTATTCAGTTCAATGTTCAAATGGCGTCAATAGTGCTTTTTATTCTTTTTTTTTCGAAACACTATATAATTCATATAGGGGACATATGAGAATATAATAACATATATGTATAAATATAATTGTTATATATAGTTTGTATATGAAAGGGTCTCACATAATAGAAAATGCTGGTCATTTGAAAATTATAATTTTTATATTGTTTGGGTTCTATTAAATTTGTATGATTGTTAACACATTAACACAATATTATTGAAAATCACTGCAACGATTATGAAATTATAAATTTTCGGAATATTATATTTTGAAGATAATTTATAGTTTAATTACGCATAGTTAACGTGACTAGCCATTGAAATTTTGGGGTTTAAAAATGTTTTTTCTCACACATTTCGACCTGTATATCATATATAAGGGACGCTGCATGTAGTTAGTGTTTCTTCGTTCGATTGTAGGTTAACGAACTACTAATTTCCCATATTGTTCTACTATATAGGTAGTTTTTCTACCTATATAGTTAAGTTCAATTATTTCTTCATTTACATTTCTGCCTGGATTACATTCATAAATGGCAGGATGACAACACCAACATTGATAATTGAAACTCCAAAATATACGAATCAATAACCTATTACTTCAATAACCTATTACTTCAATTTTAGGAGAAGAAAGCCGCTGCCAAATTTGTTTATCTGATCGTATTATAAAATACATTAGAATTTCGTTTTTTTCTTGCTTACAATTTTTGAAGCTTTTTACTTGTTTGTCTTATTTTGTTTTACAAATTGATAAGAATGTTTTTGTGGTGAGTAATGATTCTCATGGCTGCATTACAAAAATTACAATATATATTCTTCAAGGTAATTCGTACTTCGTGCCATTTTCGTATCCTCAATATCCTATATAGAGTAACCTCAAATGTACATAAGAAAAGAAACTTTAAAATATGTAAGGGATGCAAAATCTTTTAAAAATTTGACATAATCAATTGAATTACCTATACTTAGGAAGAACACTCCGAATCGAATATCAGTATAGGTAAACCTCGTTTAACAAACCCTCACTTAATACAAACCTCGGAGTAACGAATAGAAAACGATCCTCAATAGCTCGAACATAATCAAAAACATTAAGGCGATTTTCTTTTGCCATTTCTTTTTGATTCACCATGTCTTATACAATTGATGGACCAAACACTCGTATCGCTACATTTAAATTTTATTATTTACGAGAAGCTAAGCGATTTATGTGTTAAAAGAGGGTGATGAAAATGAAGAAATATCGCGCAATAAATAACATTGGGTCTGTGTGAACCAGATCAGAAATAGCACAATGAATGCAGTTTGACGTAAATTAACGCTCGAGTACACGCAGTATGTGATGTATTATATACTATACCAGCGATATTGTGATAATGGTTAGATAAGCCGATATTGAAGGAGTGAACGAAGAGAGCATTCGAGAATAGTTAAATGAACAGCCCACAGAAATATCTATTGGCGATGTTCAAGAAATGCTGGAAGAATCACAAGAATATGATGTGTTTCACGACTTCGAGGAAAAATTAAACGTCGATAATTTATTTACAAAATAAATTAAGCATTAGAATGTTTTTTAATTTAATTAAACTGAATTATTATACTGAAAACATTATTTTTATCAAATGTGCACTATAATTCAAGCCAAACTAATAATTTCCCATATAAAACCATATAATTTGATACCTCGATTAACGAATCCTTGCTTAACAAAGCATTTTCAGTAACTGGACCGCTTTCTTAACCGAGGTTTACCTGTATTTGCTATAAAGCGTAATTTGTTGATATTTGTTTTCGAAACTGATAAAATTTCAAGAAAACAAATAGAAGGATTAACATCTGCAAGTGGACGGATTAACAAGAAGAGTTTGCCCCCACATCAGGTCTAATTGAAACAACTGAATCATTTCTATAAAAAATCTAATCTGATTTTCAAAATTATATTGCAATTTTTCATCTCGATCTTCATGATCAAAATCTCATTTCCATACGTGATAAAATACATTTGGTCAACATTCTGTACGCACATCAATTTTTCCGTATTCATAAGAAATTTAAATTTCAGAAGTGACCATAGAATGAATCCTAATAACATTCGTAAAACATCGAAAACACTGAAATAATTTCCTAATAGTCAAGAATTAAGGCTCTATTCCATGGGAAAAATTAGCTGACAGTCAAAAAAGACGAAAAGATAATAATTATAAAACTCCAACTAAAAGACAACGTTATTGTTTATTTTTTATAGCAAATTATAGCAGAATTTTGACCGCTATTCAAGAAAACATGACCAAAAAATTCATTAATAATTCATTCTTGGAGGTTTTTTTAATTGTGAATGAAAATTTAGTATTAAATATCAGAATGCTAAACAATTATGATTTTTTATTTCATTTTAATTATAATTTTACCAAAATAATATATGGAATTGGCCATAAAATTGGTTGTGTGCAAAAATAATTTCTTGTCTTACACAAATTTTATGTAGAAGGCTGAGTGTGACTGCAATAGAAAGTATTCAATTTTATACTTTTTATGGCAGTCACACTACCACAAACACAGGTATTTATCCAGTTCAGTTTCACTGAGATAGCTTTCTGTTTCACTTACACTACTATAAAATCTATATTATTGTCCCATTTTAATTTTTACTGACAGTCAATTTTCTCATGGAATAGGGCCTTTAAGGCATGATCTGGTAGTTGTGCAAATGAAAACTTCACCGAAATATGAAGTATGTGAAGTTATCCCAGTAAAATCATCCCAAAAAATTTTATAATTTATCGAAATAACTGTTCAAGGTGAAATTAATTTCCACCCTCTATAACCAAAAAGTGAGAATTAACAATAAGTCAGATTGGTAATGCAGATCTAATTATTTGTGGTATATAACTTTATACATTCAAAAGTTATTAGTTGTACTCAGAAGCCACTGGAGCTTTGAACAATCTCTTGTAATTTCGAATTGATGTCATATCCGCTAACTACGAGCAAATCTTTAATATCATATATATTTGTTGAGATTCGCGTTATTGGGCTATATTTATATGGTCCAACTTATTCATTCTAAGTAAAAAATATTATATTTATATTGATGGTTTACACGAACCACGAGTGTGCTGATCGATCTTATATCATTTCGAATTGATGTCACGTTCACAAACTACGAGCATAATTTCATAACCAGCCGTATGTTGAGATTTACCTTTTTGGCCCATATGTGAATGGTCCAATTGATTCAATCTATATAACAAAGATTTTTATTAATAGATCGCAGGAACGTCGAGTGTCGTGATCGATTTCAAGTGATTTTGAATTGATATCATTTCCACTAACTATAAACAAAACTATACAAGACCAGCCATATGTTGAAATTTGAGCTATTGGCCCATATGTATATGGCCCAACTTGTTCAATCTCCTTAAAAAATCCTTATATTGATAGTTCTCAGAAACCACGAGTGCCGCGAATTGATACCATTTCCAACTAATTACCAATAAAACTACAAGACCCGGTGTAGATGAACTACAAGAAGATACACGTGATTTCTGGAAACCATTAATATAAATCTTTGTTATATATTAAACAAGTATAGGGACAAAACCATATGGATCAGTAATGAAAATCTTAACATATGGCTGCTCTTGTAGTTTTGCTCCTAATTAGTGGACATGTTTCAGGGTACAATTAATAACAATTACCTTCGGATGTATAAGAAATTAATTCGGCCTCGTACTTATTTCTCATATTTTGATAAATTACCCAATTTTCCGGGACGATTTTAAAAATCATGGGATTGGATGAAAACTGTACACACTTCAAATATGTGATTTGCGCACTTCGTTTCGCCTTACGGTTCACAATGTTATCCATCTATATTTCAAGATATCACAATTAATGTAATTAAGTTGTAGAATTCGCTAACATGTACAAACAAATCTATAATAGTTTATAACCGAATGGTGACTGCATCATTTCTAATTCCTATATACAAAAACATTTATTGCTGAAGGTTGACCATTAAACGTATTCTAAAAATGGACTTTTATCCATTTTATTTTAATATATGTATAGCATTGCAATTTAGTCTAGACGCGTCACACGCAATAATATTAAAAATCGACAACAAACATCTTGAAAACAAAAGTATAAGAAATTATTCTTCACGTAATATTCTCTAACAATAATTGAAATTACGCCTATGCACGTGCGAATGTACATATAAATAATACATATATAGAGATTGTCATAAAGTGTACGATGTATGTATAATACAGTTCATTACCATTCGAGCACAACTTCATTAACCATATTTGGTAATTTGCAAACTCATAATATACGATTTTGAATACATAATAATTTTTCTCTCATGACATTATTTTTGTCTTAAGAAATAAATTTCAAATTAACCTCCAATCGAACAACAAATAGTGTTCTATTCGTGCACAATATGCGTGGTATAAATGATAACTCCACAATTATTATAAAACCAAATCTGAAGTACTTCAGTACAGTATACAAAATAATAGAGAAGTGGGCCGACTTAAATTTATATATACTCGTACTTTGTGTATTGCTTGTCTGTTTATGTATGTATAAAGGTATCGTTCTCTATTTCCTTTTCAAATTAATTTTAATTTAATTTAATTTTGTGCTTAATTTTATTTGCTGTCTTTTGTAAATAAAATATATAAGTTATAAGATAAAGTTAAGATTTATATAAGAAATAACAGTTTGCGACAGATGTACTCGTTACAATACCATCGTATCGTCGCACAGAACAATAGCGATGAGATATTATAATCTGGGTTGCGTAGGTTAAAATTGTTATGCGTTTTTTTTACTTCGATGGGTGGTTTATGAAAGTGATGGGAATTATTTTGGTATAGTAGCATCGGAAACAAATGTTAATTTAAATAATGTAACGGATTTCATTTAATAATTTTGTTGGGAAATGCTGTTTAATTTAATTTAAGTAGCTTACGTATTATATCAACCAACGTATTATGTAAATTATTTATACAAATCGAAATCTAATCGAACTGAACCCATTATAGATCAGTCTTATTGCCATTTCATCATTACAACATGTTAAACCATTTTGGGGTCGTTTAATTAGTTTCTAAACCAAAATCTGTTACATATTTTATTTGACATCTATTCATGCCAGTTCAACAGTTTTTTGGGTTTGGTTTGTTAAGCAACTGTGCGAGAACATAAATTATAATGAAATAAACAACTTCTAAAATTTTTAGATACAAAAATTGGTCGAATTAGAATTCATATTCCTGCTGTTTAGATTTTGAGTTTTGTCATTAACGATATCCTTATGATAAATTTTATTTCCATGTTGATATTTTGTCTGTGATAAAGACGAGATCAGATCAATTATAGTAATTTTTCTGACACATTTATGTAGTTCTAGTGTATGCTCCTATTTGCTCTCGTGATTCATCGGTAACATTTCTTTCACATTCCAACTGAAAAACTTCTAACTCTTTCGCGTTTCTCTTTTAACATCATACATTTTCTCACTACCAACTAAATCAGCGAAGTTGACATAAGTGAGCGAGCCTATATGCACTCCAAGAGAGGTTTATGATATGTTTATTACATTCACATCATCAATTGTAAACAGATGATGAAAATTATTGTTAAACCCACTAATTATAATTTTTAGGCTTTCGTATAAAAAGAACACTATATAAAGGGTTTTCCAATGAGGGGTTTCATTTTGATATTTAAAAAAACGAGTGAAACGACATTTGAAAATGATATCAGACACAATTTTATGAAATTTTCCATGACCAATTCGCAAATTTGCGGCTGGATGTCCTCCGTAACATGACGATTCCCATCTTTAAGGTCTGGAATCGATTGTGGAGCATTGGCATCTACATTATGTTTTACGTGGCTTCCAAAAAAAAGTCTAAAGGTGTTAAATCACAAGATTGCGATGGCCAATTGTGATTATCTTTTCGAGGAATAACACGATCAGGAAACTTTCTTGCAAAATTGCGATTGTTTCGTTCCTTGTGTTGCACGTAGCGCCGTCTTGCTGAATATAAACGTCGTCCAAATCAATGTCCTACAATTCCGGCCATTTAAAACTCATAGCTCGGTAGCGCAATCCATTCATCGTAACAGTAGTCAAGTAAATAAGGTCCAACACATCGCCAGCCCAAAAACCGTACCATTCAGTAACACGTTGATGATGAGAAGACTTTTCAACAATCATTCTACGATCTTATGATCGACAATTCTCCTCATTAACACAGCCTCCAAGCGGAACATGGGCCTCATCACATAAGATAATTTTTTGATGAAAATCAGGATCATTTTGATGCAAGGACCCAACCAGCGGATGATTTTGCATTAGACCTTAGTCTAATGCAAAATACGGTGTAACATCGTTTGTAGAATGTCTAGTTTCAAATATCGACGATTGATCAACAAACCTGGGTTATCTTTAACACTACGGGATACATCAGCAATATTCTCAGTTGCTCTAGAGCGACGCACACGGTTCCGATTCTACACATCACTTGTCTCAACAGCTCAAATTTTTCCATTCGTTTCACTACTTTTACTTTTACACTATAGTGCCTGCAATCGTTACAACGCTGCTTGCTCAATAGTTAAGAAAAAACCAGCATGTTGGTCCAAGGAACTGAGAACCTACCGGAAGGCGTGAATGATAGCTTTTAATAGAGCCAAAAGTATGAGACAATTCATGGCTGCGACTCCTATAAAGAGAACTTCAAAGTATACAAAAAAGAGTTGAGGAAGGTAAAAGGAGGCCATGGAGATCTTCTGTGATAAAATGGAAGAAGTCTCTGAGACCTCTCGGCTTATTAAGATACGATCTACTAATCCTACCAGTCCCAGTTAATTTATTAAACCGGATGGGCCCTGGACTACTTCTGGTAAGGAATCTTTAAACTTATCATAAAAATCCACTTTCCAGGAAGCTTCGACTACTCGACAGAGACTAGTTTTCATCAAGAAGCACATTCACTGTCATATAAGATATCGTAACCAAAGAACCAAAGGTTCTGACCGAATTATTCCAGCGGAGATTCAAAACAACTTGTTGATTACTCTCTTTTGACTGCAAATAATCTTCAAGGGTGTTTAAAACTGGTCTGTATTCCGCGGGGGTGGGCAGAGGTCAGAGTGATCTTTACTCAGAAAGCGGGTAAATGCTCACATGGCTACCCAAAATAATTAAGACCTTTAACTCTATAATCCTTTCTACTGAAAACCTTGGAAAGGCTAATGGATATCGATATACGTTCAAAACTAAAACCTAGTGACTGGGCCCAGTCTCAGCATGCTTACTATAAAGTAAAATCTGTGGATACAGCTCTGCACGTCATGGTAAGTACAAGAAATCAATATTCTCGCAACAGTTTTATATGGTAGCGTTCCTTGATATTGAGGGCGCCTTTAACAATTTAAAGGGGATCAATTCTAGAAGGATTTTCGGTTCTAGGAGTGGATTACCCTGTATGTGGGTTAATCAATCACATGCTTGGGTGCAGGATGGTCAACTTGGAGCTGGTGGAATCCACCATCAGAAGGCGAGTGGCTAAGGCAACCCCGCAGTGATGTGTCCAGTCTCCTCTTCTCTGGAACATAAAAATCAATGGGTTGCTGTTAGAGCTAGAGAGAGAGGGGGACGGAGTGATTACTTATGAAGATAACGTATAGTGAAAGCTGTCTCAGGTAAATATTTAAGTGACAGAGGTTATCCCAAATAATCTCCTAATCATTATGAGGTGGACCAACAGACCTGGCAATTAGCTCGTCCAAAACTTAACTGGTACTATTTACTAGGAAATATAAAATCTAGACTAGCTTTTACTGATAAGGCAAGATTTCTAGGCGTAATCTTGAACAGTAAGCTTATTTGCAATTCTTTTTGAAGGAGTTAAATAGCCGTGCACTCGTGCAGACAAGCAATCGGAAAGTATTGGCCTAAAGCCGGTACTCTCTATTCACTTCCGTAGTAAGACCTGTACTTATATGCATCGGGTGAGCATGTGGTGGTCAGCTCTTGATAAAGTAACTTACAAAAAGGGGATCAAGACGGTGCAAAGAACGGCTTGTATGCTTAAAAGCGGGTGCTAAGGACAACAGCAATACGTGACTTGGGGGTTATGTTTCACCTTCTCCTCATCAATATGTATGGTAAACAGAAAGTTGCGATTACCAGACTATCAGCCATATCGCAGTCGAAATGTTTTCAGACAGGACACTTGACGATAATTAGATCGCTAAGGAAGGGACTGGCGAATCAAAACTACGTTGCACCTACTTTGTGCTTCGAGAAAAGGTGCCGAACTTCCTACAAAGGAATCTTGGAGGAGCAGGTCACTTGCGGAAACGGAAGCATTGTAGTTCTTTACGGATGGTTCCAAGCTACACGATAAAGTAGGAGCTGGAGACTTGTTTGATAAATTGGAAGTAGATATATCAGTTTCTCTTAAGGAACTCAAGACTGTGCTTAAGATGGAGGCAGTAGCCTCAGCGAATGAAAGGTGGACTGAAGCAAGGCAAACTGGCCAAAGTTGGACTTGCTTAAAGACACTGATCTCCCTTCAAAGACGTGAACTAAAAACGAACGTATAGGGATACTCACAAGGCACTACCTATTTGAAGAACATGCGAAGAGGCTAGGTCTAGAAGCTTATAACTTGTGCCGCAGCTGTATGGCTGAGGAAGAGGAAGAGACGGTAGTCCAAGTCCTATGCTCATGCCCGATTTTGGCACACAAAAAACATGAATATTTGGTTAAATTCTTAATGGGTTTCGGAACCCATGGTTTCGAACTCTCTGGTTTCGGAAACTGTAAGGTGCGAGACTTATTACGACGCTACATAAGTTGCTCAAACTAGTTCTCATAAGGATAATAGGGAAGTAAGATCCTGTGGTATCACAACGGACCATTGCCGGTCTAAGTGTGCTGTAGCAGCCACTCAACTCTCAGTTTTGTAGTGAATTATAATAAGATTGCATTGTTGAAGCGTGTATCGTACCAGTTTTAGTAATGACATAGTTTTTACTTGTCAAATGTTAAAATATGACAGCTTCAAATTAACAGCTGCCCAAATAGCGCAGGCTATTCAAAATGAAACCTTATTGGAAAACCCTTTACAATAGTGGTCAAATAACATTATGCTTCTAAAGTTCGCTTAAAATAATAGTTTTAATCCTGTTTAAACTGGATATAAACACTATTATGTTAAGCGAACTAGTTTTGTCTTGTTATGTAGCTTCTTGAAGTTGTTTAACCTTAGAGTTTTTTATATTTCGATTTTTATTATAATTTAAAATTTAAAAAATGTTTTGCCTATCAAGAAATTATCATTTCATCTGTTTCCTTATCTGGAGTTAAATTTAGCACAAATCACATTATGTTGAAAGTAAATTTATTCTGTATTTCATGAAATATCACATCGAATCTGAAGTGTAAATAATTTTGTATGCTGCAACAATCAATCATTTTCCGATGTACATTTATAACCATAAATTTAATAACCCTTTTACGTCGCTTAGTTGTTCGATGATACACTATAGACCATAATAAGTATTTTATTAAGATCCGTTATACTTGAATATATGACCATGAAGGCATCGAACCACAACATTATTATGATCATCATTTTGCTTTTTGTTATTTATTTCGCGCGGCGATGCATTTTCATGAGAATTTTAATGACTTCACACTATTCGATTCGGTCGAAATAAACATAATCTACCTTGAATTAAACAATCGGTGATGTCTGCTTCACTGTTATATAAGTGCTATGTTTAGTTTGTTTTATGTATAACCTTATTTCATACTTCTATTTTATCACTATTTTGAACTTTGTACACGACACATTATAATGTCATATCCACAAAGTCTTATCTATCCGCGATAAAATTAAAATAAAAATTCCCACAAAAATAAAAACTATAATTCTAACATCCACACCGTTTCCGTTTTTATAAATATAGTAAATATTATGGTTCTATTAAAGTACTATATATGTACACACTAATAATAATTAATAGGTAGAATTCATTATATTTTACAATTAGTTTTTAAAAAACTATATATGTAGTTCAACAACTATTAAAAAGAAAAACTGTAATTAAAAGGCACGTGAATCGTGTCACACACATTACGTTTCAACCCTTTCTATCAAACTACTCTCTTACACTGAAAAAAATCCTGCTTTAATATTTACAAAATAGCTTTTTTTAAAATAATTTTGTAGCATTTTAAAATTTTTCTTTCATACAACAAAATTGTTTTTCCTAGTTAAGAGAACCTTTATTTAACTCAAAAAATACTAAGTTGTTAAAATCAAATCGTAAGTTATGTGAATATTTGTTAAAAACTCTTAAAACTTTTTTTGCACAAACAAATTATTAGTAAATAAAACAAATCATTTAAATTTTTTTTTTAAAAAACTAATTTTTACTATTAACAAATGTTTTGTGTTTTTTTAAATTAATATTTATTAAAATACACAAATGGTTTTGTTGTATGTACAAAAATAAAAAAAGAAAGAAAAATTAGACATTGCATATTTTTAACAGCTGTTCCGTTTGAGTGTGGTTGAAGTAGCATCGATCTTTGATAAACTGTGGGAAGTGCCGTCAAAAGTAAAACTTTATTTGATAAAAAGTGAAGTAATAAACCATAATTAAATTAAATTTAATAGTAATACCGTAAGTATAAATTTAATATTTATATTACATAAATGTAGATTTATGTATATAAATATAAAATAACAAATTTTAATCTATTGTACTTCATTTTCCATTTTAATTTAGAGTAACCACATCCTCATTAGTGAAGTTAACAAATTTAGGAAAAGTGTTTTCAGTGTTCGCATAACATTTGCCCAAGAAGATTTATTATCACATTTTCAGAAAAGAAGATTAAATATCACATTTTCCGATGTGTAGAAGAGGATTGTACAAGTACATGCCAAACTGTCCGAGCCTTCCATAGACATGGTCTTGTGAAAAATTCAATCAACACCACAAACATACAAAGTAATGACAAGTTGACATGTGAAGCATTCAGTTTATTTTATTTTCTTTATCAACACATTTTTTGTATTTAAATAATAAATATTTTGTAAAAAAAAATTTTAAAAATGTACAATTACCAAAAATATATAAATATAAATAAATGATTTTTTAATGAAAAAAAATAATTTTTTAATTTTACAAAAGTCATATTTGGCATTACAAAATTCTTTTATTATCATAAAAAAACTTTTTTTAAATTTTTTATACTATGACGTCATTAAAAATGGCGAAACAGGCGATCAACAAAATAATTTTTATTATTAACGATACTTTCGTTATTTTGAAAAGCATTATTTTTTAACAAAACTTATTCTTTTATATCAACTAAATGTTCTCTTTACCCAAAACTTTTGTAATATTAAGTACGATTTTTGTTAATATTACCTAGGTTTTTTTTTCAGTGTAATGGAGCATGATGTCATTTACTAAATTTTTCAACTAACCTTCTAAAATATGAACCTACAACCGTACAAAAACAGAACAAATGTGTATAGTAATTTAAAGCACGAAAAAGCTTAATTTTGTGTGATACCAAACGTGTATGTATATGTAGGCGAGTTTTCTTATATAGAAACCAAAAATTTGTAAACGAAAATAGAAAAATATCGTTTGCCTCCTTGTCTATATGGTATGTACAAAACTCGTGTATAATGTATTCTACACCGCGCTAACATTTGTGTATTGTTGTTTGTGGAAAAATCCAAGACACGCGACTAAAAAGCGCTAAAGGAAAAATGAATATAAAAAAAACAGGTAGAAAATTTTATTTTATTTCATTTTCCATGAATCTAATTATAATATTACCCCGTCAAAGTGGCGCTTACCTAATGCGGTTAATAATTTTTTTTTATTTGTTGTTGTTATTGTAGATTTGTTATGAAATTTTTATAATAATAATAATATTATGTACTCGACAATAATAAAAAAAATTCTCCGATTAAACAAACACACAGTATACCAAAGTACATTCAAACTTTATTTGAAGCCAAATAAATGAATGATTTATCATTTGAAAAATAAATAAATAAAACAAATTAATTGTGTCATATTCATAGTAATTATCATAACAACAAATAAAAATTCTATTTGTGTTATTTGTAATTTGTAATTAAAAAATAAATATTTTATTAACTGAAATACGATTAATTATCGATTTTATTTTTATTAGGTTAAATGTAAAAGGATATAAATAATGCAAATGTATAATTTGAAAAAAATTACTAATTCGTTAGAACTGATGCACCACGACTCAAAATATCAAGGCTCAAGGCTCTCCCAACTTTCTCGCAGTCTGCTTATTTACATACGTCCTACTTTAGCCATTACATAGCTAAATCGAAAATGTACGGCTATAGGACCGATTAACGTAGAACCATTTGCACATTGCATATCTCAATGCCAGCTTATATGACATGGAAGATGGTTTGGCCCATCAATTCTGCACTCCAACAGGGGGTCATAGATGTGTTCATTCACACCATCGATCGTAATCAGCTGGTGAAAAATGGAAAATCCTTTTTGCATCTTGCCTCTATTAGGATTCGAATCTGGTACCTCCGGCCGTAATTGTCATAGCTTTAGGACCGTTGCACATTTCAACTAAGCTAGGCGAGAAAAATAATTCTCGTTAGCTTAGTTTAGCTCGCCTAGCTCTTACATCGCACACATTCATGTTTCACACATGCAATCATGTACAAATAAAATGCTACGAGTTATCTGTCAAAATATTGTAATAAAAAATATTTTGTATACATATAAAAAAATAACATCAATGTGTGTGTGACGGATATAGCTGACATTTTCAATGCAAAAACAACTCGAGCTAAGTTAGTTTGCATCGCTCAAAACCGAAAAACATCGCTCTCATAATTTAGCTCAAGTATGCGAACATATCTACGAACATAGCTCACTTAGCTTAACTTAGCTGAAATGTGCAACGGGCCTTAATCACTGCGCTATTTGGTCGGTTGGTTTTGAAAAACCGGTACTCTCGTCCTTATTTAAAGAAATTAATTGCATGCATCGGATAGCATATAAGAAATATATGTATAATGTTCAGGATAGTTCGACGGTCTAAATAATTTGAGCCCTTCTTTCAATATCAGTAAAGACTATCGATAATGTGGATAGAAACAATATAATAGTATTTCTTATTTAGAGTTGATAAGCAACATGGGTTTTTTCTGGGAATTTTGTTGTGTCAAGTTTGATGAAATTTTCAAATCGTGTACATGTGGTTAAGGGTCCACTTTGAAATAAATAAATGACGTGACTTTTATTGATAATCCTCTCCATACAAACGAAACCTGTTCGATTTGTGTAGGAATCAGAGATTGATACAGTGAAATAAAGGTTCTATTTCAATTGTAGAAATCATAGAGTAAGCTTTTACAATAATATAATTAATGTACCGATTCGGTGTAAACATAACTCAACCATGCATACTCCATGGTGATTTATGATAGAAGGACAAGTTCGTATTTGGTTGTGAATGCAAAGTAAAGCTCATTCCACTCTGCTTTTGAAACGCTGGTATCCTCATCTTTATCTTTAGAATTTCATTGCATGCATCCGATAGCTTATAAGAAATATATTTTCAAGGTTCAGGATAATTTAGAATTAAACCCTTATTCATTTTGGAATTTGGTTTGGTCTAAATTGTTTAAGCCCTTTTTTCGATATTCAATGTAGACTAGAGTTTTTTCTCAAGAAATCTCGTCTCGAGAATTCCCGAAAAATTTGTATGTTTCGGAATTTCTCGTTTCCCCTTCGATGCAAAATTAGTCTTAGCTATGAGTGTAGACTTTTGAATGTGATGACTTGATGAGTCAAACAAATTGACTTCATAAGAGAAGATACTTGAATTTGTACATTACGTTGCAGAAGTCTCTGAAAACTAAGGTTGGTCATAATTTATGATTCCTGTCCTGTAGAAAAAATTCTTGAACTAGTTGAATCTAAATTAAATTAATTTTAATTAAGTTACATATAGAAACATTGTATCTGCGATTAGTCATGGAGCAAGTACTATGGGGTAAGTTTGGAAAACTTGCTTCATGTATGCAACAACTGTGATATAATCACGCTATTCATGTAGCTGTCATTTCAGTTATCTATGAAAATACAAGCTGAAGACAACAGCTATGGATTTGTAAATGAGTTGGAGTTATATCAAAAGTGGCCATGAAGATATGTAAGTCGGATACAGAATATGAATTTATTCCAGAAAATACTATATTGAAGTATAGTTATTTAATTAACTATAAAAATATAATTAATGAATTGATTTCAGTTGAAAACATTTTGAAGTTTTATGAACAAATTTTCTGAATTTTCTCTATTTTTAATGAGAATCCCGAACCCGAAAAAAATTCACAAACGGGATTTTCAAATCTCTAGAGTATCTCTATAGTAAAGAGTATCGATAATGTGGATAAAAGCACATTTAGTCTAAATATATAGGACTACTTTTATATATCCAATTGTTTGCGACTGAAAATTTGGAATGAAATCATTTAGAATTCATAAGCAATCTGTGTATTTTTGCTGAGAGGATAACCTTGTTAAGTTTGATGAAATTTTCAAATCGTGCGCGATACATGTGGTTAAGGGGAAAGTCCACTTTGATAAATAAATGGCGTGACTTTTGTTGATAATCCTCTCCATACCCATAAAACATGTTCTGATACAGCAAAATAAAAGTTTTTGGGTTATTCAACTCCTCTTCCACGGTACATTATAGAAATCATAGTGTAAACTTTTACAATAACAAAGTTAATGGGTCGATTCGTTGTAGAGATAACTACAAGATCTCTACTTTATTTATCAGTGGCAAATTATCATTCATATCAGTGGCAAAGTTATCATTCTCTATTCATGCGTTACATAAGAATCTATCTTTATTTATGAAATGTCTTCTGTATCACTAAAGGTAATTGTGTTAATACTATAAATAAAATACAACACAACACCATCAACAATAAGATTTATAACTGATGATCGATGTGGGTTTAGGTATGATCACTCAACCACCCACGCAATAGTAAACTAACTTCAGACGTTTGTCGTAATCTCAACAGCAAAGTAAATACGGGAGCAATTATTATCGATATGGAGAAGGGGTTCAAATCAGTGTGGTTAGACGGTCTACTGTTTAAACTATAAAAAATGAAATTACAGGCCGAATGAATTAAGGCAAAGCCATTTTATTTCGGAGACCTATACACGATATACGCCATACGATATACACGACCTATATACGCCAACGATACACGAAACTAGTTGTCAAAATATTGTTGTCAATAATAAAACGATCGGGTAGCAACCCATCGTGAATTAAAATATCTTGAAGTATATATAGATCGACTATACTATATTAATGAACACATAAACATCCAACTTGCTAAGGCCAGACGTGCGTTCATGAGCAACTACACAATTTTTATTCTAAGGACGTTGACAGCACCGTTAAAACAATCTGCTACCAGACCTATTTTAACCTACGGATGTCGAGTTTGGTTTAACACAAATGTGAAATTCTTCAAATATGGAAAAAATGAGAATTTTAGAAAAAAATATACGACACTGCAGAGGATTATTTTGTAAAACGGATACTAACAATAAACATTATATATCTAATAAAACCCAGGGCCCTTATTTGGGAACTCGATATCGAATAATCGAACGACGACATCAAACAATTGGTATTTTTGAATTCGATAACGTACAAAATGAAAACGAACACCAAAGCAATCGCGTATAAACACAAACGACTGAGAATTTCCCTTATTTGGCAGTTCAATTTCGATTATTTATAAATATGCAGTTATATATATATATATATATATATATATATATATATATATATATATATATATATATATATATATATATATATATATATATATATATATATATATAGAAATATATATATATATATATATATATATATATATATATATATATAAATATATATATATATAATATATATATATATATATATATATATATATATATATATATATATATATGCATATGCGCTCACACAATGCAGGTAGCTATAGCATCTCCTTTTTACTCGCAAGCCTGCCTTATCGTGGTGAATGGTGAACATTGCTGTCCTTTGGGTCACAAAATGTGCTATGGCGTTCGGCTGGAATGGTGAACTTATAATAAATATAACTTACCGCTTGAGCTACTCAAGCTAAGGTGGCACTGCATACGCTCATGTCTGCGTGGCTAAGGGGATGCTAAGTTTCTAGTATGGTTAGTCCAAATAAGGTGACTTTCGGGTTTTACAACATAGCCTTCCAACGATAATACTGAGATCTGTCATATAGGTAACCGTATTTCTCGTTAGAAGAAAATGATAACAAACAAACAAAGTGAGTGATGTTGGTGGTTTACAAATAAACCAACTAAAAGCGTGATGATGATGAGCACTAGTGGGATTAGTGGAAGTGAGAGGAAACAAAAGAAAGCTCAGAGCCCAGTAGTATAGTGCGGAGGGAGGATCCGTCTATACAAACAGGCATCAGTTCATAGCTGGTGGTAAAAGGAGTATCCACTCAAACATTACAGAATGAAAGCCGCCTACATGTACACTCAACATACATATCAGAATGTATTCGGCGATGACGTCGAACGAAATCAAGGAAATTGTTGCAAGGAATGGACACAAAATGTATAACGAGGGACAGTAATAAGTCGCACCAGCTTTTTGCGATCCAGCACCTTAGTAGTTAGTACGGAGAAATTTTATAGACCCACGCTGTCCACCCAAGATTTAGAGTAGGTTGCATTTTGACAATCAACTATTAACTTCAGATGGCTGGAAGAAAGTGTGGACCGATTTCAAACATAATATTAAATAAAACGTAAAAGAAGATGAAAATGGAACTGTCATACGAGTGTAACAATTAAGAAACGCAGTAAATGATTGGAATAACTGGCACTATTTCGTTTGCTGATACACGGGTGTAGCAATCAACCCAATTTCACCACCATCTGAATTGCAAAGTTCTATTGATAATGAATATTATTATATCAGAGACCAAATAATTCAACTGTCAAATAATAAACCGAATCAAAATATAATAACAGAAATATACTTTTTAAATGTCAAAATTCAACAATATGATAAATTTTAGGATAGGTTGGTCATACAAAAGAACAAAATTTCTCTTCTCATTATTTGGCAGTGTGCATTTCTTGTTTCGATCGTATTACCAAATACTAATTCATGTTCAAATCGATTTAATGATTCGAATCGAATAGCAATACGAATCGAATTCCCAAATTGGCCTGCAGTATAATAACTTTAAACCTGACAGAATTGATCCACATCATCCAAACTATCCGAAACCATATTCGAAAATCTACATCAAACAAATCAAACTCTTTTTTATATGGACCGTACTTTACAATAGATTTACTCTCATACAGAACACCATAGCAGATGATTATATACCAGGGCCAGAAGTATTTATCTTGTTGGATAAAGTAATATATATCGAAGATGCGAACCGGACACCATTAATATATAATTTCAAAAACCATTTTAAGGAATGAAATTCACAGCGCCACAGACTTTCTTAGGATTCAACACATAGAAGATTGGACCGACTCAAATCACTACAAACACTAAAGACATATGGTTACAAATTAGTTAATTTTTTTACTAAATTAGTATAAGTATCCTAAATTTAATGTAGTTTCAAGTTTTTAAAGAAATTATTAGTGGAATTTTCAAAGGTTCTAAATTGTATGCCAGTAGAAAAGCAAATGTAATTTAAAAACTCAAATTATATATTGAATAACAAACAGAAAAAATTATCAGACAAACAATCTATAGCTTGAGAATCCAGGCAGGAATCAGAAAATAAATCAATAAGAAAGAGATTTTGAGTTCTTAAATTCTTTCCTCAACTTCAAATTGTAAACATGATGGCTAAATAAAGAGTTTGTATAAAAAAGGCAATTGTGTTTTTTCATTCAAAAGTCATATAGTCTTTCTATATAAATGATATATTGACGGAAGATGATAACGATATATTTACGAAAACGCTATATTTATGAACTATCTTCTAAAGTATGTCTTCAGAAACAATAAAAACAAACAGCTTAAAACTCTATTAATTAGCCGTTGGTGAGAAATTTATATTTTAAAAGTTCGTTAATCGCACAAAACAAATTCGTTAGGATCATCAGATACAATTTTTTGCATGAGGATGACTCAGCGTTTACACATAGGACTGCTTCATTCTTTTCAAAATTCCTTATTCAAAAAGCCTCGCAAGGTTGAACAGAAAAATTTGTTGAATCCTTCTTTTGGTAGTTTTTTTAAAACTCATAAAAAAGTATTCTATCATAAATTAAAGAGCAACTTAATAGCCGGATTATAATTTAATTAATATGAAATACGTTTGATTAGTGTATATCGATAAACTTTGGATCTTATGTAAAATGAACTAGATCAATCTAGTTCTGTAAAGTGCAAATCAACATTAAGGTTTACAAAATGGGTCAACGATAACTTAAGTGACCATACCAATATGAAGTAGCGTACATTACTATAATTAGTGATAATGGTATAAAATGCTTGATATGTTGTCAATTTCATTTTTATAGTCACTAACTGCTAATCTAGAATTAAACGATATTTTAAAAATATTTAAATTATATTATATACTATTTAAATTGCGATTAAGTCGCGGTCGCGCCAGTACTAAAATACATATTAAATTATTCATATCGCTCACCTAGAGAGATAAGACAAAACATATTCAATTCTGTCTTCAAAATATACATTTCAATTTCGCAATATCTGGCAATGAAATTTGTCCGTTCGTTCCGGTTCATTATCATCATCATGAGCTAGCACTTATGACAGTACAAACAAATTTTTACTCTATTTATGGATGGAAATTTTTAAGATAGCATCTTCTGATCATATATACCCATATCGTGTATGCGTTGTAATAAACTGACAGATTACAGTATAAAGAAATATATTTGAACGTAACGTTGATATAAAATTTCATCATGAATCATGCGCGAACTCAATCGAGACGCTTTATCAAAGGTGTAATAAATCTTGGTATATACGAGTATAAGGCACTCGTTATAATTAAACTAAATTTAATCTAGTTTTGATAAGTTTATTTCTATATACACCAGATATATATACACTTACTATATATATACTTAAAATTAGACAGATTTTGGTTTTATTTAAATTGTTTAGCGAGAAATGTGATAATGAAACGACATTTTTTTTTGTATTTACCTAATAAATTGGTATATGCGGTTAAAAACTTTGGTTTTGCTATAAACTGAAGTTTGTACTTTAGACCTTTGGTACGATGCGCGTTTTTCATTCATAAAGTTTTGCGCGATAAGAAGCGCGAACGACAGTAATGATTTCAATGTTATTTGCTTGCTAGTTTATTAAACAGTCGCGATGACGTAGTATATTTACTTTAATACGTTGCGTATATAATTATATATTGTGATAATAAGACTGTCGCAACGTCGTATAGTCAAACCAAAACCCATGTTTTTGGTTATACTGAAAATATCTAGTTTAAATTTGATATAAGAAAAACTACACCGCTGATCCGATAATAATTCTGTGATTACGCGCTATTGCGATAAATATAATATTATTGTTATTGTAGTCTAATTAAATATAATGTGTACAGGTTGCTACACAATTGAACTGTAACAAATGTTTGAAATTTTAAAAAACTTATTTTAAGGCCAGTTGATTCAAACGCTCTCTTTTCGTTTAGATACACGTTAGGGATTTTCAAAATAATCTCATTGTAAAGGGTGTTTTTTAGAGAGGTTCACATCTTTGAGTTGGCAACAGTGCTTCATTTGACAACCGCCTTAACAGCTGATAGATGTGTTTTTGTTAAGTTTTCACATTCCATTATGGATAGACTTGCATCAGAGCAACGCTTGCAAATCGTGCACTTCGTCCATTTTATGGAGTACATAATCGTCCTTCAGGGCGGCTTATTGGAATAACTTTATATCGTTTTCGAACAGCGTTTACTCTTAATGATAATGTGCATCCCATGATACGCTGAACAGTGCGCAATGAAGCAGCTGTAACCGCTATACAGGAAAGCATTGAAGAAGATTCAAATTAATCAATTTGTCGCTGTTCTCAATCAATTTGTCAACTAGGATTGTGACTACCACTTTATGGAAAAAATTATGAAAGGATTTTGACTTAAAAGCTTTCAAGATTTAACTTCTGCAGAAATTAAAGCTGCAGCTCAATGTTGAATTTCCAATCAAAATTTTGTTCTCCGGTGAAGCTCATGTTTGTTTGAATGGACACGTAAATAAGCAGAATTACCGCATTTGGAGTGAGGATAATCCACAAGCTTTTGTCGAAACATCTACAGAACGTTACTTTTTGATGCACTTTATGGGCTGCGGAGCCATTGATCCATATGTCTTCAAAAATGATGGTGATCAGAATGTTACTGCCAATGATGAGCGGTATAGGGATATGATTAGAAATTTTTCCGTACCTCGATTAGCTGCATTAAACTGACATGGTATTTCAACTGGACGGAGCCACACAGCATGAGATTGATTTACTCAACTTTTGGTGAAACAATAATTTCCAATCAAAATAAAAATAATGGTCCTACAAATTGGTCACCAAGTTCGTGTGATTTAACCCCATTTGATTACTTTCGTCGGGGTTATGTAAAGTTACTTGTCTACGTCGATAAACCAGAGACAATTGAACACCTGGAAATCAACATTCGACGTTGTTGCTGAATGAAGGTCGCAATATGCTGGAAAAGTTTGTGACAGCCAACTTCAAGACGTATATTAATTGTTTGAATACTATGGATGATGCGGTCCTAGTGAGATGCCGCTCATGCCTGTTGGTAACGTATTCTAAACATTGTTGTTTTATAGTACGTATTCTAAACATTATTGTTATAATGCTCGTATAACCCATTTGAATTCAATATTTTGACATATTTATGGCCTCTGTGTTTCAGGTACATGCTTGTCACTCTTATTTTAAAAAATAGTAAGATTTATGCTGATCAGTTAATTTTTAAATAATAATCTTTGATAAGTCTTGAATTTTAAAGTAACATTCGATCAATCCGATATTTGAAAATTTAAATTTATTGTGTCTCGTTAATTGTGTACAAACCTGTTAACAGATGTAACGATATTGAGCTTAATACTTATTTACATAAGTCTGCCAGTCAGTTTATAAATAAAAACAAATCGATGTAACCTGTACACGATGTTCATGTTGTATTTACCTGATACCTACACTATTTACTTACCTTATATTTTAACACTATCAATAATATTTCCTCGTACAGTTGTGTTATTGTTTGTTTTCCAGAAATATATCAGCGTTATCATCTGGATATAGTAGATTCGAATAAATGAGCGTCATATCACGAGTATGTATATAAGATATGCACAATATACAATATAATAATATGTGTGTCAATTTTATCGCGGTGGGGTTCGCATAAATATAATCGCTTACAATTCTTCGAATTTGTAACGTACACAGAAAAAAATTCGGGATGTATCCCCAAAAAGTGTTAAATAAAATTTATATTTTTCTAAAATAATGGTTAAATTACCAATTTATTATTGTTAAAGCGAATTTTACAGAAAATGTCCAAATACGTTGTTAAATTTTTTGAAACTATCAGTCATAGGTAAATTTCCTTTCAAAAAATGGTCATTATTGACAAAAAGCGATCGTTTTAATAATATCAATAAATTTGTTTATTTCAGATATTATTTTGAGTTTAATATAACTCAATTTTATAACAAAAAAAAATATTTGGTCAAAATAGAAAATAAGTTGTTTATTTCTATTTTGACTATTATTAAATGCTGAATAATAGTCCAAAATAGGTGACAAATATTTATTAACAGAACTCTTTAAATTTTACTATTTGAAATTGTTTAATTCAGGTCTGGGAAAAATGTTTGCAATAAATTTGCGATCAAAGTTTTGAATATATATGACGCATTTATAGAATAATATATGAACCATATATTTCGTTCAATATTCTTAGTAGGCTTATAATTTAACAATGATAGATTGTCCATTAATAGCTGTCCCTTTTAATAAATTTAATTTAACACCGGCTTATGTACTAACTAAAGTTTAATATATCCACACATGTGTTAAAAAGAGAGTATGCTATATGCTTGATATTGCATATTAAAATAACACAAACAATAATTTTAACAACGCCAGGTTGCTATAAAGCACTCTTAAAGCGATGTTTTATAGACTGTCTGTCACTATCAAAGTGGCAAATTTAGTTCGTCAATTATGTCGAAATTTTGAAAAAGTGAAACTATTCATTAAAATACATTAGCGAGAAGAAGATAACTATTTACATATTATTCTTTATTTCTTCCTTGTTTCAAAAGACTATAGAATAGATAAATTAATTTGATCATTTGGTTAGCGTGGGTCATGAATTATTAAAGTGATAAGTTAGTGATATACTTAGTGCAGCAGTGAAAAAACTTAATTTAAATTAATTTTATATGTAATCTGAAGTTTGAATAAACTGTAAGTGTAGTTTTATATTAGCAATAAATCGCTTATAATGAAAACAACCAGAACGCTTTTACCGAAAAGAAGAAAGCTTGGGATCAATATAAAGTGGGTTATTTATATAATTGTGGGATATGAATGGAATTTATTATGTGAGTATTGAATATTATTTGGTTTATATTATTTATAATATAATTGAATTATTACATAATATACTATAATATTTTTATTTTTATTGAGGTTTTGATTACAAACATAATGTCGGTATATCGCGACAAATATAAATTTCAAATAAACTAAATTAAAGTATTTAATTGCAGTGATAGATTTACAGATCATTTCATCAGTCTTATGAAAACGTCCGAGGATAATTGTGTTAAGTTTTATACAAACATTTTGATGTATATACAAATATATATATATATATATATATATATATATATATATATATATATATATATATATATATATATATATATATATATATATATATATATATATATATATATATTTATATATATATATATATTTATATATATATTTATATATATATATAAATATATATATATATATATATATATATATACAGTCAAACCTCGTTATAAAAATCTCGTATATAACGAAAACCTCTTTGTAAATGTAACAATCAGAAGTCCCATACAGTTCGTAATTTTTATAATATAAAATTACCTCCATTTAAGAAAACCTAGATATTATGTTATAACGAACAAATTCGGAAACGGTTAGCAAAAAATATATCTTAATTTCCCTGGTTAAAAAGAATTAAAATAGAAACAGGAATAAAACGTAACGTAGATAAAACAAAAAAAAATAAGTTTTTTCGTTTTTTGTTGTCTCTTTATGTATGTTTTTACTATTTACTTATATTATAGGGTACACTGAATACAAAAAATACATTAACATCATCAAATTATCTTCAAAAAGCAAATATTTAACCCACTATATTTATAACTGTCGTTGGTTTTCATTATTTTATAGTGCAAATCATATTTTTTTATTCAGTTTTCAAATTACTATTGCGTTGCACATGCACATTATTGCTGAGTAAAATTGTGAAACATTCATACTATTACACCAAAATAAAATGTGTAGTAAAAGGAAAGTCATTACACTGGAAACAAAATTAAAATTAATCGATGACAGAGAAAGAAATGAAACATCCAACAACGAACTATCCGCGAAGCTCTGTGACAGAAATATTCCGCGAAGCTCTGTGACAGAAATTATAAGCAATAAAGATAAATACAAACGGGCGTCATTCAGCAAAAAGAGGCAAAAACTTCGGCGAGGTAAATTTATTCAAGTGGAAGACGCTATCCTCAAATGGTTTAAAATACAACGTGCTAAAAATATTCCATTAAATGGACCATTAATTCAAGAGAAGGCGTTAGAGTTTGCTAAACAATTAAACATAAGCAACTTCACTGCAAGTAACGGGTGGTTGGAAGGGTTTAAAAAACGTCACGAAATAAGTTTTAAAAAAATTTCGGGTGAAAGAGGATCTGCATCAACATCGCAGGCATCGGCATGGGTATCAACCAAATTAACCTCAATATTGGAGCAACATCGGCCAG